>CM077266.1:8842500-9442500 GCA_039654775.1 Spinibarbus caldwelli | reverse complement strand
GCGTGTGTGTGTACATGTGTGTGTATCATGGGCCTAAATGAGCTCTTTTTAATGCACTGTACTGGGCAACATTTATCTTAATTTGTGTAAGAGGATGCTTTGGGGTGACCTGATTTTGGAATACCACAGACAGAGAAAAAAAGATGTCTAAATACCCATACATACATACATAGATATATCTGCATCTGTGAAATCCACCAATGACAGTTCAAAAGGCCAGAGGGGGCTGATTTTGAGAAGGAGGGGGGTTGTGATCCAACAGGATATTTTGTCCCTCTCATTCTCAGGAGAAAACAGTTGCTCTGGGTGGCCAACACAAACACTGGGTTCTTCTGGATAGTAGAAACTCTTACATACACATAAACACACTTCCTCTGCGTCCATTAGCCATTGTTTGGCCCCAGCCCATCCCCTCAGCCCCAGTAATCCTCACCTCTATGATAATAATATTAAGTACTTTAGGAAACGATTAAAACAACTCCAGGGATGGAAACGATGTATTGGTGTGTTTATGTTGTGGAAGAGAGATCCAAAATGGGACACCCTGGGCAGGGCAGGACTCGGCCGAGGCTCCAGACAGCCTCTGACCCATTTTACAGGCTTTTTGGCTCTCTGTTGAGGTTACCCATCCTGAAATGCTGCTGATGAGACTGATGCCATTGGACTTGTTGCTGATGTGTCTTTTCATAAGAAAACCCTAAAGGAAGCTGATCATTCCTGTTCTAGGGTGCATTTCTGGAAAATTTGGGTTTAGCATAACAAATTTGTTAATAATGGTTGTTTGCTGTACAAGGTGTTGATATAAATAGCCCTTGTTTTTTCTTATTTCATATGCAAAAAGAGGATGTTTACATAGAAGTCCCAAAGGCACAGCAACAAAACATGGCTTGTTCATTCAGGGTCAGAGAGAGGGTGGAAATATTTTGGCAGATTTATTTATTTAACAAACAGAGGTCAAAGCCCTCATGAAAGAAAACAAAATGAACTTTTTAAACCATTAGAATATCATTTCAGAATTTTACTTTTGAATTTACAACCTCGAACACCTCAAACCAGACACATTTTCTTCTTTTTGCAAAACAGGCCAAGTTTTTCATGATTTTCATCACCTCTCAGAAACTCGGATGAATCAGGCCCCAGATTAAAACACTCCCCACAGGAAAAGCAGCCACAAACCCACAAATAAGGTCAATGAAAACAGCACCATCTGGCAGACAGCTTCATCCTAATCTTGATGTTCCTCATTTTTTAAACTCTGGTGAGCAACAGGGGGTCTACAAAAGTTCGGAAACAGCAGGGAAACGTCAGTTGTAGGATATTGGGCATGTTTGGAATTAGGGGAAAGTCTGAGGACGAATTTTTGTCCAAGAGACATCTAAAAGATTTGATGCGTGGTTGCAGAAGACAAGAGAGGAAGGATATAGTGTTGTATTTACTGGAAACTTGAAGGGGATTTCCTTCTAGATCATGTTTTGACAGATGAGCCTTGATGTGCGGAGAAGCCCCTTTTCTGAAAGTTAGATCAGTGACTGTGTCCATCTGACCTTGCGGCCCTGCATTTCTCAGTCGTCACTGAACGAAGACAACCCTGTAATTATTTACCCAATCTAAAATCACACACATGCACAGCTTTCTCCTCAGCAGCGTCAGAGGAGATACATTTTTCATGGGCAAAATCCAGTCGTTTCAATAGGAATCCACATGATTTGGAATTTCATGGAGGGCAAAAGATTGAGTTTGAAAGATTGGTCACACGGATTCGCCATGCTGACCGATAGAAAGATATTTGGTTTAAAAGTGACCTCTGTGTGAATTGTGCTTTATACATCACTACACCATTGACAATGGAAAATTGACCTTTTGCCCCTGAAATCTGTGAACCTTATATGGGGTAAATTTATTTATTTTATTTTATTTTTAATGTATTAATTTCAAGTATGATTTGCTGTTATGTTAATCTTTTACACAACATTAAAGTTATATAATGTGACTCTAAAGTACGAGTATTTAAAAAAAAAAAAAAAAAAAAAAGGAGGGAAAATCCTTAGCCTTATCCAGAAACTGAGAGTTGTGCTATTCTTAAGTCCCTGTTTCCCATTGATTCTGTGAACATCTGTCTGTCCTAATTCTATCCCATTACACGCCCGCACTCAATGGCATGTTTGCTCACAAAAACAGGTCTCCTGTTGTGATTGGCTGCTCTCTGTAAGGCATTTGGGGGTTGATTTGTCCTGATTTTGGTGGGACAAGTGAAGGACATATTTTTAGAACATTTTGCGATGCGTTCTTGCAATCGGGACAATTTTAAGAAAGTAGTACAAGATGCCAAAGGCCAGTGACTCCCTCTGACGCCCACGGTTCTCTGATATGAATATTCATTAGGGTCTCTTGAGGGGCCCCGGTGACTCAATATGAATTCACTCTTTCACACAGATGAGCAGTTAGCTGTGTGATAACCACTCTAACATGGAGGGACGTTTGGGGCCACGCACAGGTTACACATTCATACAACTTCGCGCTTGAATTTTTACTGGCCATATAGTGGCAGATAAGTTATTTTATTACTTTTTATTATGTTTTTTATTTAAATTTTTTGTACTTATTCTTGGTTGCATAGTGAGGTCAAATTATCTTTGTTGTTTATGATAAATACAGGCTTTTATTAAATATATTCACAGCCCTGTCCTTCTACAATGTGTAAAACATAAATCACCTCACTAAGATGTATATAGTAATGTTAACACTTCTTCTTGAAGTGTGAGACCTCAGTGGCGCTGAGACCCTTTCAGCGCCAGACTGGCTCCAGCGCCACTGTTTACCGGGTAGAATTACTCCAGCGTTTTATTTTGAGGTTTGAGTTGCGGTAACAATCTTTTCCTCTCAGTTTGTGTGCTGAGGAGGTTCAGGCTCTGTTGCAGTGCCGTATCCGGTTTAACTGTGACCCAGGATGGAAGTGTGAATCAGACTGACTGCTTTAACCCTGTGTTCATGACCTTCCCTTTCTCCCCACACCTCGCGCCAGTCATGTCACCAATGTAACCTACTGACATAAATCTCCAACGTTAAACTTCCCTCTGAAACACCCCCCTCTGAGAGGGAGCTGAGCCAGTGTAATGCCTGACACCCACAGACACTGGAATGTGTGTGTGTAAGAGGGAGAATGTATATGTTTATGTGCACACTAAAGAAAGACAGGACTTCATGTGTAACTGGATAGTTGACAAGTGTAAGTAGTGTCATGCAGTATGACATGCTGCAATTTAAAAATATTATATTAAAAAAAAATTCACAGCCTTACCAACCATAAGTGGCCCTTAACCCTAAACATTACACTTTTGCATGTAACAGTTCTCACTTTAATTGAAAGACATACGATACACCATTCAAAAGTTTGCGGACGGTAAGTTTTTTTGTTTTTTTTTTCAGAAAGGATATATTAAACCGATCAAAACTGACATTTCTATTTCAAATAAATGCTGTTCTTTTGAATTTTCTGTTCATCAAAGAATCCTGAAAACAATGTATCACGGTTTTCACAAAAATATTCAGCACAATTGTTTTCAACATTTTTTTTATAATAAGAAAATTTTCTTGAGCACCAAATCAGCATATCGGAATGATTTCTGAAGGATCATGTGCCACTGAAGACTGGAGAAATGTCTGCTAAAAATACAGCTATGCCATC
Source organism: Spinibarbus caldwelli (assembly GCA_039654775.1). NCBI lineage: Eukaryota > Metazoa > Chordata > Actinopteri > Cypriniformes > Cyprinidae > Spinibarbus > Spinibarbus caldwelli. The sequence goes on along the minus strand of CM077266.1, from coordinate 9,438,815 downwards.
GCAGGAATAAATTACATTTGAAAATATATTAAAATAAAAAGTTATTGTAAATTGTAATAATATTTCACAATATTTTACTGTTCTTTTGATGAAATAAATGCAGCCTTGGTGGGCATAAGAGACTCATTTTTCACACATTTTTCATAAATATTAGGTCAGGGCAAAGTTGTTATGCTGTGGCTTGTTTTAACTGCAGTAAATGCATACAATTTATAATTGTTTTATATTTTTATAATGATTTAACTGTTGAATTTTTGTTGTAAAAATTCTACAATAAACTGTTTTCCGCTGTGACAACATGCCCCACTAAAGGTCAACGTGTTTCCTGCCCATTAATAGTGGAAAGGTTCAATTTTCTTCTTTCTTTTTCTTTCTTTCTTTCTTTTGCCAAGTTATATGCTTTTTATACAAATTGCAACACTAGGATATATATATATATATATATATATATATATATATATATATATATCCAGTGTCAGTATTTCCTCTATGAACTTGGAACAGACTGAGAGAGAGAGAGAGAGAGAGAGAGAGAGAGAGAGAGAGTGAGTTGTGTTGTAGTGAAGGAGTGAAGGTACCATGCGCCTCTGCATTGCATTAGTGCTGGAAAGTTCACACAGCTGTTCTCGCTGTCATATTGCGCTGATTAGAGACGAGGGAAAACCTCAGAGAGGATGAGACGCATCCGAGTGGATTCTGCGTCCGATGCAGCCTCGTGTCGGAGCGGAATATAAACACGCTTCGCTGTTCTGCTGCTGCAAGGTGACGCAGCGCCAAGTATCAGGTGGAGTGACGACAACTGCGGCACCGGAGCGCGTCCGAGCGGCGGATAACGGATAACGGTCCTCTCCGAGGAAACCCGGGCGCGGCGCTGATATGTGTCACCGTTCACGATGACAACGAGGCGAAAGTCCAGCAAACTGCAGCTTCGGCGGTCAATCAGCGAGCAGCTGCGCGACTCCACGTCGAAAGCCTGGGATTTACTGTGGAGAAACATACGGGAGAAGCGACTGGCAGGTCAGTGGCAGGACACGAATCAACTTTTACAAATAAACAACAATGCATCGTCCATTTAATCGTATACCTACTGCCATACGGGCCTGGGGAAGGTCAAGTTTTTAGGTCATGGTCATTATGTGCCCTCGTAACTGGGATGGATTTTAATAAGCTCGCGTGTGATGAATGCTTGCGCTGTCTATAAATAATTAAAATCAACATTGGCATTGCGCTCCTCCGGTCTGTTGCGCGCGTAGAGCCGCAGTTGCGCGTAATGTAATTAGCTGATGTCTCCTGGCTCTCAACTCGATTAAATAAATGCGCTGCATTCCTGCACAAAAACTGATCCGTCTCACGTTTTTCACCTCATTTAAATTTTCTTCACACTCTCAAAAGTGGTATATTGTGGAGTATTATGGTTATTTCTAGTGTATTTCTGGGTTTTTAAATGCTTCTGTTTGTTCTCCTTCTAACGTGATAGAATAGTAGTTGAATACTCTTTCTCGCTTTAAACCTATGTTATTGTCCTCCACAGTCTTTTATCAGCTCTATCATGTAGGGAATTTCAATCTTTAAGATTGTCTTTTTACCTGAGCTTTTTTGCAAATCAAACAGTGTTAGGAGAATAATGTAATTTGTTCAGGGTGATGAGAAACACTGGTTAAAATTTATGAAAAAGATTATGATTGTTGGATTGTAAATGACATGATATGAGTGATTTCTGTCAAAAAGAAATCTGTTTTTTACAGCAGTCATGGGTACCTTTTTTGTATTTAAAATCCACTTGGTTAAGAAGTCATGAGGGGGCATGTGAATAGTACATTACAGTATTTTAGTGACCTATATTGAGCTGGAGAATCTTTCTTTGAATGCCTTTGGGAATAATGTAATTCTAGTAAAATTGAGTCCATTATAACATGAATGGCAAGGCTCTGCTCACTCCTTTGTGGCTTTAAGTGAGGAAATGACAGGAAAAGTTCATTTAAAAGCAATCTGGACTCTCTCTCTCTCTCCTTCAACCCACTTACCTCATTCTTCTCTTTTCAACCCGAGGGTTCATTTCTGCTCCAGCACTCAGACCTTTTATCCTTTGGGTAAACATCGCATGTAAAGATGAATATATTAAATTCACAGTGTTTTGTAGTTGTGTGGATTTTAGTGGATATAGAATTTGGACTCTTGTTACTGATAAAACATGTGGGATTACTGTAAGCAGTGTCCCCCTGATTTAGACCATGAACAACTCACCTCTGTTTGACCCACGCTGGATTTAGCTCATAAGTGAATGTCCGTAATGGCACGGGTTTGTTTTCATGGATCAAGTTCATGTTTAGGTAATTTTGGCTCAGCCCTTATGTGGGTGTCTTGAATTCTGTAGCGGTTATGCAGCCTGAAGGAAGTCCTCAGCTGAACTGAGTGAATTATGAATGACTTAAAACTAATTGCATTCCATGAACACCAGATGGCAGTCATTGTCAGATTCTCCTCAGCATGCTTCAACAGCATCTTTCCAGGCTTGTCCATGCATGCTTCAAATATTCAAGGTTTTATTTATTTATTTATTTTCTGTCATTTTCACAGTTCAGTAGAAATGATTGGCCAGGTCTGGATGATACATGATACAGTGTTTTCTGTGGAGTTCATGGGAACAAGGTCTTTTCTGAGGCCAGAATTGCAGATATTGATTCGGTATCTCTGAACAATATATATATATATATATATATATATATATATATATTTTTTTTTTTTTTTTTTTTAATTTACATTTAACAAATATATTTGAAAGGCAGTTTTTTTGGGGGGGGGGGCTAATTAATGGGATACACCTAATTATTTCAACTTATACTGTAAATGATTTTTGTCTATGATTTATGAACAACAATTACAGAACATAATGAGTTTTAACTTTTAAGCTTGTGTTGTTTTTCAGCAGATCTGCGCATATTCAGAAATCTATCCTGCATAATTTCTATCGTACAGTTGTTGTTTTGTTTTTTTTTGTTACTTTTCACCTTTTTTACAGTTTGTTTTGCAGCATGATTCATTTTAAATAGGCTACAAAATATATTTAAATTATTACAGATGTCAAAAATCTTAATATAATTCAGTCCTTTTGATACAACATTGGTGTCCAAAGTATTGATTTTTTTTCTTTAATTGATCCACAGAGATTTCCCTGACACCCAAGACCAATTAAATGTGAGCGGTCCTGGTGGCCAAACATCTTGGTGTCTTGACTTCAGCCTTGTTTTTGAGAACAGTTATCATGCTTACAATCATAATCTGTAGTGTTTCTTTCTGTTTGCTGTGCATATTATTCTAGATGATTTTGATTTGAAATAATTAGCACGTCTTTGAGATCTCTGGGGATATTGCTGTTCTTTCTGACAGCTGTAATATCTCTCTCTTACCCACTGCAATTCACTTTTAAGATTTCTTTTCTAGCTTATGGATGGTGTTTTTCCCCAGGTGCACCCTTCATTTTTCTTTTCTTTGGCTGATACATCCACACACACACACACACACACACACACACTGTACTTTAGAAACACGCTCTAAAATCACACTGAAGCAGGTTTTTGGCTGACGTTCAGTTGGCCGCACAGTCCTCCCAACCCTATTGGCTCATCTCATGGTCACACGACCATAAAGTGGGTGGTGCAGATGAAAGTGTGCACCCAGATCAGAACTGACTTCATGCCTAGGTGTGTTTGGGTCTGTATACTTGCCAGTGTTCAGTGAGTAAATGACAAAAGGAGCACGTTTTGTAGTGTTTTTCAGTGCAGATTCAACTGTGTGCGTGAAAGTTAAGGGAGGGATAAGTGATATGTTTGAGGAAGCGTTTCTGAGTGCCTCTGTACCTGTGGACAGTGGAGAGATGGACGCAATGTTAACTGACCTCTTAGATGAATCCATGGACAGTGAGTGTTTGGGAAGCATGACTCCAGAGACTCAAGATATATACCTCAGACTGGACAGTCACCACAGGCGTTCTGGACTACGCCTGGCCCGTATCATAGCTAGGCAACAGCTGCTGAAGAAGATATCCCAAGGTATGAGAGGTGCTTTGGGTAACAGTTCGAACTCAGCTTTTTTTGCATTTACGTTATTATTTCTGTCTATATCAGCAGTGCATTGTAACTTTGTCTCAGGTGTTTATATTGAAATCTGATAGGAATAAAATCAGGAAAATTGCTCTCCGTTTAGTGTCATTGCTGTCTAGTAAAAAAAAAACTGAGATATTAAAGTGATTCCATGTGATGTTATACATTCCATGTTTGTGAACTTTATGATACCTTCAAGCCAAACATGATGCAGAGACGTTATTAAGTGTTCCAAAAGATGTGTTTGTTTTAATTTTCAGTCTTGTTTACATGAATATGAAGCACTTTGCTCTCAGTTTTGACGTGTTAAGCCGATCTTCTGTTTTCAATGGTAATACTGGCTACAAGACAAAGTTTTCTTGTGTTTTCTAGATGTAAAGAGTCTTTGTGTTTCTGGCACTAGAGAACAGCCTGTCCAAATCCAAAGTATTATTCACAAATCAACAGCAGTATTAATGAATAACCCTTTTACGCTTCAATCGTATGATTACGCTTCAATGTCTTTGTGTGCACGGTGCAGTATTTGTTTCAAAAGGTTAACACCAGTGTTTTGCTTTCTTGGAGGTCTAGATAGGTGGTTTGTTTTGGTTTGTCTGCTCATTAACAAGAAGTATTACTGAGAAGCATATATATGATTTGTTAAATATGTTTGTAATAATACTACTGATGTTTAGCTTTGTTTTGACAGTGAAATGCTTTAGAGGTCAATAGAAATGCAGTGTGTGGCAGTTTTAGTTTTGTTTGGAATCTGCTCGCGTACACACACACTTTCTCTCGCTCACGCAGCAGCAGGAATGTTTGGACTGCATGCCGGTTATTCTGTCATTCGGCTCGTGGAGGTCTGGATGGCTGTAGAGCTCTGGTGAAATCACAGGCTTGTCCAGTCATGACTGTGGCGTGTGGATACATATCATGCTGAAGGATATATTCACCTCCATCTGTGGAGACAAGATCATTCATTTAAAATGATTTATATTCCACTCTTAATAAGGTAGTTTGACCCCTAGTGCACTGAGGCTACTGGAGATTTTGACATTTATTTAATAAAATTCAACTTTTGAGAGGTAGATTCTCTCTGACTGTGTCTCAAATCTTAACCTAACCTTCTTTATCCTGACTGCAGACTAAGTGTTAGCAGCTGTACCGTGAGTCGGGTCCAAGAATACTTCATTCCATCAAAAACTGGGCCTGGTGCCTGTCATTCACAGCACTTTGATAAAGCAGGTCTGCCACTGTGAAATGGTTTGTGCTAAATGTGGACTGAAGGCAGTGCCATAAGACTGAAATATGAGCATCTTAATTTGAGCCCATTTAATTATATGTCTTTCACTTTCTTCAGTCCTTCATAAATATGCTTTTGGAGAGGCCTTTTGTCAGGGAGAGGTCAAAAATATATCAGTTTCAATTCTGATTCACAAGCTCTGTTTGATTTGAATCTGTTTTACAAGCTCTTGATTTGAATACGATTCACAAGCTCTTGATTTTTTTTTTTTTCTTCCCGAATAGCTCTCTATTTGATTTAATTCCACTTCACAAGCTCTCTATTTGGTTTGAGTTCAGTCCACATGCTGTTCATTTGATTTGAATCTGGTTTGATTCCAGTTCTCAATCACTCTCTTCTTATTCACAAGCTCTCAATTTGATTTGACTCAACTTGATTTTGATTCACATGTTATATTTTAGTTAGAATGTTAAATTTGCTTTCTCTGCTTGTGGTGTAAATTATACAGGGCAGTGTTTCTGACTGATTCAACCCAGTCTTTTTGAACTTTTCATTAAAAGAACCAGCTCAAAAGAGTTGTTCATTATTAATTCATCAAAAAGAACTAGCACATAAGTGTCATCTCTCGATCAATATTGTCTTTGTATTCTACGGATGTCTGAAACAACGAGTAAATTAAGGCAGAATTGTCAGTGAATTGTTCATTTAATTTGTGGTTCACAGCTGTGACAGTTATATACAAGCCTGCCAAGTACTTTCATATTATTTTTGTATCGGAAAGAAAAATACTTTTCACCTAAAAGCAGTTTCACCCACGTACAGCATACCAGATTCCTGACTGCACGTAGGTTGTGTCTTTATAAGGAAATCCACCAAATACATAATGAAATATTAGACCTAACTATTATTACACAATACATTTTTGCCTCATTTCTTAAACACAGTAGAAAATAAAAGCAAATATTTTTTTTTTAGAATTATATAGATATGTTTGAAATGGGTCAGGATGAGTATCCTTATCTAACTATTGTTTAGTATGCAGGGTGGATTCCTGGATGCTGAATATGTACGTTTGTCATATCATGAGCTGCTGTGGCATGTGTGCAGTTGCTCAACAGCAGTCAGAGTGGTAGGGATGGGCTTCAGTGGGCAAGTGATTCAGTTCAGCCAACAGTCATCTCCTGTCCATACAGCTAAGCATTTATCAAAACAATGACACACTAAAGGCGGAACTATCTATGCTATTTTTTGGAATAGCATGTGGTGGTACTTTGAACTACATTTGAATGGAATTTCCTGAAAGTATTGCAATAAGTTGCAAAGCAGCATATTGTAGTAAAATGACTCGAAGGAGAAGAAAGTCAGAGGAGAATGGACCCAGGCCATTATGACATCATCGTATTGTACAACATCATCACTGGCAAATAGATTTTGAATGCTGAACATTCTATTAATGTACTCAAAGGAGATTTTAAAACTTGAATCATACATTTTTTAAAGTGTACATTTTATCATAAAGTGGTAACACTTTAGAATACTGTTCCATCATTAATGAATAACTGCACAAGAACACATGAGTAACGCAATATTAGCACTCTAGTAACTACTACTAACTAAGAAAGAAACTCTGATTAATGAATTAGTAAGTAATAGTGCTTAGTCGAATGTGGTAGTTCACTATTAGCTAATCAGTAACTATTATTTTTGTCATACCTCCCTAAGAACTAATAAGAACTACAGTATACAGGTTCATAATTAATATGAATAATACATAATGTATAAGTAATTCTAAAGTGAAGGTCATGGTAACCCACTAGTAATGACTCAAGCATTACCAAATTCTTCTAAAGGAATTACTAATTGTTTGGATCAGTATTCTAAAGTGAAGATCATGATAACTCCCTAGTAATTACTGGTCATTGTAAACTTTTGAGGTTTTTGTAAGGTCCTGGTTAGTAATTCATTTAGCAAGATTTGGTAACACTTAAATCATTACTAGTGGGTTACCATGATCTTCACTTTAGAATACTGATCCAAATAACTAGTAGTTTCTTCAGAAGGATGTAGTAACACTTGAGTCATTACTGTCCAAAACCTTACACACACTGAACAAAATTATAAATGCAAAACTTTTGTTTTTGCCCCCATTTTTCATGTGCTGAACTCAAAGATCTAAGACTTTTTCTATGTACACAAAAGGCCTATTTCTCTCAAATATTGTTCACAAATCTGTCTAAATCTGTGTTAGTGAGCACTTCTCCTTTGCCGAGATAATCCATCCACCTGACAGGTGTGGCATATCAAGACAGCATGATTATTCCACAGGTGTGCCTTAGGCTGGCCACAATAAAAGGCCACTCTAAAATGTGCAGTTTTACTGTATTGGGGGGGGGTCCGAAAACCAGTCAGTATCTGGTGTGACCACCATTTGCCTCACGCAGTGCAACACATCTCCTTCACATAGAGTTGATCAGGTTGTTGGCTGTGGCCTGTGGAATGTTGGTTCACTCCTCTTCAATGGCTGTGCGAAGTTGCTGGATATTGGCAGTAACTGGAACACGCTGTCGTATACGCTGATCCAGAGCATCCCAAACATGCTCAATGGGTGAAATGTCCGGTGAGTATGCTGGCCATGTTTTCAGCTTCCAGGAATTGTGTACACATCCTTGCAACATGGGGCCGTGCATTATCATGCTGCAACATGAGGTGATGCTCGTGGATGATTGGCACAACAATGGGCCTCATGCACCTGTGTTCGTTGTCCACATACGGCTGCCCATACCATAATCCCACCGCCACCATGGGCCACTCGATCCACTCGATCCACAACATTGACATCAGCAAACCACTCACCCACACGATGCCATACGCGCTGTCTGCCATCTGCCCTGTGCAGTGAAAACCGGGATTCATCCGTGAAGAGAACACCTCTCCAAAGTGCCAGACGCCATCGAATGTGAGCATTTGCCCAGTCAAGTCGGTTACGACGACGAACTGCAGTCAGGTCGAGACCCCGATGAGGATGACGAGCATGCAGATGAGCTTCCCTGAGATGGTTTCTGACAGTTTGTGCAGAAATTCTTTGGTTATGCAAACCGATTGTTGCAGCAGCTGTCTGGGTGGCTGGTCTCAGATGATCTTGGAGGTGAAGATGCTGAATGTGGAAGTCTTGGGCTGGTGTGGTTACACGTGGTCTGCGGTTGTGAGGCCAGTTGGATGTACTGCCGAATTCTCTGAAACGCCTTTGGAGACGGCTTATGGTAGAGAAATGAACATTCAATTCACGGGCAACAGCTCTGGTGGACATTCCTGCAGTCAGCATGCCAATTGCATGCTCCCTCAAAACTTGCGAAATCTGTGGCATTGTGCTATGTGATAAAACTGCACATTTTAGAATGGCCTTTTATTGTGGCCAGCCTAAGGCACATCTGTGCAATAATCATGCTGTCTAATCAGCATCTTGATATGCCACACCTGTGAGGTGGATGGATTATCTCGGCAAAGGAGAAGTGCTCACTAACACAGATTTAGACCGATTTGTGAACGATATTTGAGAGAAATAGGCCTTTTATGTACATAGAAAAAGTCTTAGATCTTTGAGTTCAGCTCATGAAAAATGGGGGAAAAACAAAAGTGTTGCATTTATAATTTTGTTCAGTGTATATCTCAAAAGCTCTCAATGACGTCAGCCGATATTAGGGAGTTATGCTGATTTTCACTTTAGAATACTGATCCAAGTAATTAGTAGTTACTTTAGAAGAATTTGGTAATACTTGAGTCATTACTAGTGGGTTACCATTATCTTCATTTTAGAATTAATTATTCATTATGCATAATTCACATTAATTATAAACCTGTATGCAGTAGTTCTTAGGAGTTCTCCAGCATATATGAAAAAAAAAAAATAGTAGTTATTGATTAGCTAATAGTGAACTACCAGTTTCAATTGAGCGCTATTACTTACTAAATCGTTAATCAGAGTTTCTTGTTAGGTAATAGTAGTTAATACAATGTTAATAGTGCATTAGTCATTTGTTCCTGTGTAGTTATTCATTAACGACAGAACAGTATTCTAAAGTGTTACCCATAAAGCAAAGTCAGAATAGATGCTGGTTTGGACTGAGTATTTAGCAGGAATGTGTGTAGAAGATAGAAAAAAAACTATATAAAAAAAGCTGTATGTTAGGGATTTAAATGCAGTGCATGCTTTGCAAGCTCTAGAAAGATGGAAAATTAAGACAGAACTTCTGTAGATTCAGTAAACTGAGTAATTGAATTGTGTGAAAAGCATCATGAAGAAGACTAATCATAATCAAGCACTATGGTGGTTCCGCACTCAGAAAATAAAAATAAAAATGTACAAAAAAGCTGTCACTGGGGGCAGTATCTTTTCAAAAGGTACACCTTTTGCCTGTAAAAGGTGCATATTAGTACCTCAGGTGCACATCGGCCTATTAGTATCTTAATGGTACATACCCTGTTGAACCAGCTTATAACCAGCTCAGGGCCAGCTTAAAACAGCTCATGACCAACTAAGGACCAACAACAGGGTATTAGTACCTTTGGAAAGGGTATTGCCCCAGTGACAGCTTTTGTACCTTTTTTGTGTGTACTATTTGTGTGTATCTTCACTGATATTTGCATTTATGGCATTTGTTTTAAAAAAGATAGGGTGATACTAAGCCGTCCGGTTTTGATTTAGTTTGAGATCTTTAGTGCTAAAGATGCTGAAGATAGTCCAGGAAGGATTGAAACATTTGCTTTTTGTGTGTGTGCACAGTCACTTTTTTTGTTTGCGCACTTAAGTTTTTGTTGTCACCTTCGTGTAAATCTTAAGGAATAAATTTTTGTTCAAAGGACCTTGAACTTTGCATTTTGTTTGGTGTGTAGATTTTTTGCCTTTGCTTTTTGTATTTTTTTATTCCCTTGCTCTTGGTTGCCCTCTGTTGCTTAAAAGAGGTATGGTCATACATGTGAATCACAGAGAATAGTATTTATTACTAGTGGTGTTTATAAAGGCTAGGATCAGTATTAGTATTACCCAAACTGTTTGAACTAACCCATGAGTATTATAATTTGAAACATCACTTGTTCTTACCATTGGTTCAGCAGACACAACTGATATCTAAAATCATGTATCTTATTCAACTGGACAGGTGATTTTCAATGACCATTAAGATTACTAGATAAGATTCCCTGACCAATAAGTTACTAGATACCAGAGTGTCATAGAGACATGAAAGCCTTAAAATTTTGATGTTGCATGTTTTGCATTGCTCACAAATTTTCACAAAAGCATAAAATCTGTCAGCCTAAGTTTTAGCAGTTGTCCAATGTAAAGTAGCCTGCTGTTTAATGGATTGTTATTCTTTCAGTTCCGACTGCTGATTCTCTCATGCCATATGATTCCTGCATTCCTCTGTCTGCCACTGCTGTCTTTCTTCCCATCACATACACACACACACACACACACACACACACACACACACACTGCCTTACACGTGCAGCCTCGTCGTGTTCCCAGAAGGGAATGTGTTAGGACTCTGGGGAGTGTGCCCAGAGCCACTTAGCCCACACTTGACCCTCTGGTATCTCTCTCTCACACACACACACAGCAGTCTCTCTTTCTCCTTCGTTGTTATTCTTTTGTGAACCATTCTTCTCCAGTGTTATTCCTCCTCCTATCGTTTCACCGCTCGACTGCACAAGAAAGAGAGAAAAACACAATAACAGACTATAAAACAGTTCCTTAAAGTGGGGGTTCTCAAACTTTTTGATGCCAAGGATCCTCAAATATCATCATGCCCTTGTGAAGGAATCTCTAAAATATAAAGACAGCTATATATTTTAATGTACATACGAGTTGTGATGAAATGGATGTTGCAACAGATCTTAAATTAGGTACATTTTTATTTCACGCTGACTTAATTTAAATTGTCATTTGTACAGTACTAAAGTCAAAATGAATGAATAAAATATTATCAATTCAAAACATTCCAATTTATTTGTATCTAATGTTTGGTCCAAATAAATTGAAACAATGTTGATTTATGCTTCTGCATATGATTGGATTGGCACATGTTGGGTAGTTTCAGAAATGTATTACATTTGGATTTTAATGTATCACTATAATAATTATATATTGTTTTATATAGTAGTCTTTTATATATATATATATATATATATATATATATATATATATATATATATATATGAGAGAGAGAGATTTGTCCTAGCAGTCGACCAAATTTTGTTATTGTCTGGGAACAGGCATTCCAACAGGTTGCATCTCCAGCTGCGTGTGTGTGTGTGTGTGTGTGTGTGTGTGTGCATATGATTGATGGTGCCCTGAAGGTAGCAGCACATGCTCATTTTCTCACATGTTCACGGGTGAGGAGGGGGACGGGGGGCTGAAGACTGTACATACTCCAGCTGTTTAGAGACTGAAGGGGGGGAGATAGGGACTGGCACATAAGTGTTACAGTCAGGAGGTAAAATGTAGAGAAAGAGAAACATACAGCTGAACTCAGTAGCGAAGAGGAGCGGTGCTGGAATGGGCTCTTCTAAAAGACAGACAGAATAAATCATGCTGAATGTTTGACGGAAAACTCCACTATGGTTTTAAGATCTTACCCAAAACACAGCCATCTGCCGATCTCTAGAGGTACCACAATCTGCATCTTCAAATTACTCTGAAGCCAAAATGGCTCTTTTTTATAACTTTATGATATACAGCATGCCATTTGGTCATTTTAAAAAGCTTAAAATTAAAGTTATAAAAAAAAATATATATATATATATTTAGTTAAACACATGTTTTGTTTAGTTGTTTATTTTTAACTCTCTGTTTCTTTTATTGTTTTTGGAGGAAAACATGCTCTTATTTGTTACTTATGTTTTATGCTTTAAGCATTGACTTTGTCTCTGATGTTTCTCCTAAAATCACTTGGTTTTCTGATAATTAAGCAAAAGTATCCATTTGCTCACCATCTGAACTTATTGCTGCCTAGAGAAAAAATGAGATGTTTAAGGACTTTGTGATTTGGAGGACATGGTCCATACTGAAGGAATTTAAGAGGCATGTTTAGTTAAACAAGAAACTTCCTTATGATCCCAGTGGATGGATGTCAAAATCACTTTAGCATGTGTGGGAAAATGGCACTGGTCCATAAGTATTGGTGTGTGCGTGTGTGTGTGTGTATATTAAATCTGCATGCTCTGATGAGCAATACAGGAACTGTCTGGAGAAAACCCATGGGAGAGATGTGTGTGTTGTGGTAGAAATAGCTGAGATGAAGAGTAGACAGAGGCTGAATGTTTGTGGGAGAGTGTGCATTACAAAGCTCAAAAAGGATCATAGTTTTACTGCCTTGGTGGTCTGAGAGTTGAGTTCACACTGTTTAAAACACACACTCATAGACACCAAAGCATATGCAAACACAACTAGCTGCTCATTTACACAACTGATAGTTTCCATAGAGCAGTAACAGTAGTTTTTTTTTTCCTCAATAGGAATTGAGGAATACATTACTTTATTGAAGTAAAATGTGTTGAAATTCACCTTGACTGTGAACTAAATGGCACTAGAGTTATTGGTTTAACTGTCTGGTGTGGATTATGATTGAACATTTGAATGAATTCATTAAGTGTTCATTAGTGTGAGAGTAATGTAAGTGTTTTTCCATAGGCAGTGTGGACTGATGGCTGTTCTGTACAGGTGTGGGTGTTTCGGAGCTCTTAAGAACACAGCAGGACGGCTCTGCTGATACATGGCCTAATGGGATTACTGTCAAACATGTGTGATTCAGATACAGCTTTGAATGTGCTGTAGTACTTGCATTAATAACACCATAACAAATCTGAACAGTATCACAAAGATTGAGATTGCACATACATACTCTGCAATCCCTAATGCTGTGTGTTTGAGCATTTAGGTTAGGGCAAGACACTACAAGCAGATCATGTCATCCTGCATTTAACATTTCAATTACACTACATGACTTAAGGCTGTTAAAAAGGGGGGTTTTCCTCATGCACTAAGTAATATATATATATATATATATATATATATATATATATATATATATATATTACTTAGAAAAGGAAATTGAGAAATACTTCAAAGGTCTGTTCATATGGAGAACACACTAAGGCACATAACCACTCTGCTTATTATAAGTGTGTGCCACAGTTTTGTCTGTTGCTTTAAATACTCTTTAAAGGTGCTGTATGTGATACTGACAGCAAGCAGTTGAAATACTGCAGTCCAAATTCAAAGTATTGGAGAGAGTTGTTTCTCCCGCCACCTCCTCCTCAGACTCAAAGCTCATGCGGGTTGCCAGATTGAGGACACACAACAGGAATGAGCGATTTTGACATTGAAGGTCTACAAGCCTTAACTGATTAGTTGATTTATCCGTATTTTAATATCCCTCTGGTCATTGAGTAAAACTTAGGTCAGGTATAAACTATGATCTCAGATCCAGTTTGTGTGTTGGATTCCATGGCTGCAATACACTGTGTTTTCCACCACCTGGCAACCCAAGGTGTTGAAATACTATTGGCAGTGGGAAACACACAGACCACAACACAGACAGACATTCTGACATGGAACACACATTTCAAAAATAGAATAACTGGCTGTAGCATTGTTTTTCACAGAAACAAATATGTGAACGTAGCATGTTTACTAAATATCTGCAGAAATTATATTTTTATGTTTTGATAAAGAAAAAAAATTACATGCAGCACCTTTAATGTTGGGTATATTCTGATTAGCTGTCAGTGTTTTTATCATTCATCAGCTGAAAAAAAAAATTCTGAAAGTGATTCCAACTGTATCATTTCCTCTGTGTCGTTATTGTTATAGTTGTGGTGTGGACGTCCCTTTTTTATACAATTGTAACGATTATTAAAACTTTATAGTTAACATCCCTGGTGTGAATGGGCCTTAAGGCTACATGTTTTACTTGATTGATTTTGTTAGCAATGATATTCTATATTAATAACTTTTTAAATTGAATTGTGTTCAGTAGCATGCTAGTTTTACTGTGGCACTGAAATTGTGAAACTGATATCAACTACAGAATTATGGTATTCTTGCAAATGTCACATTGGTCACCCTCCCTAACAAAACCTGCTTCCAGTTTCCAACAGTTTTTGCAACATAGTTTCTCAGTTACTTTAAAAAGAAAATGCACGGAAATGTTCTCATTCTTGGCTCTGAGTCTCCTTTTTTGACTTTTAAAGCAGTAATAACCAGAACTAAAGTAGTAAGTGGGAGCAGAGGAAAAAACTGAAGGAATGTAAAAACCTGAGAGAGTCATTTGTGGGCTGAGGTGACTTTTAAGGACACAGGACCTGTGTTCTTATATAATCAGAGGTCTTGCCTGCTCAATCAAAACAAGAATGCTTTTGATTGCGCCCCGCGCCCCGTGGCATCCATGCTCTGCGTGGCATTCGTGCTCTCTCTCATGGAGCACTGCCTGTTGTCACGTCGAGGTGATCAGGAATGCCTGGGTCATGAGGGGCTGCGTGTCCTGACTGCTGGGATTAGATGCCATAGCAGCGTAACGCTATGCAGAGGTGATGCAGAGGTTTGTTTGTGTGACTTTTTTTTTTTATCAGGTTGTTTGTGTTGAGTGTGTGACTTTGGCTGACTCATGTTCTGCATGCTGCTTTGCTTTAGGTTATGTTGAGCTTTATTGTTTTGAGGACCTTTTGTGTTGGTTTGGTCCTTTGGTTGTTGGCGGGGGACATTAGATATTAGCGGAATGTGTTAATTAAACTCATGACTTTGCAGCAGTTCTTTATTCCCATGCCTTGGATTCAGGCCTACCCAGAATCCCCTCTGAGCTTTAGAAGGTCCCAGAGTCTCTTTAATGTTCTGCAAAACAAGCCCAGTGGTTGAGCTTCACTTGAGGGCTTCATTAGATGTTGTTTTACTACTGATCTGAGAACAGTGCAAGTTTTTTATATATATATATATATATATATATATATATATATATATATATTGAAGGCGAGCAGGAAGTTGAGGTTAACCAATTGTAAATAAATATAAAAATCATCATGTTTTTAATGTAAATGTTTAAAATCAAAATAGAATGTTTATTTTACATCTACAATTGGACATACACTAACATGCATATGTTTTCGAAATAAGTCTCTCTAAGCTGTATTTATTTGATCAAAAATAGTTAAAAACAGTAGTATGTTGAGAAATATTACAATTTAAAATAACTGTTTTCTATGTTAATATATTTTAAAATGTAATTTATTCCTGTGATGGCAAAACTGAATTTTTATCAGCCATTATTCCAGGCATTAGAGTCAAATTATCCTTCAGAAATCATTTTAATATGCTGATTTGCTTCTCGAGAAACATTTCTTATCAATGTTGAAAACAGTTGTGCTACTTAATATTTTTGAGTTGTTTTGTAACAATGTAAAAGTCTTTACTTTCACTTTTGATTATTTTTACAGAATAAAAGCATTAATTTCTTTCTAAAAGTAACCCCAAACTTTTAAACAGTTGTATATTTTAGTGTAAAACAGATAAAACAAATAAGAAGGATTGATGATGCCAGCTGAAAAGAAAAGTCAGTTGGACATGCAAGATGTCCATTTTTTCTATAGTGTTATTCCTATATATTATATTACAAACATTCTTTCTGTTTGTTGAGTGATTCATTTTTCTAAATATTACAAGAGACATGGATTAAAAATAAAAAAATTACTTTCATCAGCAATGACATCATCATGATTCACTTTTTTTTTTTAATCACACTTCAGTAGATGTTTGACCATCACAAATGCTCATAAAAACTCATGTAATGTCATGTTTTATGCATGCTAATGCTCATAATTACACAGCATTACATTGCTCCGTTGCTTGCATGAAACTATCGTTTGATAATCGACTCCTTGTGCGATCCGAAAGCCCAAAGCTTTATTTAACTCTGTCAATGAAACAAACCATTAAAAAAGAACAAACATCCACAGCGGTGGCACGGGGGGCTTTTCCTGCCTGTGACAGCATGCTTGGCTGCCCCCACTGAGCGCCGTTTCTTGATAGCAGTGTTTGCACTGTAAAAAGGCCCCATCGTGTCTTTCTCTAATTGCTTCCATGTGTGAGTGTGTTTCTGAGCGCTAAACATGCAGAACTAGTATTGAACACAGTTTTTTGGCAGTACCATACAAGGAATTTGTATGTGTGACTTTCATTAGAGATGCATTAAATGGGATGCTATTGTTATACAACTATGTTGTAAGTTGTTAAATACTAGTTGATGTGTTACTTTATGTGGGCTTTCATATGTTAATCTGCTCAAGGTTGTAACATCATAACTGTACTGATTTCTGATTGAGCTGTTTTACAAATGAGCTATGCATTGTGAAAGTTAGCATATGTTTACATAGTATTAACTGTTCAAAGAGCAAGAACAGTCTTATTTTCCATAATGTGTCCCTTTAGTGCATACTTTAGAGGAGCAGAGGAAATGACATTTATATGACACATGAGTGTGCTGTGAAGGGAATTTGTGTCTCTCAGACTTGGACTTTGTGTTTGTCAGTGGTATTATTGTAAATCAGTAAGTCATACTCCTCGGGGGAGAGTTAATCACTGGGGATTGTGCTGCAGACCAAAGTGTGAGGAATTCCTGTCCTGCCGCCAGGAACGGGCCAAACGGAGGAATGACAATGTCAGATCGGAAACAAAAAGAATAAAAAAAACACCAGAAAGGGATTTAGGCATCAACATATTGTTCTTCTACAAATGACACATCCACTTGTTTCAAAACAGATTTTGTGCCTAGTTTTTGTTCTCTTTGAAAAAAATCATGTGTGAAATAGTAGTTAGCGTAACAGCTTCTGTCAGTTAATATTGGCATTATCTGTCAGCTCTACTCAATAACACACGTAGACAGCATATTTCATCATCTCAGCTGAATGAAGGAACACATAGAGAGAAAATTATGGGCTTTCCAGAGCCCCTTATTGACCACTTAAAATATTTCATAGAAGTTGGAGCCGTGGCTCCATGTGAGTTCATTCATTCGTCTCTCTTCCAATAATTTCTTGTCTCTCTCCACTATATCTACAGTATAAAGATGTTTTGAAGAAAGTGTGAGTGGTGTTTGCTTATTGCCTCTGTGTTGCTAGAATGTTGTGGTTATTTGCCAGGTTGTTTCTATATGAATGCAAAGGTGTGCTGTGTTTTTAAAGTGTTGCAATGCAGTTGCTATAATAGTAGGGCTGGGTAAAAAAATTGATTTCTCTATTTTAATCGATTCTCATATTTACAAAGCAATATAGATTCTTAAATCCCAAAAATCAATTAGTCTAGCCTGTTTTCAGATAATGAACGGAACATTGTAGAGCACCTCCCATCCAATAAATCACAATAAGCTTTGCGCTTTGTTACTTCTGATATGAAACAAAGTCTCAATTTCAAATTCTGTCCATTTTATTACAGTATTCAAACAATAACGTTTGGCACTGTTTATCGTGGAGTGGTAGATCGCTGTAGTGCCTCTGTTCAAGAAAAGTGTAAAAATCCATATCCTGTATCGCTCAATCAGTGTTTCAACTGCGGAAAGACGTCAGTATATAACAGCTTGTAAACAATATGTCATGTAACGTCACATTAACCTCAAAAAAAAAAAAAATATTCGGTGACCATAAACTCGTTAGTCAGCTAGAAAAATTAACTCTGGAGAGGAGTAATTTGCTAAATATATGCACCATATAACATATTCATTATAATTTTTTACTGTTCTTTAGTGTTAAATTTATGTTTGAATAAATCTGTCAGTTTTTATGACAGCCACCATTTAAATGTTTATATTTAAAAAAAACGGATTGGAGTAGAAATATAATTATGTAATTATAACTTTATTAGTATAAAAATTTAATTGAGTGTAATTTAAGCATTTGTATACAAATTAGTTCATTTTAACCATCAATATTATAGTAATGTAGAAAATTTGGCATGTACTGTAACTGATATATATCCATAATAATCGATTTTGTCTTTAATCGAATTGAATCGATAGCTTAGAATCTAATTGAGAGTTAGAATCTAATCGAATTGTGAAATTTGTGTAAAAACCTGGTTTTTAGGGTGTTATGGGGTTTGCTAAAAGGTACAAAGAGAGAGACTGAGGAACAAGATGAAGGCAGGCCTAAAGACTGTGAGGATGAGCACATCAGTCAGAGGGAGGATGTTCTAGACTAGAGCAAGCGAGAGAGGACAGAAGAAAGGGACAGGGCAGAGGAGGAGCAGGCAGCTATCTGAGGCAGCTGTGGACACAACTGGACCGTGTGCTGATTGAACCAGATTTTGGACTTTTAGAGACCTTGGAGAAAAAGGGATGCTCAGATCTGAGGGACACTCATGTTTCTTTTTCATGATGAAGTGATGACAACGACCAGTAAGTGTAAGAACCACTGTTAGACTTTTTCTTCATATTAGTTTGAGAGCACTGTATGTAGCAAACGTTAAATGTTCAGTGTTGTGTTCAGAAGGAGATTTCTGCAGACTGTGAGTGGTTTCTGTTCAGCAAATGTGTAATTTAGCACAAGCATGTGGAGAATCCTGTAAGAAAAGGATATAATTGTCAGATTGTGGTGAGGTCATTTCCTGACCCGTCCGCTTTTATGATGGCTTATTTTGAGAGACGCTTTGTTTTTACACTCTTTTTTCCATCTCTTGTGGATCTTTCTCAATGAAATGTGGTGTAAATGATCCAGACAAAAAAAAAAAAAAAACGGAAAAAGAGACAAAACCCCCCACACACATAAGGAATCCCATTCTTAATTTTCTTTGCTTGTCTCAACTTTAATGTCTTTAAATAACTATAGGCCTATATATATATATATATATATATATATATATATATGTATGTACAGATATAAATAAATACATATACATATATATATATATATATATATATATATATATGTATATGTATTTATTTATATCTGTACACACACAATTTTAGTGTCATTAAATACATTATATTGTATATGCAATATTGCAATTACATTGTAATACATGTTTTTGCTTTATTTAGGCCAATAGCTAGTTGTGTGTGATCAGGTCGAAATTGATTAATAAACTTTTGAAGAATCATGTCATTGTTTATTTTCAGAAATTGAGGCAAAGGAGGCATGTGACTGGCTGAGGGCGGCGGGATTCCCACAGTATGCCCAACTTTATGAGGGTAAGAAATGGGATTCATATCTATAAACATACACACAGATGTCAAAGAATCGCTCGTTGATTCGTTGGCCTCAAAAAACGTCTGCAGTGTGGCTGCAGCTGTGAGGTTAAGTGACGGTAAAAAATCAGGAATGCGGCAGGACGAGAGAGAGAGAGAGAAAAGAGTTGACTGTTGCTTTGAGCTTGAGATCACACCTATCCCATCTCACCTCAGCTGGGCGGACAGAAGCCAAGCAGTGATCAGCTGAATTATTCTTGATTTTCCGTTTCAGACATATGGAATAAAAAATGCATTTACACAGCTGTGTGCTTCATTTGTCAGCACATTTTTTTTTCCCTCCCTCTCTTTATCTTTTCTAGTCATTTTAGCGAGCTATTTGTAGGCTAGAGTTTCTATCCAATGGGAGGAAGAGGTCATGGGAAAAAGTCTTCATTATCACTGCCGGGAAAATACAGGCCTTTGCCTCAGTCTTCTACCCAGGGCAGCAGAGGGGTCGAGAGGATACTATTCTCTCTGCTGCTCTCTCTCTGTTCCCCTGACTCCTCCTTATGATACTTTACGTCAATGAGTGATAAAATGTCAACAATTCTATATTTAATTCTGTGTAAATTCAGAGCTTGGCTCTCATGAGAAAATCATGAAATGGAAGAAGCTCTGTTTGGTCTTGTGAGGTCATTATGCCATTATGACATAAATAGAGAACTCCCAGATTTCAATGGGAAAACACCTTAGTGCACATCTTTATCAGTTTTTCCTTCTAATGCTAATTATTTGCATTTGTTTGAGTCGAATCGAGGGAGTTATGCGATAACCTCTGGTTCAGTTTCAGAGCCAGTCTGCTGTGTATAATGTAATCAGTGAAGGAGCGTCTGCCAGTGATTGCGTTTGATTTATAAGAATTACGCCACAGCTGCTGTGATCCTCTGCAGAACCTCTGCAGATGTCTGGATAGATGAACTGAGAGAGTTTTATCCAGTTATCTCTCTGTTTTGCATTAATCACTTTCCATTTTAATTTGTGTTTTTGATTAGCTTTATATGTCTTTGCATGAAAATAACAATAAATAACATGCGCTTGATCAATATGTGAACTTTCGTGATCACTCACTCTGAATATATTGGTTACATTAAACTTTTTGAACAGGATTGAGAAGTGATCTGCTTTCTGTCTCTGCCTACAGATTCCCAGTTTCCCATTGAAATATCTTCTGTCAAGAGGGACCATGACTTTCTCGACAAAGACCTTGTGGAGCCTCTTTGCCGGTAAATTCCCAAATTTCTAGATTAGGATTATTTCGATATTTTGAGATTCTTTAGATTGAGAGTCTTGCAGTCTACAGGATGTAACTTGATACACCGTCTTTACTTAAAATGACAGCTGTGAAAATCAAAGGTCTTACTGTCAATCACTTGTACTCTGAAGGCCATGTAGTACTGTTTATTTATATTGCACAATGCTGAACAATATGAAAACATTAAGGACAACATGAAATAAAAATTTTCCTATTTACTTTCGCATTT
Organism: Spinibarbus caldwelli; assembly: GCA_039654775.1. Taxonomy (NCBI): domain Eukaryota; kingdom Metazoa; phylum Chordata; class Actinopteri; order Cypriniformes; family Cyprinidae; genus Spinibarbus; species Spinibarbus caldwelli. The sequence goes on along the minus strand of CM077266.1, from coordinate 9,417,745 downwards.
AATTTCGCTGGTCTTATTGTGCATATGTCATATTGATGCAATAGCTCTCTATGCCTCTAAAGTAACTCTTCTTTCACAATTCCACGTCAATTTTTTGTCATTTTTGAGAGAAAAAAAATATTTATTTTATTTTATTTATTTATTTTTTGACTATGCATCTGTTCCAGTTTTTTCTCATGAGCTTTTTGTCACAACAGAATGTGAACATGAGAGAGAAGCTATTTGTATCCATTTGTATAGGGTCATTATATTATTTTGTCTCTGGGATTATTATTAGTAATTTTTCAACTTATTCAGTTTATTTATTTTTTGGTTTTGTTTTCTGTCATTAATACTACCATTATTTGTTGTTAGGCAGTATTCATCTTTATTTAAAAAATTCATAAAAACATACTTTTTTCCAAAAATCATTTTTATGAGAAAATTTGTAATTTAGTAAAAAAAATATATATTTTATTTTATGTATTAATTATTTGATTTATGTGAATATATATCAATCTAAATTTATATAATCATAAAAAATGTTTAAAGAAATTATAAAAAAAAACTTCTTTTAATGAGCAAATGTGTTTCAGAAACTTCAGCAGTTTTTTTAAGACTAGTACACAACCAGAACAAACCCTATTATTGCCCCCCCATCCTGCCTGTACAAGTACGAGAAAACTCAGTGGCGCTGGCCCAGTGGCGACCCCACCTCTGTAGCTGTCTGACCCATGTCCTCCGTAAAGTCTGTCCCCTTCCCTGTCGCTTTGATCCCTAATGCAGCCCCCGTGGAGTCCGCTCTGATGTCCCTCTCAAAGGCCTGAGGGGGGTTTGGGGCTGCCAGTATAGGCTACTAACAGATGGCTGTGTGTGTTTGTGTGAAACGAGGCCCAAGATTTGAGGCATTGAGGGTTTCTAGTAGGTTGTCTCCCTGTCTAATACCTCTAATGACAGCGTTAGTGAGATCTGACAGCTTTACTGTCAGAGAATACACACACTGCTCTTAAGGACGCTGTCTTCTGGCATGATAATGGCGTTTCATTATCACGCCACAGACATGATATTTACACACATTTATGTGGCTATCTGGGCCCGGGATTTTTAATTAGAGAATCTTGATTGAAAAATCGTGCCGGTCGGCAGACAGCTGATTAACCACGCTGATGTCACAACGGAACATTTTAACGTGTCAGAAACAACAGGTCTGGTTTTATAGGTGAAATAATAGCTTGTTTGTGTCTGGAGTAGATATAAAGTGAGGGGTCTGCAGTCTATTGTAGAGTAAAGAAGATGTGTGTGTGTGTGTGTGTGTGTGTGTGTGTGTGTGTGTGTGTGTGTGTAATAAGGAGTGGAGAAAAACTCTTCAGGGGTGAAGATCAGTCAGATGAGAACGTTAAAGGGCGCTGTAGGGTTAGATCAAAGAGGAGGTGGACGAGAAGGTGGATTGCCCACTCTCTCGCTCTCTTTATCCCTCTGTTTTTCCTTCTGCAGTCCCGTCAGAGTCTCATTCATTCATGGCCATGTCTTGAAAGAGATTAGAACTTATGTCTGCCAAGCCATCCCGTCACTTTCCATCAGCCAATCAGGACACAGATAGTGAGAGTTTCTTGAAATCTATACCTGCACGTAGAGAGGCAAACAGAGGTTAGACGAGTGTAGGATCTACAGTGGATTGTCTCTCTCTCTCTCTGTGGCTGTATGGTTTCTTTGTGGTGGAGATGAGAGTGACGGATGCACCAGTGACCATGTCTTCTTTCTTCCAGTCGACTCAACACTCTGAACAAGTGTGCCTCCATGAAACTGGACGTGAGCCTCCCCAAGAAGAAAGTAAGTGGCCAGTCTTTTTTTTTTTTTTTTTCAAAACATCCAATCCCGAATGGGATTTGAGCGAATCATTTGAAAACTGTCAAGAAATAGTGTGTGTGTGTGTGTGTGTGTGTGTGTGTGTGTGTGTGTGTGTATATCTGTTTCAGGATTTTGTGATGAATAGAAAATTCAAAAGAACAGCATTTTTCAAAATAGAAACCTTTTGTAACATTAGAAATGTCTTTACTTGCTAAATAAAAGTAAAGTATTAATTAATTAATTAATTAATTAATTATTGTGATTTTTTTTTTTTTTGTTGTTGTTTGTTTGTTTTACTGACCCGCAAGTTTTTAAAAGTAATGTATATGAATGCTGATTTTAAGTTGTGAAGATTTTAAACAGAAAAAGATGTCATTACTTACTGTATTTTGAAAACTTTTTTTTTTCCACATTTCAGTATTGAGAATTCTGGAGAAAATGTCCTTCATTGTCATTAAAATGATGTCACAAAGCAAAAATTCTAATGGTGTCTTTATACAAAATAAATGTTTAAATTCTGAAAAAAATCTTCACAATTACTATTGAACATCACATTTATTTTAAATGCAAAATGAAATTAAATATCTGTTCTATTAAATAATCTATACAATTATAATGTTTTTATTATTATTACAATGGCTCTGGTTTATAGTGCGTTTATTTTTTTAAGTATATCTGTGAAATAAAAATCTGTCTTTAGAGTAAAATGAATTATTTGGCATATGAACTGCTTATAACAAAGCAGATTATATAAAAAGAGTAGTCATTGGAATTGATGTTGGCTTTCAGCATAGAAGCGTCAGTTTAATCTTCAGTCGAGACTATTGACCGTTTACTCGGGGGTCGTATTTCAGCCTAATTATGATTGAAAGCTGTGGATTTCATTCAGTAGGTCATTTCTGATGCTTTTGCTTTTTCTGACGTCTCAGGCATGTGAAAGGGGTGTTTGGGTGTTGCTGTCTTTAACACAACCAGACAGAGATTTGATACCTGTTATGTTCAAGTCCTCTTGTTTGGATGATATTTGAGAATTCCCCAAACCAGCTAGTATGACTTAGGGGATGTCTTTGAAATAATCTCCTGACATTTTTCAAATGCCATGAGCCTTTTTTGACATCATCACTGTTACTCAATTTCAACGTATGAGGTCTGTGTTATTTTAAATAGGAAATGGGTTGTGAAGGTATATACAGTGTTAAGAGGGTGTCAGAGCTCTTTACAGCTCTTTCCTGTGCTGGCTGTGTGAGCTCACGTGCCTGGGCTTTACTAACTATAAAACATACTGTTAACATCTGTACAAAGAAGCCTTAATATCCCATGGTTTCCATCATCACATTAATCACACACACAAAAAATGCTGATTTTCATTAATATATATAATAGAGAAAGACAGATTATTCAAAAACTGAATTTTTATATTAACTGGGAAAAAAGTTTGCCACAGTGTTGCTATGTGGTTGCATACTGGCCCTAGTCAAAAGAGCCCTTCCCCAAATCTTAATGATATTTCTCTATGGGATCATTCACCCATTTTATCGTCCACTGAGTGAGAATTACAAGTCAGTTTTTAGTTATACTTCAAAATAAGGACTATGTTGTATATGCCTTTAGTTTGGGAGCTGAAACAATCCCAAAATCATGTCAAACTAATTGTAATCCTGTGCATTTTTGGTGCATGCAGAGTGAGGACTCTGATGAGGAGGACCCGTTGGCCATCAGTAATAGATGGACGTTTGAGTGGAACAGTCGGCGCTGGTCACGTCTGCAAGACATCGATTACCTCCTGGGTAGAGCGGAGGAGCGGAGCCCCTCTGAGGTGGGTGAGGGTCTGCGGACCACCGTGAGCAGCGAGAGCATTCTGACAGACCTCAGCGAGCCGGAGATCTGCTCCCTGCACAGCGAAGACTCCTTGGCCGCCATGCCTGACTCTGCCTCGCTCACCCCACTGCACTTGCCCAGAGAGCTGCCTCATTACGGTTCACTTCCTGCCAAGAGCAGGCGACGTGGACGCACACGCGCCAAAGACTTCTTGAGGAGGATGGAAACGCTGGGTCGGACGTGGGGGCCATCGATGGGTCGTTCAGAGCGGCGCTCTTTGGTTATCAGCAGCCCAGTTCTGCAAAGCGAGCCAGAGGCGCTAAAGACTCTACGATGTGTTCAGATTTTAAACGGCGGGCCTCTAAATGCTGAAAACATGCCACCTGCTAACAACTGCCTAAATTCGCTGGCCAGCAGTGAGGCTAGCAGCCAATCGGAAACCAGCGGTAGTGCCGAAAGCACACCGAACATGAAGGGCCGTGTCTCAAAGTTGTATCCTCCTGGTAAACGTGCAGGCGTCTACCTAGAGGACATCGATGTTCTCGCCGGCGCTCCCCAAAGGAGGAGACCAGTCGAGCAGAGCCGCAAAAATGAGTTTCGCTCCTATGATGAGCTATTGGTGCACATCCCAAAAGATCACAAACCTGGTACCTTCCCTAAAGCGCTATCAATCGAGAGTCTGACGCCAGCCAGTAAGGAACATGGAAACTGGAAGGTTCTGGATTCAGAGCCGCAGCACTTCAAGTCCAGGAAAGTTGTCGGAAGGGAACTCCGGCCCGTGACGCGCTGCTGCCCACGAGGCAGCAGGATCAGTGTGTACGATAACGTACCGGGCTCACACCTGTACGCGAGCACGGGGGACTTACTGGACCTTGAGAAGGAGGATATATTCCCACATTTGGATGACATTCTGCAGCATGTGAATGGGCTGCAGCAGATCATAGACCACTGGTCCAAAAATGTCTTGCCAGAGAATGAAGGGGAGGGGGATGGCAGCAGGGGGCAGGACCAGAGGATTATTGACGGCCAGTCTTCCAGTCAGATCACACTGGACTTTGAGGGGACTTCTGTAATTGAAGGGTTGACCACACCGAACGAAGGCAACAAGGACGGGGCTTCGTTAAATGAAACAGACACCTCCAGCACCAGAGAGAGGAGGGACTCGGGGGTGGGGGCTTCTCTGACACGACCACGGTGAGACTTCAGGATGGATAATACTGAGAGGCGCTTATTAGTGAGACTAAAATAATCACATATATGTCTTTCTGCTAACTTGAATTTTTATTTATACTTTAGAGAGCAATAAATGAGCTTTTCATAATTAGATTATCATGAATATTCATGTGTTGTTGTATTTATAGCCTTAGATGGCCCAGCTTCAGGATGTCAAACCTCCTTAGCCAATCAGGAATCTCGCTACAGATATCCAGCCAATCAGTGGGCCAGCTTAGCTTGCTGCAGAAGTTCTCTTTATTGCGTCTCACTGCTATCATGGAGAAATACTCCATGTCCAACAAGCATGGGTGGACTTGGTGAGTTACCTAATATGCTGAAAACATTTATTATCAATGTTGAAAACAGTAGTACAAGCCGTGATACATTTGTTAGGATTATTTGATGACTAGAAAGTTTGAAAGAACAGCATTTATTTGCAGTAGAAATCTTTTCTAACATTATAAATGTCTTTTTCGTCACTTTTGATCAATTTAATCCATCCTTGCTTAATAAAAGTATTAAAATCTTACTGCCCCCAGACTTTTGAATGGTATATACATACATGTTGAAGCAATAAGATAAATCAGTCATGGTAAGTCCCTGTGGGATCTGATTGGGGGATTTCTTCTCAGTTGTTTGCTCTTATTGAATGACACACTGATAAAACTGTCTCCTCAGTTAAGTGAGTCTTGTGTTAAAACTCCAGAGCTTGTGGAACAATCTCATCCTGCCATCTACATCACTGTCTTCAAACAATGTGCACTCTTGCATTCACACTCCTTCTTGCATTATATATAATCAAGATTCTTATAGCAGATCCTACATACAGTACAGTTCCTTTATGGCCATAAACTGATCTCCTCTTCTTAATACTGTGTATGTTCTTAGGTCAGTGCCAAAATTTATGAAGAGAATGAAGGGACCAGACTACAAGGATAAGACGGTATTCGGTGTTCCTCTGATTGTCCATGTCCAGCGGTACGGACACCCTCTGCCCATTAGCTTACAGCTCGCCCTACGCTTTTTAAGGAGCCAGTGTTTGGACCAGGTACACAGTTTAGTTCACATTTTCAAGACTGATTGTATGGTTCATTCTAAGTTAGGTCAGAGTCAAAGGTATTCCAAACTCATTTAAAAACTTGTTGTCCAGCCACTGCTCCGTTTCTTAAGACAAATAAGCCACACAAAACCTAATAGTGTTTGTTTTTCTGTTTTTTCTTCCATGTATGTTGATGTCTTAGTAATTCAATAAGAAATGTATTTGCATTTTGTTTTAATGGTACCTGAATCCTTAGTACTATTGCTCACGTTTAGGGTTATGTTTGAAACAAATGTTTGGGTTGCGGTTATGTACGAGACCTCAAATTGTGTGGCTTGTTGAGTAGAGCAGTGCTGTTTCTTTTCTAAGTGACTAGACACGCGATTTTGGTCTGGCAGATGAAAAAATGACTGAAAAATCCCATAAACTTAAACAGAAAGAGGGACTCGAGCCATAGACCAGATTATCATAAAGACTTTGAGGTGGGATATTTTGACTTGGTATTACACCCCTCGTCTAGAGAACGAGAAGGGCATAATAGAAATAGGATTGATGATGGATTCCCAAACAAATTAAAGAAGAAATCGCTCTGGTCGGGGACCAAACAAGCACACCATTTATGTAAACAAAAACTGTTATGTTTATTAAAAATTAGAAGTGAAACATAGAGAGCATCTCTTCGGGGTGGCCACAGGCCAACATAACCAACAAAAGGAATCTAGAACGAAAAAGGAGAAATTAAATAACCTAGTCAAATTGAAAAATGAAATACAGCCAGCTTACCTAACTTCCTAACCAAAAACAAAACCCAAACAGATTCACAAAATAAAAGGGCAGGACACCCCTACGCTCTGTTTCACAAAGAGTGTAACATTGACAAAGATGAGAACTAATATTTTAGTCACAAAAACATGTGCTGGATATTAGTTTTCCACCGGCCGGAGGAGGAATCCAGGAGCTCCGAACCCGTTCGTGTTCGCACCAACGAGCTCCCCGACTGTTGGCAAGCCGCGTTCTTAAAAAACTCTGCCTTAACAGAGCGACCAATTATGTGCCGACACCACAGCTTCATGCAACCTATGAGAGAACCGACCAAAGATGAGAGCAAGAGGGAAAGAAAGAAACAGAGCAGTACAATACAACAAAAGGAAATACTAAAAGAAATGGTCACAACACTTGGTTCAGTAAAGCTGTGGTCACATTAACAAAATTTAATGTACAAATAAAGGTCTATTGTTGATAGTGTAGTGATGCATGAAGCGCCACTTTTGAATCAAACTGCTTTATGTTGGTCAGCATGCGTGAGCAACTTGAACACAAGTGGAATCTTCAAGGGAAACAATTGCAATTTTATGTAAAAAAAGATAAAAATCTTGTTTGATTTTCTCCTTGTGTTTCAGGTGGGACTTTTCCGTAAATCCGGGGTAAAGTCTCGTATTCAGGCTCTGCGCCAAATGTGTGAAACTTCCCCAGAAAATGTGAACTACGAGGATCAGTCAGCGTATGACGTGGCAGACATGGTCAAACAGTTCTTCAGAGACTTACCTGAGCCTCTGCTCACAAGCAAAATGGGCGAGACCTTCCTCCACATATACCAGTGTAAGAGCATTTCCTGTCTGTTATGAGCTTTTCTGCACAAATACTTCTTACAGTACATTCAAATAGCTAACACACCCTCTGTCTACCCAGATGTCCCTAAAGAACAGCGCTTACAGGCTGTGCAGGCAGCTATCATGTTAATGGCCGATGAAAACCGTGAGGTCCTGCAGACGCTGCTGTGCTTCCTAAATGATGTCACTTCCTCTGTTGAGGAGAACCAGATGACCCCAATGAACTTGGCGGTGTGCCTCGCTCCTTCTCTCTTCCACCTCAACATCATGAAGAATGATAATTTGTCGCCTAGGTAATGGAGTTCCATTTTGCACATTCCAAACATATGTGCTCTACTTAGAAAGGCTGAAACGAGTGTTTAATTATTATATAGGAGCTATAGGATGGTATGTGGGCTTTGTCATTAGGTCTCCAAGGCCTTGAGGTGTCGTGAGAAGGCGTGAAATGTTTTATTAACTCAACATACAGACAACTCCCCCATCATTGTGTTCATTAGGGAGCATTAATCGACACTGAGCAGACAGAGAGGGCCAGAGACAGGAGGAGGTGTGGAAAAAAGTGAGGGGTAGTTTAAAAGAGATGGGTAGTTTAGCTTAAATTTACCCAGACTGGCCTGAAGGGGGTGGGGGCATAGTGAAACTTATTAGATGTTTTGGATCTTCATATAAATGTGTAGAATGTGCTGTGATTTGGGTTTATTAGCTTTTTTTTATACGTTTGCAAGTACAAAAATTTGTAAAATATTATGGATCACATGGAAGCTCATGCATATGATGTCTTATTGCCTTCAGGTCTATTCAGAGGAAGTATGCCACTGGGCGGCCAGACCAAAAGGACCTGAATGAGAACCTTGCGGCCACTCAGGGGCTCGCGCACATGATTGCTGAATGCAATCACCTATTCGAGGTACAAGACACACGTTTGTCATGAGATGTGTGTGCATTGAGAAATTGTAGTTTTTTACATAAGATTGTGTGCAAAACAAGTACAAAAGTTTCAGCTGATTATTGCAATCACTTAAGACTTCTACAAAACATTTCAATTTCAAATTCATGCTGTTCTTTTGAAAAAAAAAAAATCTTTAAAAAATGTGTTTGTATAACACTATATATACTATATAACCAATAGTAATAAATGTTACCAAATAAGCATTTTAGAATGATTTCTGAAGGATCATGTGACAATGAAGACTGGAGTAATGATGCTGAAAATTCAGCTTTGTCATGACAGGAATAAATTACATTTTAAAACATATTAGAATAGGAAACAGTTTAAACATTTCACAGTATTACTGTTTTACTATATTTTTCATCAAATAAATGCAGCCTTGGTGAGCATGAGATACTTTCAAAATAATAATAATAATAATAATAAAATAATAATAATCTCCCTGACCCCAAACATTTGAATAGTAGAGTAAATATTCTGCTGGATCATTACTTTTAAAAATGTCAGTGTTAGAGGACAAGAGGAGACTTTTGTTGAAATGTTTTTCATGTGGTTTGTGCAGATTCCTCAGGAGATGGTCTCTCAGTCCAGGAACTCATACATGGAAGCTGAGCTGCTGGTGCCCTCTTTAGACGAGCTCTGTAAAAAACAGCCACAACAGGACGAGGAAGACGAAGAAGAGGAGGAAAGCACGTGTCGGTCTTATCTGGAGAGCTTGATGCAGAATCTGATGAAAGAGACCAAAGACAAGACCAAGGGATGGGTGACCAGATCTAATATTGACAATACAGAGATATCGTTCAAAAAGGTAATAATAAAGTTATTCATCCATTCATTCATTCATGTTATATGGAATATATGGTTTAAATATTTACTTTATAATAATACCCAGTATTAGTTACATAAAAATATACCATTAAATAAAACTTTTATTTAGAATTATTTTTTATATTTATTATTTAAATTATTATTACTTATTCTATTTTTTTTTATTTATTTATTTATTAAATCCATTTTTTAACATCTTGATTTTACATTTAGTGAATTGTTCAAGAAAGTATAATCAAATGAGTTTGGACAAATAATGTGAATATAAATAATGTAAAATATAAATGGCCTAATGATCCGAATGGTCGAATTTATTGACAACCTTTATTTGACAACCTAAGTTCGAATCCGGCTTGTGTCATTTCCCACCCCCTGTTTCCTGTCTGCTTTGACTGTCCTATCCAATAAAAGACCAAAAGCCTATAAATATATAAAAGTCTGAGGAAAGTCTGCTGTCTCTCACAGGTGGGAGACGGGACCCTGTTGAGACGCTGGCGTGTGTCTGTAGAGGTGGAGGCTCCTCCATCTGTGGTGCTAAACCGGATACTGCGAGAGCGCCACCTGTGGGACAGTAACCTGCTGCAGTGGAAGGTTCTGGAAACTCTGGACAAACATACGGAGGTGTACCAGTATGAGCTGAACAGCATGGCCCCTCACCCCAACAGAGACTTTGTGGTGCTCAGGCGAGTACAACAACGTGATCTGATTGTGTGTACTGTTTACTGTTTGATTTGTACCCTGGGTAGCCCATGATTGATGCCATTAGCAAATATCCAAATGAACTGATTACACCATTTTGGCTGTAACAAAAACATGTGCTTCATTTGAGCATCTGTAGCAACGGCTTTTTGTGCGTCATTCAGTTCTTGTGATTCTCTGAACACCAAGGTCGTAAAAAGGTCCCGCATACTCCTGCTGAACAGCTGGGCATTCATGAAGTATTACTGAAAGACACTCACCAAGCGCTCTGAGCACACTTCTGTGTTAGTTCAAGATAAAATGCTTTCAGCTAAGCAAATTAGACCACCCAGGTCATGCCTAAAATATCACTGTAAGACTACAGTTTAACATCACTTGACAAATACGCAGCTGTGAGGTGCAAACAGTAATCTGATCGAAGGAAAACATTCGGGTGGAATATTGCATGTTATTTGATAATTAATCAAATTTGCACTTGGCAGACTCACACTTACACCTCTTGCGTCTGTGTAGAGGATGGCAGATGCACTATGAGTGTTTGCTGTGATTTATATTGGTGGTGTTTTTTTCTGTTTAGGACGTGGAGGACAGATATGCCAAAAGGTGTGTGTGTGCTGGTGTCTGTGTCAATCGATCATGAGGAAAGCCCGCAGCTGGCTGGAGTGAGAGGAATAATTCTGGAATCACAGTATCTGCTAGAACCGTGTGGCTCTGGGAAGTCCAGACTCACACATATATGCAGAGCTGATCTAAAGTAAGTGCATTGACGGCGACTCTTAAAGTATACACTACTGTTCAAATGTTTGGGATCAGTAAGATCAATTTTATTTTTAAGAAATAATAGTTTTACACAGAAAGAATACATTAAATCGTTCTTTCTTTAACATTAATTCTATTGAAGTTGATAAAAATTGATTACAAAATATTTCCACAAAAATATTAAGCAGCACAACTGTTGTAGTAAGAAATGTTTCTTGAGCAGCAAATCAGCATATTAGTATGATTTCTGAAGGATCATGTGACGCTAAAGACTGGAGTGATGATGCTGAAAATTCAGCTATGCTATCATAGTAATAAATTACTTTTTACTTTATATGAAAATAAAAAGTTATTTTGAAGTATATAGATTTTACAGTATTTTAGATAGATAGAGAGAGAGAGAGAGAAATTTTTACAAAGACTTTTTTGCTTCGTCATTATGGGATATGCTATGTAGATTAACCCATTTAATCCCAAATTTTTCTCAGACATGAAAATATCGAAATGATGTGTTATTAGTAACCCCTTGAAATAATCAATAATTATTTTTTGACATTTTTATGGAAAAGTGTGTGTTTTATGGTTGGTCACAATTGTGAACGGTGGGATAATGTGTATACTGAAATTATTTCTGCAGTCATCAAAATTCTTATATATCTCAGCCCAGTTATTACCCCATTTTAAACAGTTTCATCACATTCTATGGTTATTATTATACATAAAAACCCTTATACAACACTGAAAAAGTATACTAAGAAAAAAAAAAAAAATAGTTATTATCCCACCGGTAACAATTGTGACTGTCAACATGTTTACTCATTCTATGTCAACACTCAACAAAACTGAATAATTGTGAATTCATATATTAATACTAGACACCTTAAAGATAATGTGTACCAAAAATATTATCTCTTTATGTTAACATACTTTACTAGCCTTTTGTTTTGGAGCTTTGATGCAGCCATCATCTCATAGTGCAAACAGGAAATAAACTGCTCTGGTCATGTGACAATTTGCACGAACCATATGAAACTGCACATATTTAACTGAGACCCTTTATTTTTTCCATATTTGCAGAAAATGCACTAAAACACCAGTCAGTAATATTTTTAGAGCTTTATAAATGAAGTATTTTAGTAAAAGGCTACAACATAACTAAATGTTAAAAAAGGGTTCTGAATACTTTCTGAATCCACAGTATATAATTTTATATAATATTTATTATTATTGTTTACAGTTCTTTAGTATGCCGGATATGGTTTAAATAGTCTTTAAATTGTTTGATGTTTTATTAAAACACAAATGTTCCTCTGGTTAATTAAAAATTCCTTTTTGTCAAGTGCTTCCTCAAAGCATGTGTAATGAATGCAGTACATAATTCTTAATGCTTCACTAAATGCTGTATATTTGCTTGCTGTTCCAGAGGAAAGTCTCCAGAGTGGTACAACAAAGCTTTCGGCCATCTCTGTGCTAGCGAGGCTGCCCGCATCCGCAACTCCTTCCAGCCTCTGGATCCCGAGGGCCCAGAGACCAAAATCTGAACATGGCTACATGGAGTCAAGCACGAGGGAACTGGGATGTAGTTCAACGTCAGGGCAGATAGTCACAGAAAATGAACTTTGGCGAGGAAAAGGAGAGATTCAAGAGAGAGGAAAAGAGCAAATGGAATGTTTTTATTGTTTCTAGCCCCTAAACTACAACAAACTGCCATGTCCTGTTGGTTTAATAGACCGTGGATCATTGGGATTCGTTTTAGAGTGTTTTACCCCTTATAGGGCATTTGATTTAAGTCAGTTTATTTCATATCAATTTATGCAGCTGTTCAAAACTGCCACTTTTGAAATGGCTTTTGTTGTGTGTTTTGGGGCATATGATGAGAGATGAGAAAAAATGGACAGAGAAAGTGACAGAGACAGACTCCACCGTAGCTATGAAGCCATGCCTGTAAAAAAGTCGTAACGCTGCTTCCAGTTGACCAGTCTTTACCGCAGCAGACAGCTTTAACTAGCACCTTTAGAGCTTCGCTTACAACAAAAAGATGTGAATGACAAGCCACCTCACGCTAATCTAAAAACTGCTGGTCTGATTTTGTTTTACCGAGCACTTCAAGCTAAAGTACTGCATTCTCAAACCAAATATAGGTACGTTATTGTCTACATTATTTAAATCTCTGTATTTAGGTGTTTTATCCTCATTTGAATGAAGCTAGTGTTACAGCGACTGTATTTTTTAACTAAGGTTGTACCCTGGTGACGTATCGATGTGAAGTATTTACAAGCCCATATTATTTCTAAATTCTGTTTTAAGAAATGTTTTGTTTATCATTACAATATTCCTTAATTTCATTGTCCCAGGTAAGCAATAATGTATTCCCATGATAAATGGTACAGTATTGTGCTCTTCTAACAATGCAAAATGAATTAGTTAAGATTAGAAATCAAACAATATTGTAAAAAATATAGAAAATGCCAATGATTGCTGCATATATGCATTATTATTATTAATTATTATTATTGTCATTGTTATATGTTGCTGTGTCACTCTACAATGTCTAGGACATGAATTCATTTCACTGCTTCTGAGAAGCATGTCTATTCTATTCACAAAGCTGTACATTTGTGTGTGTTTGTGTGTAAATGTGTAGATACAATTCAGGTTGTATATTTTGTACATAAATGAGGCTTATTTGCAGGTTTATCTGCTTTTATGCTCAGTTTTCCCCCCTCATATCAATATTTTGCTTGAAATATCACTGCAGGCTGGTTTAATCGTCTGGCTTGTTCAGTGCTGTTTAGATGGGAACAGTGTATTTGGGTTTAACTTGAGCTCAGTGGACAGAGGAAGGCGATATGTCCTGGCTGCAAATAGTTTTTGAACAGTAAACAGGGTGATTCAAGTTCCAGTCATTTGGAAATGTGGAAAATAAAAACTACAATGCAATACTGTTTTACTGTTTTCAGTAGGCTATTTTGTTGTGTGTGGGATGTGTTTTTGTCATGTTTGGTTCGCATAGGAATCATTTTGAGTCTGAAGTCGGTACCATGTTCGGGAGCAAATATAAGGCTATATATAAAACATTGTACTGGAAAAGATTATTATTTCATATTTTAACACCAGATGGCAGTATGGGTTCACCACAGGAGCGTGGGATGTTTTACAAGCAAACAAAAAACTTGGATAGCAATGTAGAGGTCATAGAACTGTGTATTTGCTTCTAAACAACATGGCCAGTTATTAACAGTGTTTGTGTTTTCTCCTGGATCTACAGAACCCCAGAGAGGCCCAAGGGAGCTATTGATCCTCGCCATTTGAATAACACGTCTTTATACGCAGAAGTATGTGAGGCAGAGGACACTCACTGCTGGCCATACATCATCATTAGGAAGCAAAAAGCTATGGCATGTCTTTATTTCAAAGAAGGTCAGATTTCATAAACATATTGTCGACTATGAGCTATCCTTTGTGCTTCTCACTTATGAAGGGGTTATCTCAGATGGTGCTGTGTTTTTATCTATTTATTTTCTACAAGAATTAGTTCTGCCCGACTGGACAGTTTCAAAACACATTTTGTGTGTGTATTTTTTATCTACTATACACAATATACAAAAAGCAGTATGTTAAAATCGTAGAATGCACAATTTTCATGGTTTGTATGTCATAGTTCAAAGAATACACAGTTCAGAGTTTTGGGGTAAGTTATTTTTCTGTCTTACTTTAAAGATGTTATTCAACAGGAATGCATTCAGTTGACCAAAAGTGACAGTAAAGACCATTTCCATTTTGTTTCCATTTCAAATAAATTAAGAATTTACTCAAATAATCCTCAAAAAATGTGTCGGTTTCCACAGAAATATTAAAAAGCACAACTGTTTTCAACATTGATAATATGTTTCTTGAGGACCAAATCAGCATATTAGAATTATTTTTAAAAGATCACGTGACACTGAAGACTGGAGTAATAATGCTGAAACTTCATCTTTGCCACCACAGGAATACATTTTAAAAATATACTAAAAACAGTTAAATTGTAAAAACATTTCACAGTATTATAGTTTTACTGTATTTTTGATCAACTAAATGCAGCCTTGGTGAACAAAAGAAACTATGTTACAGATCGCAAATTTTGAACGGTAATTAATTTTCTATTATTGTGAGTGAATTTTGATTAAATACATTATAAAATATCCATTTAATTAGAGCCTATTTGTGCAAGTCTGACTTGTCATTATTAATTACTATAATATCATAGATATATCAGCTATGACCCACACTGCTCTCTATATGTCTGCATTGGCATCAGCCATTAAAAAACCCATATTAATCGACTACTGCTCTGCAGGCATGACACAGCGGGTTTGTGCATCTGAAAACACAGACATGGATATGGTGTTTTTTTAGTTGACATCTGACTAAATCTTTCACTTTATTCCAAAGATAAAATACAGATACACACATAGCCTCAGAGAAAGCTTAGTAGATTGAATTCCAAAGGTGACCCCCCCCCCCCCCCCCCACCCCCCGCCTTTCTATAGCTCTGACAAATCCAAGCACAGCAATAAGGTCATTAATAAATAAAAGATCAAATAGATGAATTATTGATGTTTATGTCTGAGTGTGTGTGAGAGAGCGAGAAAGAGAGACTAAGGGTGTTTTTGCACTTTGGTCAGATAAGGTCTAGTCTGGCCTTTCAACAAAGCAAAACCTTTGCAAAACATTTCATAAACGGATATATAGCTTAAATCAGACGGATTGATTAGACATAATTCTCCTGGGAACACAGATTTTAGAAATTACACCAATTAGCAACGTGCAGCAACAACCTTCATCTAATTACTGTCCAGATTTCTGTCATATGCCACTGCAAACAAAGCAAAGGATTTTAAAAATTCAGTATCACCTTATTTGGAGTAAAGAAAACTGCCTTATAAAGCATGACCTCATTTTCCCCTCCTCTCCTGTTTATTTCCAGCCTCTCGTGCTTTTAGAGTTGACAGAGTGTCAATTTGGTGGCTGGATATGACCATAATGTCTATGTACATGCAGAGAGAGAAAGACAAAATCAAAGACACATACATAGAGAGAGAGAGAGAGAAAAAAACAACATTTACGTACAGCCTCAGAGAGACAGACAGACAAAAAAGAGAGAAATACAGTTGCCTTGGCTACCATTTTGTTCATGTCACTGACTTCCTCACTATCTCCTGGCCCTCTAGCACTCTCCTCTGTCGTCTTTTCTTCTTTTCTTTTGTTTTTCCTTCCATTTCCCACACAATGCACAGGCTATCTGGATTGCAGGGGAGCTCAACATCCTCACCATGCACAGAATCTTCTTTATCAGTCTATTGTTATCGTTTTCCCTTTCTATCCTGAACCATACAGCCTCTCGTGTTGTTTAGTTTTCCTTATTACAGTTCTTTATTGTTTTATGCAGCTAATATGATATGTTTTGTTTTTCAGTTGCTCATTTGTAAAGGAATATGTCGTTCCAAACCTGTATGAATATTTTTCTTCTGTGGAACACAAAAGAAAATATTTTGATAACCAAAATATTCTGATAGACTTCCATTGTATTTTTTGTCCATGCAATGGGAACCAAAACTTTTTGGTTACCAGCATTCATCTAAAAACCTTCTTTTGTGTTCCACTGAAGAAGGAAAGTCATACAGGTCTGGAATGACATGAATCAATGATGTCAGAATTTTCAGTTTTGATTTGGACTGTCGCTTTAATTTAATATTAAGGCAGGTCTGAAAAAGTCAGTTCAATCTGTATTGTTTTTTTTTTTCCATAACCAGCAAAAAGAAGCAATAGTGTGCAAAAGTGCCTATGCACTATTTCAGTGGCCTTGGTTGTAGAAGAATTACTCCCATTTATTTTTCCCATTAGGATTTTTAAAAAGTCTTCATTAAAGCATTATAAGCCTTGAACCAAATCAGCCAGCTATGAGGTGAATCACAACATTGCAAACTTCGATTTTAAGTCTTCAAGTTTCTGTTAGTTATTAGTAGTTGTTTCTACAGTATCCAGATTGCATCAGGTGGCGGATTACATTGTGTTGCTGCGAATTGCCGTAATTGAAAATGAAAGGGATTGTGAACAAATGAGATTCAGTTGTGGGTGGGGTTATTCCAGCACAGTGTGCAAGTCATAAAAAGAAAGCAACCAGAAAAATGTCCTATCACGGTCTGCAGTCATGACTGGATAGTACATGGTTTTGATGTGGTGATTTTATTGAATTCAGGATTCATCTCATGTGCTGCCCTATGACTCATTGTCCTATCTCCTTTTCTCCATCTGATGGGTTCTCTTCAGCAGACAACACACACGTTCAGCTTGTGTGCGTATGTGTGAACACACTTTTCTCTCTCCCATAAAAACAGTCACGTCGTCTCTCGCACTGTCGCTGTATGCTGTCAATGACGCAAGCAGCATATTAAATCATTTTCTAGGAAATGTAAAGCTATTTGCTGATTGTTATACAAGCTTTAGAACTGACGTGCAGTTATGGGAGACTTGTTTTAAAAACCTTTGCTACATCCATGAAACAGTATGGAGATTGAATCTCATTGTTATTCCAAATGTATGTCATGCAAAGATTTCAGTTTTGGAATAATAGGACATGTCTTCTTGGAAATCACTGTGTTTTTCTAGAAACGGTCCATCCGTTTTAAGTATTTTTCATCTTATGCCTGGTTTTTCTGATGACTGCCTTTCACTCGGGCACACGCGCACATCCTGTGAATCACATCCACTCCAAATGTGACCAATTACTAGAGCTCTCATCAGCAGAACATTTTACACTGCCGGCCGAGCCTCATCTGTGAGTTTTTGTGATAGCAGGTACTTCACAGGGTTCAAATACATTCTGTGTGGATGTCACATTCAGTCTCTGCGTGTGTGCAGCTGTCATGACTGCTCAGAGAAGTTGTGCTTGTTATGTTCCTGATAAAAAATTGCTTGTGACATACAGTGATGGAATCCAAAGGGTGTTGAATGTGTCCTATATACGTATACTATGGTATTAACTTTGTGCTTCTAAAACTGTAGTAGTGTAACTGGAGCATTTTTGTTAGTAAGGTCTGAACCTTTTGCAACCATTTCTAATTAATGACATTCACCAAAATACATTAGAATTGATCATCTCATGTCATTCTTAACCAGAGGCATTTCTAGCCTTCATCATTACTGGTCCCCATATTTTGATACTCCTTTTTTATGTAATGTTATGTTATGGATATAGGGATATGGATTGTTTTTACCTGCGGTATAGATTTTCACAAGCTGCATGCACAATGAAGACCTGTTTCATCGCTGACAAACGACAGAAGAGATTTTGTTTCCTAAAATGTATTGTAGGCAAATATTAACCTCATCCGCTCCAAACGATTCAGTGCATGAGTTAACTG
Organism: Spinibarbus caldwelli; assembly: GCA_039654775.1. Classification (NCBI taxonomy): domain Eukaryota; kingdom Metazoa; phylum Chordata; class Actinopteri; order Cypriniformes; family Cyprinidae; genus Spinibarbus; species Spinibarbus caldwelli. The sequence continues at coordinate 9,399,595 of CM077266.1, read as the reverse complement.
TCAGAATGAATCAAACTGAATCACAAACAATTTCAGACCTTTTTGCAAACCCATTTGAGCGATTAGATCACAAGAGTGATTCATTCTCGAATCTGGCATCATCCAGTTTTTAACAGCTGATAGAAACCACAAGACATGATTGCTGAGGAATAATGATGCTCGTGTTGGTATACTGTAATCTCCTTTGACGCATAAGGATTTATCAGTAATAATTTACTGGGCTCATGCCCCGGTAAAAAGAGTCTAGTGATTCCCCTCTTCTAATATGGTTTTCTTTCTTCTGGTGAGATTTTGAATATCGTGGCTCATGGCTGTTTCATATAATAAAAGTAAATGAGGACTGTATCTGTCTAGCTCTGAAATGACCAAAAAAAAAAAAAGCATTATAAAAGTATCCTGTAAGTCATATGATAGCATTATGTGAGGAACATATAAACATTTAGTCTTGAACTGATCCTTTCAGTCCTCCATCTCAGTACTAAAGAGAGAAATATGAAATGAAAGATTTCATGCAGAAAATCACACAACAGAAAGCAGATAAGACCTTTATTTAGCACTTTTGATGTGAAAGTGACAATAGTGTTGGTTTACTAAAGTCTTTTGTGTTGAAACAAATATCTGTGCATCATAACATGTATTTAAGTAAACAATGTGCTACAACAGGTATTCTATGCACTGCCATCTATGTCTATCTTTGAATGTTGGCGTGTGAGATGAGCCCTCAAGTTTGTGGTATTCTTACAGAGTATTTTACTTTCATATGACACTCCTTGCAAATCCCAGATTTCCAGGGTTGCACATAAGTTTTTTTAGCCTGGTTCTCATAAGAGTACCTGGAGATTTGGTTCGGTCCTCACACTACACATAGTGTGACCAATTAAGTATAACTCTAAAAAAAATTAATTAATTGTGGTAATAATCTCATTGGACTTTATTTATTTAGTTTTTATTTATATATATATATATATATATATATATATATATATATATATAATATATATATATATATCCGATTGAAGAGCGTTCAGTGAATGAAATGTCACGTTTTTGCATTGTGCTTTGAAAACGGCGGTGAATAGCCTATAAGTATGCTTTCAGTTCGAATAGAAATCTTATACAGATCTTATAATTGATTTTATAGTTCTACTAAATAGTATAATAAAATATCATACTTGGCGTTCTTGTATCCATACAGTATTGCCATGGAAAATATAGCGATACCATGCTGTATCGATTTTTCCCCCACCCCTAATTTTTATTGTTGCATAATAATGTAATATATCAAAAAAATAAATAAATAAATACAGTTATATACAATAAATGTAAATAATATATATAGATAATAGATGAACTGGTTTTTAGGATGACTTTAAATTACAAACAATAGAAGTCAATGTGATGCCCTTAGAAATGAAGTGAAACAAATCTGTGTGTGTGTGTGTGTGGTAGACGTCACTTTAATCTAACATGCCTGTTCATTTCTTCTGCCAGTGTTGAGCATCTCATATATAGGGACAGGGTGAAACGGTGATGTGACAGCGCTCCATCCTCTCCCTCTCTCTACTCTTTCTTGGGTTGTCATTTGTCCTTTTTCCCCCTCTCTTTCTCCGCCCCTGTCTGCCTGCATCTCTCTCTCTCTTTCTCCTCTAGGAAAAGAGCATCTCCTTGGCCACTGTGCATTTTCTCATCTGTTTTCTCTCAGTTTGCAGAGCAGAGGCGTGTGATGCTGACAGTTAGCATTGAAGAAAGCTGCTTCTATTTCTTGTAGTTCTTTATGAACTTCTCTCCACCAAACCTGCAGGTTCCCTCTTCTTGTCGTAATGCAGCATACAAAAATATATGATGTGCGTCTGTGTCTTCACAAGCCAATTCATTTCCTATTCACATACAGAATGAAAATGTACAACAGCAGCTGGGATCCTGCTGATCACGTGGTGTATAACACACACACACACACACATTAGTTCTATGCCCACTGGGACATTGCTGACCCATGATAACCAACAGCTGTTCATGATACCAAAACAAACGTATGTGATAGATAAGTAAACAACATTTTGTTGCCTTATACCCTCTTAAGACCCTGCGGCCTCATATGAGGACATTATATTTTAGTGAATTTCTCTGAGACTCTACATGCCACAGTTTTAAGTCTGGATGTCCTGTACAGAGCACATTCAGGGCTTTTCAGAGATACCAAATGATTGGATGTTTCACCATGACCACTCCCTCTCCTTGGTCTTCAAAAATGTCTGAAATTAATTTAGTGACACTATGTGACAAAATATGATAATATTTTGTAATTATCATTTAAATCTGTCTAATTTTTTAATTGTGTGTCATAAATCAACATCTCCGGAAAATGTTATGGGGTTTCAAATCAAAATATGACTTTCTGTTACGAAACAGGACGTTGATTTCATACATGTCCTCATATGAGGACACCGAGACTAAAAGCATGTTTATTATGTATTTTGGGAGACATAACAAATGAATAGGCAAAGAAATTATATTTCAATATTCTATGAAATATTATATATAATTATGAAAATCTTGTCAATTATTACTCCCATTATTACACTTCATTTTTCATTACATGTTGCCCCAAAAACACATTAATATGCAAATTAGATTGTTTATAGATACATTGTATATAATGAGAAAACCCGTTTATGACCATTTTACACACATTTTGCAGAAACAAAAAAGGAATATTGAATCATTCTGTTATAACATAGTTGAGAGTCATCTTTATACAAAGTTTGGCAAAAAAAAAAAAAAATTCTTAAACTAAAAATGTATTGGTAATTTAAAAAATCAATTGTTTTTGCCTATGCATGTTCGTTCATGTATTTTTATTTTTTAAAGAAATTGAGTCCCGATGTCCTCTAGCGAAGACATAGCATAACTTTTGAATGAAATATCTTTTTTTTTTTTTTTTACATTATTTGTAATGCTCTAAACAATGTAAAGACATGAAAAAAACTAATTTTGTCCCAAAACTTTTTTCTCGGGTCTTAAGAGGATACTGTAATATGTCAGCACTCGTTTTGTAACAAACAAATAAATAAACACACACATAAAATGATTATCCTGACAATTATACACATATTAAATGTTAAAATTACTTCATTAAGAGGTTTGATTTGGATCTTCATTAAGAATTTGCTTGCAAGATGCTGTTTACATTAGCTTAGTGGTTTGTTTGGTTTTTATTTGTTTATGTTTGCTCTTACAGATTCTTAATTTTCTGGAAATAAATTTGGCCCGTTTAAAAGCCCTTGATGCCTATATTTCTTGTTTTACAATCTCTGGGCATATGCATGATTTACTGTACTAGAATGTGTTGAACTCTGGACCAAATTAAAAACCAGCACCAAAAGATGCCCTGATGATTCATTCTACTTAATTGCACCACAGCTATATTATCAGTGCATTTGCATTGCCATATGCAAGGAAAACAATATCATGGAGACTAGGGATGGGATGGGATTTTTGACTGAGAAGACCTTTATTAGTTTCTGAAACAATCTTGAAGAACCATTTATTTTCTTAGTGTGAAGATCATTTAAAAAATTCTAAAACTTTTTACCCCACGAAGAACCTGTTCCAGGATTCTTCATGGACCCATAGATGCCAATAACTTTCTGGTACTTTGAAACAGTAAGAGTGTTTCTCTCAGATTTGAATGTGTAATTCATGCATGGACTTTAGCAGCTCTTGTGTTTTCCCCTGTTGTTGTGCTCTGAGTCCAGCTGAGAACAGACCTGTCTGTCAAACCCACGCGCTCTATGGGAACAGGGAGATGTGGGCGAGTGGTGAACGGTGCAGCTATTTTAAACGTAAAAGCTCCCTCCTCCTTTCTGAAGTCTTCCTTCATCCCTGATATGGACATAAAGGGGCTCTTCCCCTCCTGTGACAGAAGATGTGGAGCAGAGTAGTCCTGTGTGTTTATGCATTTATGACATTCTCTCAGCCAACCAGTGCATTCGTAAAGGCCAAGTCTCAAACTTTTCCTCAACAGTTCTGCTTCACTCTTTAGATAGTTTTCTCCCTAAAATGAAAATTCTGTCATCATTTACTCACCCTCATGTTGTTCCAAGCCTGTATGACTATCTGTCTTCCATGGTACACAAAACGCAAAAACCTTATTCACTTTACTTGCATTTAACTTTTATCCATATAATAAAAGTGGTAACCAAGGTTGGCATGCTACAAAACACACACAAAAACATGACTTATCTTTTAATAATATGCTCCGCCTTTAAAATGACTTTCCTTTACAGCTGACGTCACAAATCGCTCTCACTTTTCAGCCCTTTCTCTTCAAACACCTGTCTTCATTCTGTACGTAACACCAACTATTTACAATCCAATCAATTGCCAATGAATAAAGCCCAGCCCTTTGTTTCAGAAATGCTTCAGAAGGGGTTGTAAACGATGCTTCATTTTAGCTTTAAGTGACTTTTCTGGTTTAAACAATCCCTCCAAATGATGGCAGATGTTCTGGAGTGTCCAGGAACCCTGTTTGGAATCATTATATTTGCTACTGTGTTTATTAAAGTTTATTAAATAAATTATTCAATGCTTCTCCAAATAAATGTTTGAATACAAATCATACTGATTAGTTTTTATTGTCTTGCACTGTCTTTAGAGTGCATTTTTCCTGGTATATGTGTGTATTTTTCCTAGAAGCAATTTAACTGCTGGTTATGTCTTCTGAGTTTAGTAGGTTTCCAGTCTGGTGACTGGATGTAAAGCTGTGAATGCAGACTCAGCCTCCTGTCAGCCATTGTATTGGCTGAAGACTCTTCCTCAATATCCAGCTGCCGGTCCCTTCTGTACCCCTCCTCCTCTGAGCAGAGCCCATCCCCCTCTCCACCCCTCCTCCTCTCCCTCACTCATATATTCATCTCCCCACCACTAAAAAAGAAATTGTATCTCTCTTTACATTTTTTTGTACTTGCATGTGCTGAGATAGCTGGTAAAGAGAGATAAGAAAAAGGACTTATGGAAATTAGGAAATTACTGTAAGATCAGCAAGAGAAAGTCAAACAAAACTTCACATCAAAACATCTTAAAATTCTTTATACACCCACGAATGGTCTATACATCTGCAAATCAGGTTTTTAAAAGTGTTATTGTAGAATTCTAAATGAGAAGCTGAATAGGAAGTGTGAGCTCTAGCAAGGAATATCTCTTAGTTTTGCTGTTTTAGGATTTGTTTTCTATAGCAGACCCTTATATAAGAATTTTGTATGTCAGCATAGCTTGTTGTTAAAGATCCGTTCTATTTTGAGAGAACGAGATGCGAGCGGATGGGTGAGTGAGAGAGGAAGAGACAGAGAGAGAAAAGAGAAATAAAGAAAGAAGAAAGGGACAGGGGGAGGAAGAGAGGGCTTAGCAAAAGCTCACTTTCATTCAGCCTGACTTTAAACCGCTATCCAGGCTCGTGCCAAAATGAGGCAGGACTCATGTCCTCACCTCCCCATTCACAGCTTTCTGCTGCAGTGCTAAAATTAAAACATCACAATAGGTTCTCTTCAATGGCAGGCACAGAGAAGAAAAAAAACTGTTAGTCATATGTTTTGTGTGTAGTCTTCATATTATGTGGGTTAACTGGTTCCTAGAGCAGGGTGGCTGATATAATGCAATTTAATAAAGGAAAGTTTTCACAAATTGCACTTATTTTACAGTCTAGTTGAATATCTCAGTAACAATAAAGGTCAAAAGACCAGCTGCAGATGACTGGACTTGTAAAACATCTATTCAGAAAATGTATTCATGTTATATTTTTATTTTATATTTTTTCATATATTATTTAAATAACATTATTTTTTTTCAACAAAAGGTGTACATAATACATATATGATAAAAAGTAATATATATAAAGAATATATGTGACCATGGACCACAAAACCAGCACGGGTATATAGCAATAGCCAAAAATACATTGTATGGGTCAAAATTATCGATTTTTCTTTTATGCCAAAAATCATCAGAATATTAGCCTAAGTAAAGATCATGATCCATGAAGATATTTTGTAAATTTTCTACCGTAAATATATCAAAATTAAATTTTTGATTAGTAATATGTATTTTTACGAAGTTCATTTGGACAGCTTTAAAGGCGATTTTCTCAATATTTAGATTTTTTGCACCCTCAGATTCCAGATTTTCAAATAGTTGTATCTCGGCCAAATATTGTCCTATCCTAACAAACCATACATCAATGGAAAGCTTATTTATTCAGCCTTCAGATGATTTATATGAAAAAAATGACCCTTATGACTGTTTTGTGGTCCAGGGTCACATATATAGCCTTATATAGTGTTCAGTGACAACAATATATATATTTTTTTCATGAGCATTTACAGTTGTTTCATGGCAGCCAATACTTTAATGAATGCGTCTGTATGGAATATGGATTTCAAAAATAAACCCTGAGAAATATTCATTCAAGTTATGTGAAAGAGTCAGAGAGCACGTCACATTATGATTACATCATTGGACAAAGGCATTATTTACAACAGTTTAACGGTACAAAATAATCCCGCTGTATTTTTTATAGTCTACATTACATTAATCTGATTTGCCTAATGCTGGGACACCTATTAACGGGACGCGCGCACGTGCTCCTGCTTGGATCCCAGCTTTTGATTGACAGGCGGGCAGCAGCACGCAGGCGTGGTGAGCGCTCCTGCAGACAGGGGGCGTCAATATGGCGTCCTGAGAAAGACAACACAGCCCGACACCGCACCGATCTTCGGCTGACATCGGGAGGAGAGAGGGACCGTTTCGCCAAACGCAAGACGTGATTTCGTCCTGTGCATCCCTCTGAACGGCCGCGAGCATCGGGTTTGAATGTGCAGATCTCGGCGGAGGAGGACACCTGATCGAGAATTTTCCTTTTTCATCTGTGTTTGATGCTGCTGCTCAGTGCTCGGTGATACAAAAGCAGGTGAGACCGAGGCGACCGCTCCTTTTTGGGATTCGGGTCGGAAATGTCGAGCGAGAAACCGGTTTTGGCACCGGGTTCCGCCTCGCTCACGGACCGAGAAGCCTCCACACCAGCAGCAGCACCGCCGGGTTCAGGGCAGCAAGTCGTAACGGGCTCCGTTACCGGGGACATGATGGTGTCTGGATCGGGCGCCGTGGTTCTACCCGCCGGGGTGATAAACCCCTCGGTTCCGATCCGGAATATCAAGATGAAATTCGCCGTGCTCATCGGTTTGATCCAGGTCGGGGAGGTTAGCAACAGAGATATCGTGGAGACAGTTTTAAATCTGGTAAGCATCTGCATAGAGTGAACTGAACGCATGTTTTATTTAGCGCGCATAAGATGATGTCATATGAGAATTGATTTCTTGATCAAATGTACTAAAGCCAGAGATATTCCCTGGAGGAATGTCACCCTGTCTTTTGTTGACATCCCAGTCAGATTCATCACTACCAGCTTCGCTTTAGGGTGGCAAATATCACACACATAACGTCAGAATTCATTTTCCCGGCGTACTATGTTACACAGTGGTCGCTGCGTTAATTTGCAGTGCCAGATGACAGTGTATCAACACGCCGGCCTGCAACAATGACTCGCCAAATAAGGGAATGCATCTTTTCTGCTAGCGGAATATGCTGTTAGATTCATAATTCTCGCCTATTCTAAACACAAGTCTTGTGTTATTAAACGCTATTTCCCTATATGGCCTCGGTTTTTGAGATGTAAATATGACTGGTGGGTAGATGTTACGCGACGCAGGCGTACATGGATTAATTCCCATAGATGTACAGCAGTGTGGGTGTAATTAATATTCAGAGCGTGTTAACGTGCAGTCTGTGATACTCGTTATTTTTAAGCTCTAATGGTATGCTGTTTGTGTTTTGGCACCTGTTATATCCTCGTCTGTGTTGGTATATGTTAGATATGGCTGCTGTTTTTGCTCATGGAGGCCACGGGCTGGTGAGCGAGGTGGATTAAAGCGGGCTTTAACTGAATTCTTGTTATGAAACGGCTCAGAAAACGTATTAACAGATTCAGTAATGCGCGCTGCATGGGATGCTGGGAGGACCGTTGTTTTGAAGGAAGGGACGGAGAGGTTTTTTTATTTAGTTATTTAGTTATTTATTTATTTATTTTTTTGACCACCTACGTCCTTATCAATAATTACAGCTGGCTGAGCCAAGCCTTCTTAAAGCGCTACTAATGGAAGCAGGTTGCCAGCAAGCACCAAACGTTTTTACATCTATGCTCACAACGTTGCAGTCAGGTAACGTCACACTGAAGAAAAGTCCAGGAAACCACACCTCGAATATTAGAACGTCAATATGGGTTCTTTACTATGAAAAATCCAAAATGGAATGTTTGAATCTTTACGTTTCAATGAGAACGTCTTTTTTCAGTTTAACCTACAAACTAGTTTAGTGGTATGTGACAAACATTTCACCGTGATTATTGATATCGTTTCGTCTTTGTGAATAGAAGAATGGATTGAATGGTTGAAAAGAAAACGTTAAACGAGTTGCGAACGCAGCGAGTTTGACAGGAGGATAGGTTTTCTGAGGTAACACTTTACCTCAGGATGTCTGAAAAGTTTTGAAAATACCTCGTGAGAATAATGTCTTGAGGACATTTAGGTGTAAGCTAACATTTTTAAGAAGGTGTATATATAGTATCTGCCCCTAAAACCGCGGAAGAGCACTTGCTAGCAACCAATGTTTGTGCAACGTTGTGAAAACTTATTTAATACGTTAAGCATCTCTACATTTGTCGTTGGATTAAATGTTATCGCAACCATTCCACGACTTGGCAAAACGTGTTTACAACGCTTGCTGGGTAATTATATGCACTATATAGACCGCAAGCGTTCGATTTACGGTCACAATCAGTGCTTACTGCAGCGATAAGGTCGTTTACTCTGTAATAGAAGACGTCGGTCGTGGAGTTTCCAGTGGATCGTTAGTTTAGAGTGCTGGGTGTTTAAAACATGCCGGTGGCGAGTCCGCTGAAGGGATGCTGCAGCAGTTGCTCTATGCGCAGGGATGCAGAGTTCCTGTAGCCGTGCATGTGGAAGCAGGTGGCGGTGGCGGAGGAGGAGGAGGAGGGTGGGGGTTGCTGCAGTGGTGATGTGCTCTGAAACCTCGAGCCAACGCGATTTAAACTGGAGAGAGTAGCGCAGCAGCACAGCGGAGATCCGCTTCCATCTCTCCCTGGCTGGATCTGCTGCCGGGTCACGTGACTCCATAGAGTTTGGTGTTTTAGTTCGGGATGAAATACTAACGCGAATTCTACTGTATGCTATGCTTCTCTTTAGAGAATATGAAAGCGGATGATGAACATTTTAAACAGGTCACTTACCATCCACTCAGCTCTTTTGTTGTTTTGGACACTCATTTTAAGTATAGAAATGGGCGTTTTTTGCATTTGGGCCCTTTGTGGCATTGTCTTAAATCCAAAGTAATCACAATGGAACATTTTCAGATTTTTTTATATATATATATATATATATATATATATATATATATATATATATATATATATATATATATATATATATATGTATAACGAAATAGATGTTTTTTAAAAATCTAATATTTGTATTCTTTATTAGACCAGTTTGTGTATAACAATTTCTGGCCTTTCAGTAGGGCTATTATCATTTTAACATATTAAAATGATACAAATTGAAACAAATTGATTTGCATAATTGAGGAGGAATGGCTTGATTGTGATGATGTGCTTTGTGGACCACATATTGACTGCTTCAGTCTAAATGGAGATTTTATTTGTGAAATGCACAGAAATAGTTTCAAAATACTATAGTGACTAAGATTATTGTTACTGCAAGTCGCCACAGTCCATCAGTCATTAATACTCACTAAAGGGAAATTCTTAATTCTGTTAATTTGATGCAAAAAAGTAGTTTTGTAAGAGAGAATGCTGCTCGTAAAGCATATAACATTGTTCACTAGAGAAAGAGAGAAGGATTGCATGGCGTTTGGCACAATGCCGATACACAACTGTAGGTGGGGTAGACCTTATGTATTATTCAGCTTCGTCTGAAACCATGGTTGTGCCTGGGTACAGCCAATATCGATTGATGCTGAGTGCCATTTAGCAGAGCAGATGTAACGATCACCTTAATTAATTGGCGATTCCGCAAAAGGTCTTGGGAGAGGTCTCATTCATTTCAGGAAAAAAGATTCGCGTTTGGTTTGGTTGCTCTCCTTTTGAAAGCATTTGAAGAGTTTGCATATGATGGATTGTTTCTGTAGGCCTCGTTCCTGGCAGTTTCTCAACGCTGAGGCCTAATTTAAGTGTGCTAGATTTGAAAGCCCATTTTTTTCACCATCTCTCTCTACTTGCTATTGAAATTCAGACCAGAGAACACATGTTGTGGAGCACTGCTGTTAGACCCTGAATGTAATTAGACTCGTCCTCAACCTTGTGGCCTTACAGTGCTATGCCAGACATCCCACCACCCGGCTTCAGAACAAATGACACACGCAGGAGGTGTTGGAAAAGAGATGACTGGTCTTGATCTGGCGGAGGGAGGAAAAAGCTTCCTGCTCTATTAAAAATAAAGGTTTCAAAAGGGGGTTTTCACAGGGATGCCTCAGAAGAGTCATTTTGGGTTCCCCAAAAGACCTTTCAGTGAACAGTACCATTTTTTCTTAGTGTGAAAAACAATTTAGTACAATGGAAAGATTCCATGAATGTTAAAGGTTCTTCATGGAACCATAGATGCCAATAAAGAACCTTTATTTTTAAGAGTGTGTGACCCTCTTCATGAGGGCAGTTGTGGCTGCATTATAATGTGCCAGACAACCCACTAGCATGCAAATGTAGATGCTCTAGATTATTACAAGCAGCCTAGCTACCAGATGTATTTTAAGTTCCAATTTCTGGTCTATTTTCAAAGCACTTCTGTTTATGTATGTAGGGTCAGAGCGTCTTTTATTTAGCGTGGATCATACGAAGACTTCCCTGACTGTATGCAGAGCTCACAGCTCCCTGTGGAACTGACATAGTTACTATTGTAGTCACTTGCTGCAATCTTGCAGAGTTCACCCTCAGATAAATCAGGAAATGGGCTTTGTCTTTTTGCTTCTTGTACTGTATTACATTAATTCCAGTTTACCTTACGTGGTACTGGAAATACGTAGGCTGCAATTATAATATTAGTGGCAATTTGGGTGCACAGCAAGGGAGTAGCAATGTTGTTTATGATACGGTAATTTTATTTGCCTTTCTTTGATGCGTGGTCGTCCTTCACCTCCCGCCATTCAGTTTCTCCTGTGAGAGGCACACTGAGCCAATCTGCTCACTGTCTGTCGTTTTTTCCCCCTCTCCTTTTCTTTCTCTCTCCTCACATAACACACACACATGCACAGACTGCCACAGAGGGCCTGACGTTTAGACTCCCTTGCCATTAGCAAAGCATCATAGTTGCCATGGAAACGGCACCATGGGATTTTGCTGCTTGCTTCCCACCATACCAACTGTTGTCATCTCTTCCCAGCCAACTGGATCAGCTTTGCGATCTGGTCAGGAGAATTTACACAGTATTTAGTTTGACACTAAAGCTACTGGTGTGCAAAAGTAGTAAATATTTTAAACCAAGCAAATTAGTGCATTAAAATTCATCTTTGTCCACAATGGAAGCGAAAATGCTGAGTAATGCGATATATATTTTTTTAATTATACCATTACACTTCCGTTTAAAAGATTTGGGTTGTAAGATTTTTTACTGTCAAAAGCAGTAATATTTTGAAATATTATTACAATTTAAAATGAAGTTATTCCTTTTGTGGCAAAGCTGAATTTCAGCAGCCACCAAGTGCCACATGATCTTTCTGAAATTAGTCTAATATGGTGATTTGATTTTCAAAAAACATTTTGCATTAATATCATACTGAAAACAGTGCTATTCAGTATTGTTGTGGAAACTATCATACATTTTTCAGGATTCCTTGATGAGTAGAAAGTTCAGAAGAACAGCATTGATTTGAAATAGAAATAACATTAAAAATGTCCATTTTGATCAATTTAATGCATCCTTGCTCAATAAAAGTATTCATTTCTTTTTAAAAAAAAAAAATCTTACTGACCCCAAACTTTTGACAGGTAGTGTAGGAGTAGCAGGATTTTTAAAGGAGACCTATTATGCCCCCTTTTACAATGTAATATGTAATATAAGTCTCAGGTGTCCCCAGAATGTGTCTGTGAAGTTTCAGCTCAAAATACCCCACAGATCATTTATTATATAATTTTGAAAATGCCTATTTTGAGTGGAAGCAGAAACACGTTGTTTTCATGCATGTCAGAATAGGACTTTGCCTTTACAGCTCGTACCTCAGATACTCTGCTAAAAAACATCTGTTTGGTTTTGATTATATCTATCATGCTGAAATCATGCGTTTTATACTGTATTAGTTTAAAGTTATGATATACAGTTTTCTGAGCGCTAAACAGTACTAAACACTCTTTTTCTTTCATGTCTTATTGCACTTAAACTGTCAAATGCACACAAGTTTGTTAAAAACACACACAAGTTACAAAAACAGTCAGCTATGTCTGTGAAGGTAAACAGCTGGGAAAGAAATTGCATGTTTATATTAGTTCTATGTGGCAGCAGCGTTATATACAGTAAATAAATCAATAAATCCACTGCTCTCTTGTCTCCTCTGAGGCTGGGACCCTAAATAGTGTTCTGTGCTTGTCAGTGCAGCCAAAGACAGAACAGTTAGCATGCTTTGCTCAAACTTTCGCCATGGCGTTAGAACTGGTACACCGTTGTCACTTGCGAAAACACAATGGCGGCACTGTGGGTGGAAACATTCAGATTAAGGGGTGGTAATATAAGATCCCCTTTCTGTGTAACGGGGGGAGTGAAATCTTAGTGGCTCATTTTTTTCACAAGCTTGCAGAGAAAGGCTTACCAAAAGAAATTTACTGGGTTGTTCTTTTTCACGTTTTCTGGGTTGGTAGTTGGACCGGGGATCCGATTATAGCCCTTAAACACAGAAAAGTCAAATTTTCATGATATGTCACCTTTAACTAAAGAGATATTATGGTTGGAATGCATTGAAAAAAAAAATTTTTTTTTTTTCTTTTATACATGTTTTTTACAAGACCTGATGCTAAATGTTATAACAATTGTGGCACCGCTTTGAGGTGTCTGTTTGTACCTTAAATACACATTAGGAGCATCTCTCGCTCTCTCTGTCTTCCTCTTTCGCTCTCTTGTGGCTGAGCTGTTGTTGTCCATCCAAAGGGATCATCTCATTATTCACATCCACTCTGCAGAATCACCAAGGTCAGGATGCTGTGCGCAGTCAGCACAAACAGTCCTTATTGGCCACAGAGACAGCAGCACAGCTCTATATCGTTCATTCAGTCTCATTCAGGATGTAGCCATGCATAGAACGGTACGATATAGCACAGCGTAACACAAAAAGCATGCAAACCTTCCTTCCACAGGATCTGTAATCTCTAAGGTCAGAAGAGCACAGGGTAGCGTGAAATGGCACAGCGCAGGCAGCCTGTAGAATCACTTTGTTTGTCTACAGAACTAAACAACGATATAGAAGATATATAGATATAAAATCAGGCTCTCACAATCGGATAAGCCGCATAATCAATTAATTGATCGTTTACTGTACATTTATATTTCAGAGATCCAGCAGATGTGACAGTAGCTAATGAATATGCGAACAAAGCCGTGGTAATCTTCCTACTGTAAGACTGATCTCTTGCTTTAATGAAAGTGCCTGCATTAACCTGTGACAGTGCTGCGTCATTGTTCAACGCTGAAAGCTTTCAGAGAGCAGGAGATGTGTGCTCTCTGCCTCTGCTACAGTTGAGTTAAAGGCCTTGTAAAATGTAAATTGTAGTTTGTGGCTTTTAGTGCATGCCTCAATTTGAGGTTGTGTGTATGCTAGTATTCTCTGAAACATTGAGAAAATACACTTTTAAGAGATGTACACTACACTAAGAGAAGTCTCTTATGCTGAACAAGGCTGCATTTATTTGACCAAAAAAAAAGAAAAATCTTGTTAAAAATTAGTACAATTTAAAAAACGGTTTCTATTTTAATATTTTTTTAGAATGTAATTTAGTCATGCGATGCAAAGCTGAATATTCAGCATCATTACTCCAGTTTTCAGTGTCACATGATCCTTCAGAAATTATTCTAATATGCTGATTTGGTGCTTATGGAATGTCTCTTATTATTATCAGTGTTGAAAATGGTTGTGCTGATTAATATTTTTATGGAAACCATGATACATTTTTTTTCAGGAAAGTTAAAAAAAATCTATTTGAAATAAAATATTTTGTAACATTATAAATATATTTACTGTCACTGTCAATTTAACTTGTCTCTATGCTGAATAAAAGTATTAATTTCTTTAAAAAAACACAACCAACAAGCAAACATTTGAACAGCTGTGTATGCATTTAAAATTTCTTCGGAGAACTGCATCAAAAATATCATTGGTTCATCTTACACTAAACAGTTTTGTCCAATCAGATGCTCCCTGGAATGAGAAGATTTTTAAAATCGCTATGGCGTAACTAGAAGCTATTGCTGTAAAAACAAATCTGTCCTTCAGGATGCCCAAATTTACTGTTTAAATGTAAATTGCTTGAGTTTGAATTGTAACATCTGTCTTTGTGAAGACCTTGAGACAGGAATTTCATTAAACCTGGCGGTTTCATTAGAGCCAAAGTGCATACAGGCAGGGTTTAGCTCCTGGCATTCGTCATCATTGACTTCAATCATTAGTTATGTAGATGGAAGTGATCCATACTTTCAGTCTGACACGAAGAATGCTTTGTGAGCACTGAGCAATGTATAATGATAGATTGCATTCATAACAAGGTGCAAGGGCCACTCTTTTCTTGAACAGAAGTGTTTTATAAATCGTATTCAGGCACACAATTCATCGCTTGGCAGTTCTGTGAAGAATTTTATATATGCAGTAAGTCAGAGAATCAGTACTGTGTGTTTTGATGTAAAAATGATCAGTCCAACTGCAAGCAGAAGGATTGCTTTTTATTGCAGTGCATTGATAGATAGAAATTTATTTGGGTTTACCTAAATAAACATCAGAGCTCAATATGTATGAAGTATGTGTGGTAACCCCTATACCGTAATCAGCATTAAAATGCATTCACAATTTCGTTTATGAACACACACAAAGTCATGGTTTCTGTCATGAGGGTGTCTGTAAAGATATGCATAACATCACTCAGTATGTGTCTGATTTGTTGGGAAGGACGAGGCTGAGCATCGACGTGTCTCACAGCTTGCTGTGTCCATATTTTATCCTCGGGCAGATGGACATAAAACAAGGACACAGGCATTGATTAAAATCATGTTACACTACATGACCATGCCTGATGTGCAGATTTACTACAATATTTATTACCTTGAGCTATAACATTTTTATTGATTGTAGTTCAAAAGACTGTTGTATGTACTTCCCATGATCCCATTTTCCTTTAGGTGTGATATATGTGGTATATATATTTTATATGAACACTTTCTGTTATGAACTGTTTTTATATGAACTGTTTTCCCTCAAAACCTCACCACCATCATGCTTATTTTGACATGTTTCCTGTTAAAGCAATGTCCTGTTAGCTGCCCATGGTGAGCATGACTGGGGGCTTTTAGCACTTCCTGTCCACACCATGGTCACTGACATTTGCATCCAACGTTTTCTCAAAAGCTGAACCATTAGTGGTGTCACAGCTCTGCACTGTAATGTTTTTGCCAAATGTGTGCTATTTCGACATTTTGCTGTGCCGTGTTTTTTTGTCGCTGTCCCATATTAATATGGAACAGATGGGATTTATCATTTTTTGTCACATTGTGCCTGGATATGATGTTATGTTAAGGGTGATTCACCAAGGATGATAACTATAACCACAAATTTTTAATAATCTTTCTAATTCAAGTCCACATCATAACTATACCGATAACGAAACAGTGGTATGACAACATTGGAATCACTTTCAGAATTATTTTTTCCAGCTGATGAATGATAAAATCAGTGAAAGAAGCACCCATCTGATCTTAAATAGCTCACTTATAATTGGTGTGGATGTGAATGCAGTTATCGTTATAATCACTCTTAGTGTGAATGTGCCTTTGGGCTAGTCTCAGTTTTCAGCTTCTTTTAGCACATTTTATCACATATTCCCTTAACTTCAGTGCAGAAAAAATGCTAAAAATGTCAGCAGATTCCTCCTCGGTCTGGGCTAGATACACAAACATCATCCTTACTCCTTTTCCACGGATTTCATCTTGACCTTTTGTTTGGATTTCAAACGGCTTCCACGTTCCACTTGATAAGGTGGCAACTTGGGCAGTACCCCCTTTCATAAGAGCTTTTCATATTGAGAGGCCGTTATGAAAGAAGAGGGTTTAAGAGGAGAACTGTAGTGTAATTCTAGATCAGTCCAGTCTATCATCTCCCTGCCAATTTTGGAGCCAGTGTCCCGTTGTGACGTGGTTCGCGCAGTGCTTCAGTGTCCTTTACGAAGCTTCATTGGTGCGACTCTTATCTCTGCTAATGAGAGTCTCTATGAATGTAATCTGTATGCTATTGCAGAGCTGTTTCAAAACAGATAAGTTGGTATTGTCTATCGTCAAGCTTCTCCACGCTGGGAACGATTCTCTCCAGAATCCCCGATCTTTCTGGATGAGAGCCCAGAATCTGACACTGAAGTTAGATTTTTGCGTCGAAGGCAATCATAAATTCGCTTGAGTTTGACGGCAACAGAATTCTAACCTCAGCGTAATTGAAACATGTACCATATGGAGCGTATTTCAACTGAATCATTCCACGCTGCTTTGTCGCTGACAGCTGTCCATTGGAAAATAAAGTTAGTCAAATGCTACACAGCCATTACTGTTATGTGTACCATTATTTCGTCTACAACTCCACTGGTAGTTATTTTGCCTTCCTTTACTGGTTTGATGAGGTGTTAGGTTTTGAGGTTTAGCACACAAATCAAAGGTGAATAAATCCGAAAGTTTTCTGTTTGTGAAAGTTATGTATGGCAATCTATATATTATAATTAGACCGTAAGCTATAGATCAGGAAAGGTGTTTCTTCATGTGGTTCCCCTGGGAGTGTTTGTTGCAAGGTCAGAACAGATTCAGAGGCCAGACAATATGATGGTAAAGAACAGACCTGTTTGAACCTTTTGGTAGTTGAACTATTTTTTTGCTAAAGGCAATGTAATGGGTTAGATATGCACTCTGTGTACCACTTGGCACCCAATTTCTTTGTTAATAATCAGAATCTCTTTTTGGCTAGACACAAGGCACAAATGTTTGGAGTAAGCTTTAAGAAAACAATCAAAAATAAAATGATAAACTGAATAGAATGGAATGATTCTGACTCTTGAGTAGACAGTCTTTGTCATGCCATTTCTCTGAACATCTGATAAACAAACTCCTGCTTCTGCTGAAATGATTGAAATTGAAAATAAATTTGATGGTTTTCAGCGGCAAATCAGTTTAGTTTGGGAACAATAATAGGAAGAACAAATACAAATGCTTATATTGTAGTGTGTTCATTGCTATAGCTGTTCACGTTTTCTTTTTTGAATTAACTGCTGTTGTGCTGTGAATGAAACATAACAGAGTTTGGTTGTTTTGCAAGTTGTTATTTTCCAGGTTGAATGTGGGAATGCGAAATTGCAATGTCACAATCAAATCTGCAGATAAGTTGGATAAAACTCCTTCTTGTCCCAGATAGTGAACAAAGTTGTCACTATTTAGCTCAGACATCCAGTTTTGGCAGGAATGCCGTGTACTTCCACACATTACAAGCCTCTTGGAAGCTGTGATCGGCAGGTATGAGTCGGATAAGCTGTTCTGCACCAAATGAGATGTTCTTGAGAATAAAATCAGAGCTCAAAATACACTTCATATAGCTGTAAACAACTCTCAAAATGGCAGCTTTATGCTTTATTATTCAAAAATAAATCTTAATATTGTGAAATATTGACGCATTTTAATTGTATTTTCTATATATAATTTATTTTAAAATGTAATTTATTCCTGTCATGGCAAAGCTGAATTTTTACTCCAGTCTTCAGTGTCACAAGATCCTTCAGAAATAATTCTAATATGCTGATTTGCTCAAGAAACATTTTTAATTATTATCAGTGATGAAAACAGTTGTTCTGCTTAGTTTTTTTGTGGAAACCATGATACATATTTCAGGATTCATTGAGTAGAAAGTTGAAAAGAACAGCATTTATTTAACATTATTTTTTTAAGTCAGTATGTCTTTACTGTCACTTGATCAATTTAATGCATCCTGCTGAATAAAAGTATTCTTTAAAAAAAAAAATTCTTAGCTTATCATTCAGGATGTCCATTTTGCTTATGCAGGTGCATCTCAATAAATTAGAATGTCGTGGAAAAGTTCATTTATTTCAGTAATTCAACTCAAATTGTGAAACTCGTGTATTAAATAAATTCAATGCACACAGACTGAAGTAGTTTAAGTCTTTGGTTCTTTTAATTGTGATGATTTTGGCTCACATTTAACAAAAACCCACCAATTCACTATCTCTATCCAAACTTTTCCACGGCATTCTAATTCATTGAGATGCACCTGTATATTAAAGAAATTCTCTTTCAACTATTGCTGTAAATTATACAGGGACCTTCTAACTAATCAGTGAATTCAATGAGTAAAGGTGTCTTTTTGAATGAATTATTAAAAGGACTGTATCAAAAAGTCATTTTTTCATGAATCAGACTACACTAGCTTGTGAACTGAACACACTTCAATGCTTCATGCCACTCTGAGCATCTTGTGATTTTAATTATTGATTTCAAGATTGTTAAAATGAATCACAATTAGTCAGAAAATGTATATTTTTAACCCAACTGTAATCTCAGAGCTCTACAGCATCTAACAAACCACACCCTCCTTTTCAGACACCCCACCAAAACAACAAACGCCTTTTTCTCTCTCCTCTAGAAGACACACATCTACCTCTCTTACTACATTAACACAAAGGCATTTGATGCATATTGTCTCGTTTTTCTATCTCTTGTGAGTGTCTGTGTTGTTTGTGTAATATCAAAACACATCAGCGCAGGCACGACTAGATGTCCATCTCCTCAGAAGCATTGCTAAAAGGTCATATTTCTTTAATTCAGTTCTTTTCAAAAAAAAGAGGTTCATTTCTCCATCAGCCTGTTCCAGACAGCAACCGGATCTATTATAGAAAAGGGCAGCAAGGAAAAAATATGCTTTTAAGTCCCTCTGTCAAACTGCTCAAGGAAAAGTGCTCACATTCATGTGTCTAGATGCTTGCGCTGCTGGTAGAGTGATTTTTGTGTTTCACGCCTAACCAGTGGCACATTTACACAATAAATGACAAGCGTGTGTGTAGGGAGATGCTATCGGAGAGAGAAGCCAGGCGCTCAGGTTCATTGTGTGTTCTGCACACGTATGTAAACCCTAGTATGTGTCTCTGTTTGGGAACGAGACCCGGGTGAGGGGCGGTAACATGCCTGCTCTGATCATGCACATGCTCTGTCTTTCTCCTGCAAAGAGTTTTGCTGATACTAGAGTCTGGGTTGGTCACACACACACACACACACACACACACACACACTGCCTTTTTGTGCTGCAGACAGCCAATTGCATTCTCCACCACACTGCATATGATAATGGATTTGCCGATTTTTCGCTCCACCCGCCCTAACCCCCCCACCACACACACACACACAGTACATCTTTCTTGTACTTGGTGAGAGTCATATGAAATTCATGTTGGCCTAGTTTTTTGCCTGCCCGCTGCCTGCACCCGCTAAAAGCAGCATGGTATGCTTTGTGGACAGAATTAAACAGGCTCCAATGATGTTTCACCCCGGCTGGTAGTTTTGTTTTCATCTAAAGACTCTGGTTTATGGGGGTCTATGTGACTGTGAAATATAAATGCTTTCTGCAGATGGAATCGATCTGTTTTATAAAGTGGTTCGATATGAGTGTAGTGTATTATCTAGGTCATTCAAACTTGAGGTAAATAGTCATCCAGTACAGTACAATGTAGCTTATATTCTTTTATGAGGTGCAATTTAGTGGATCTTGCAAGAATTTAACCCACAATACTTTTGGGTAATATCTAAGATAAGTGAACTACAGTGCTTATTGACAGGATTTGGAAATTGCAGGAAACTGGTCATCTTTTTGCATCATTTTATGGCGTTTTTTGGGCAGGGATTTTTTTTAGCTCTGCAATTGGTAAAGGCTGTTTAAGAACTTTATAGGACTGATATCATGACACAATCACAATTGAATCTTTTGAATATTTGAATTTGTAAAGAAACAAGATAGCACCAACAGTTTGCATAGCAGGTATTTAGAAATGGACAAAATAAAAATTGGGCTGTTTCTGTGTGATTTCTACTGTGATGTGATACATAAAAACACATTATAATATGGAACAATCTATATATTTTCTATGAAGTGCTGCAGGAAATGAGTTAGCAATTTTGTATTTTTGGTTCACATTGCGCTTCATCCTGAAGTTTATGGATTTTTGAGTAGGTTTTTGTTAAATGCCTGAATTAAGGTCTATGGTTAATAATAATAATAATAATAATAATAATAATAATAATAAAACATTTTACAACAAAAACATCAGTAATAACCAACTTGTGGTTTTATTTTTTACACTTAAGCATCTTGAAAAAAGTGGTTGCTAACAAGTGACTGTTAGTATGTTTATACTCACACTCTTGCAAACTTGAACTTTCCAACTTTTAATGCTTTTCCAACTTTCCAACTTTTTAACTAGATTTTAATGATTAAAAGAGTTTTGGAAGCTTAGCGATGGTGACCATAGTGTAGATAGTGTAGTGCCTAACTTTAGTTTTTACATTCATTATAAATTCATTCATCTTCACTATTTATAAAAGTTATGTTAATTTGTGAAGATTGTCTTGATGAAGAAAGAGTTTATTTTCTGTAATAATCCAAAGATTAATGGAAAATCCTATTAGCTTTTTGTGGAGAGAACTAAAGTGATGCTAACTTATGAGTTGGCCTACAAAAATACTTCATGAATTTGTCTTTCCCTCTTTTGTTTCCCCCTTTTTGCCACATGCTGTGTTTCTTTTTTGTAATTCTCCCCCCTTCAGTTGGGGGAAGTTGGACCAACCCTCTAAATTCCCCTTCAGAGTTCATGCAAATCCCCCTTGACCGCCACAAGGTCTCGCAGTGGGCTCCAGCTCAGTCTGGCCCGGTAAAATCTTGCACCGGTGAAGAGTCTGTCCTCCAACATGCCCTCTGGCGTATTCGGCGCTCTGACTCACTCTTCGTCTGGCGTTAGACTGAGAAAGGGAGGGCAGTAGAGAGACACAGAAAGGGGAGGGTTTAGGAGAGAGAACAAGAGTGAAGAACAGAGGCAGCGGAGGAGAGGAAAAGCTTTCAGACTCTTGTTTCCAGCACCACAGAGCCATTGTGCTCCATGCTGGGGGAATAAACAGCTCAAGAGGGTTATTTAGGACCCACATTATGTTGGTTCTGGTGTGGAGAGCACAGGCCTGCGGGTTGGAAGGGAAAGATAAGCCAGACAAGAGCATTTGAGTCGGCTTTGTGGGCTGGAATGCTGATCTTTGACTCATTATCACTTGGTACATTTGAAGTGTCGCTACATTTACTGGGGATTCGTGGTCATGTTTTCACCCTATTGAATGGACGATTCACAAAAAAGTAGATTTGTTGAGTCAGTTCCTAGCACAAGCTTTATTTTGGTATTTTTACCACTGTAGGTATAGTAGAGAGAGTTTTGAACCTCTGTTTGAATAAGCACCTTCGCTTAGTGTCTCAGAGCACCCAGGTGCTTAGCCTCCTTGATAACTGCATTATTAACCATACTGCTATAGAGAAAGAAATAATGCGTGATCATTTTTATGCTTTTGACATTAACACAAGACTGGTTTTCGGTTTAAATTATTCACCATCAACAGTTGTGAATGTCCTCTAGTGCAGATTTTCATCGGTCATGTTCCTTAATTCACCTCAATTTGTTCTGTCTTCCTGTCTTCACTCACTACAAACCAACTTAGCGTTTAATTCTACATCGATTAAGGGTAAAAAGTGTTGTTGCAGGGCTCTGGATTTTCATAGCAGCCCTGACTGCCTGCGGGTATCTGATCTATAGTCATGGGTAAGCGTATTACAGAAAAATTTTATGTTCAGCTTGTTTTCTTGTTCAGAAAATGTGTAGGGCTCACATCGAGCCCATATTGCAGATCTTCAAACACTCCAGTGTGGCTCCCAAGAAGGACG
Source organism: Spinibarbus caldwelli (assembly GCA_039654775.1). Classification (NCBI taxonomy): domain Eukaryota; kingdom Metazoa; phylum Chordata; class Actinopteri; order Cypriniformes; family Cyprinidae; genus Spinibarbus; species Spinibarbus caldwelli. Next base: position 9,377,257 of record CM077266.1, on the reverse strand, counting down.
ATTTCTGGCAAACACATTTGGCGGAAGTACAATCTCTCACTTTGTGTCTCTTAGTGTTTAGTTTTTCATTCCAAGATTAGTATGTAAAACACAAAGATATGCCTGAAAATCTGGCCTAATGTCAAACATGCAGTTGATGGTATTTCTTTTTTGGGGTTTATTTTATTTATTTATTTTTTAACATGAAGATTGGATTTCAAGGTCACTTAGAACACAGTGTAGTTGGCTAAATTATTAAATTAAAATTAAATTATTGTTAGCTAAAACTGAAATCATTAAAAACCGTTTAATTGAAGTAAAGCTGAAAAATGTGTATAAATAACTTGAACTTATTTTCAGATAGTTACAAAGGCAACTTTTCTAATTTTCAAGTATTCGATTTATTAAATCTAAGCTGCAATAATAAATAATAAATGAATAGTAATAGCTAAATAGAAATAGAAAAACAAACAAATAAAAAATGACAAAAGCACAATTATTTCAGACAGCAAAAAATTACTAAAACTTAATGATAACTCAATTAATAAATAACCACTAGAACTGTAATGAACGAGAAAGAAATAATGCATTATATTTTTTTATGCTTTTGACATTAATACAAGACTGGTTTTCAGTCTGAATTATTAGTTAAATAAAAAATAGAAAAAGTGCTGTCAAATTGATTAATTGTGATTAATTGCATCCAAAGTAACAGTTTGTGTTTACATAATATCTGTGTGTACTGTGTGTAATTTTATGCATATATAAATATACACTCAAACATGTATATATTTAACAAATACATGTAATATATATATTTATATTCATATATAACAAATCATATATAAATATGAATATATGTGTACATGTTTGTGTGTATTTATATATACATAAATATACACAGTACACACATGTAATATGTAAGCAGAAACTTTTTTTTTTCTTCCTGGATGTGATTAATCGCAATGAATCAATTTTACAGCACTAAAAATTACAAAAGCAGATTTTTTTTTTTACTAAGAAAATTACTAAAACCTTAACTAAAATTATGAAAAATATAAAAATAACAGCTAATTTAAATATTAAAAAACTGTAATAGTTCATAAATAATAACACTGTTTAGATGTTATTTTGCATGTCCAAACAAGACCTATTTATATGGTTGCCAAAGCGGTTTATTTAAACAGTAAAACATCTGTTTGTTTATAGGCTAAATTTAAACCCATGTTTATCCCATGCCACTGGTCAGTGAAAACTGGGAAAACCATGTTGCTTGCTCCAGAAAACATTGGTTTAGACACTAAATTTATCACTAAAAGTCTATTTAAGTTATGGAAGGCTAATACGGTACAGTATTTATGAGTGGTATATAACTGCTTCTCAACTGGTGGATTGTGACCCAAAGACATTTCCTCTATATTGTGGATGCTGATGCTAAAGGTCTGGAGTTTTTTGATGTATTATAGATGTTTTGTGTGCAGTTAAAAACCCTGGCAAAGGTCGATTGGACAAAGTTCTTGCTTGAGCACTCCAGCGTTTGTGTATGTGAGAGAGACTGAGAGCTTTTCAGTGCCCTCAAGTGTCCTTTTAAAGTTGTGTAACGTCCTTTGTGTGGCGGTTACTGGTGTCTGTTTTTAATTGATGGTTAACGCAGTAGGCACAGCGTGATCCAGCTTACCTCATTAGTGGGAGCTAATGGCTTTTCTGTCATTAATTAATATTATATTGTTCTTTAATTTGTGTTTAATATGACACAATGCCATAAATGTATTTTCAAAGGCCATTCCTATAAATCATTCGTTCTTTACGTGTGTTGTTATGAATATACACATCATTTAGCTTTATACTGAAGTAGATACACTGACATTTAAGGTGAATCGAGTGATTCTGATGGCTTGGCTTTCTGAATGGGTTATGGCATGTGGTGTGCAGGATCCAGGGTCAAAGGTCAAGCCCTTGCCTCATGCAGCCTTAGCAGTCTTGTGATGCTGGATTACTCCAGCTTACCCGATTGTTGTTTTTCTCGGTAACACAAGTGGGTATTGTTTGTCAGGCCATGTGCTCAAGGCGCTGCACTGGGGAACGGAAGTTAGAAGAAAAGAAATGAAAGGTCTGAAAGGTAGAAGAGGCTTAAGTCGACCTTGACAGAATAAAGACAACGTGAGAGTTTTCAGAGCATTGAGGTGTGTAGTACGGATGTACTGGTGAAAACACTATTTAAAATACGCAAATTGATTTTCCTTTGTGGCTTTGCCAGCTGTAAGCACCAATGAGAGAGATACTTTCCTACTGAATCCCTTTTCACCGTTACATCTGAATGCGTGATAATTACTGGTGTGCCGGTGTGGATTACGTGACTTTGAGGTGTTGAGAGATGATTGTGTGTGCTGTCAGCTGCATCCGAGTGTGGCAGTATTTCAGTTCTTATTGGTCTATTTGGTTCTTGTTAGAGTAATGCATTCCAGCGGGTGAGATTCTAGCAAAGCACTATGAGAAACATGGTAGTTTATTAGATTGCTATCAATGTGTCCCTGTGACCTCTGTGATGGCAGAGCATATTTTCTTATTTTCGAGAAGCTGAAGAAGAATAAAGCTTTTCTGCTCACTCTTTCACTGCTTCAACCATCACAATTTAAGACATAATTGTCAATAAAAAAATTGTAGGAATTACATATTGATAATAAATCAGCATGATTTCGGAAAGATCGTGTGATACTGAAGACTGGAGTAATGATGCTGAAAATTCAGCTTTACATCACAGGAATAAATAAATAAAAATTGCATTAATAAAATCATAATTTAAAAATGTAATTTAACTATTTAATATTAGTATTTCATTTAATTTATTTTTACTTTTTTGCATTTGAAGGTTTTATTAATACATTAATAAAAATAATAATAATTATTATTATTATTATTTATATTTGAAGTTTTATTATTATTATTATTAATATCAATAATAATAGTAATAATAATAATTATTATTATTATTCAAAAGAAAGGCTTAGGTTGTTTTTTTAAAACCTTTTGTAATGTAACATTTGTGAATTAGAAAATGCATTTCAAACGGATACTGATTTTTCATGCATTTTAGTATAGGCTAAGTAATTGCAAACTTTATGTATTAGATTTACTTGACCTCAAAAATGTTTATCCTGAGTGTTTAGAAATAAATTGCTGGTGCAGTAGCAGAGATGCTTTACAGACATGCATTCACCAGCATTTCCTCTTTCTCTGTCCATCATAGTCATCTTCAGAGAGGAATAATTACATATGCTGTTTGGGTGTTGTTTATGTCCTCCTAATTTCTTTTTCTTTTTTTGTTAACAACTTTTTATTAAATTTTCTTCTGGGAACAGTAGTAAAAAACAAAAAGCGACTGTGCAAATTTAGAACCCACCCCAACCCACAATAAAATAATTTTTACAAGGATTTTAGAAAAGATGACACAACATTAAAAGCTGAATGCCATAAATTTACAGTTTCCACATTAGATCCATGTATACGAGAAGTTGAGAGTTCCATCGAGATAATGTCCAACAAATACACAGTCCAGGTTTGTCTGTCCATTGTGTGAGGAGGATTCCAACGGTTGACTAACAATTTTTTTTTGCTGCTGTGAAAGCAGCTAACAGTAAACATCTTTGTTGGACGAACAAGATGAAGTCCCAAAAGTCATTCATGAAAAAATGGCGCGGAGTCAAACATATCTCAGTACCCAACAAATATAACAGGTCCTGTGGAATCTGGAAAGAATGACAGCGTTGCTCCGTCGGATGTTTTCACCGGGGCGTGAAGTCTGGCGGCCCGCAAAATGAGCTCCCTGTCCGTGTACCGCAACAGTTTAAAGATGAAAACCCGTGGTTTAGCGTGATCTGAGGAGAGCCTTGTGTACACGCGATGCGCTCGCTCCTAATGCTGGGCGGTATGACCAAAAATTTATATCACGGTATTTTTCAAAATTAGACCGGTTTCACAGTATATGACGGTATTTATTTTTTTCATGCATGACTGGGTGTTAACCACATTTTCTACTGATTGAGAGAGGAAAAACTGCAGTAGATTGACTTAGAATGCCCTATTTTACTGTCATGATGAGTGAATATTGTAGAAAAATTCCACACTAAATAGTGACTAAACACGGCTCATTAATACATGTTAACCAGGAGTCACTCTCATTTATATTCGTGACATCGTCTGATAAAATCAACATGCATCTAACGTTACACTAAAGAGCGACTATGCGGTGGTTTTGGCTATATTACTTTTTTGTCTCATGCAGCACACTGCCTGCGTCTGATTAACAAACTAAAAAAAAAAACAACAAACAAAAAAGTGCATAATATTAACAGATGAGCTATGCGCATATTTATAATTCCAAACAGTCAGTTAGCGGCAGGTGCTTGGAAAAGCTGTTTTGTACTCATTTACTGACGAGTCTGCTGCGTTACGGCCAGCTGAATGCAGTGCTTCTCTGCCGCTCACTGCACAGAACAGATGCAGAGAGAGGTGACATTGTGCCGGGAGAGTCAGCACTGGAGACATCTTCCAACTGAACCATAGCTAAGGTTTATCCAAAAAAGTCGCTAGGTTTGTCAGTTTGTATATTCTATGGAAAAAAGCCGCTAAAAGGGTCTGAAAGTTGCTAAATATAGTGCTAAAGTCCCACTCGTGTGTGTGAGATGCAGGAGCTGATGGCGGCAGGCAGTGGATATTGTGGATGAGTTCTTCTGTGTCATCATGTTCAACTAGTTCTACAGCTTCAGAACTTTCACGCTTAGTAACACATACAGCTGTGTCCTCGCCACAATGCAATAGTGAAAAGAGACTCCTCTCAAACAGTGTCGCATTCTGAACGTTATTTAAATGACACCAGTATTGCGGTATTTTAAAAATTCATATCATAAGAAAAATAAACACCGGTATTCGGTATGAACCGGTATACCGCCCAGCACTACTTGCTCCACTTCAATCTCTTTGCCCACCAGAGACGGGAGCCACGTCGGTAGCGATCTTTTCAAAAAACCTATAGAGTCGTCCTTTTCGGAACCTTCAGGCAATCCAACCAGATGCAGATTACTGTGCCTATTGCGATCCTGTAAGTCCACAACCTGTTGCTCGAGCGTGGCTACACGCCTATTGTGATCTGCGACAACTTTCTTTTGTTCTCTCATCTCCCCTGTAAGAAGATCCAATTTAGAGCATAGCAACTGAACAACTGACATGTAAGAAGCGAACTCGTTCCGCATCGCCGTCAACTCAGTTCTTAGAATGTCCTCAAAGTGTGTAACAGTGTTCGCCATCTTGTCCACCATATCGCTCACGGTCGGTGGCTTGGATTTCTTCTTAATCGGAGAAGCCGACAGTGACAACTCCTGCTGTTTCTGATTGTATGCCATCAGGGAAAGTATTATTAATGAATAAAACTTAAAATAAAATGAAAAAAATCAGCAAAAAGGGGCCAAACGTACAGAGCTCTACTAAAGTGCGACTAGGTTCATGAGCACGTCACGTGACTCTTCCTCCTAATTTATTTTTCCATGCAGCATGAAATTGTTTTCATATGCTTTTTTGTGTTCCCTAAAAAAAAACTCCCTTTGAAATGAAAGGAAGCAGCATTACAAAGCTCTTGACTCATTTGAGCTAATGTACCTGCGCTTCGGCTTTTAATAGCATGATAGCCCCGCTCACCTGTTTCCATAGGAACCCAGAGATGACCTCCCACTGTGCAATAACCTTCATTTAGTGTGGTTTCTGAGGCTCTGATGTTGTTTGGCTTATACTGCTGTCATACAAATATTACTCGAGTCTCAAGGTCAGGGCAGTAATGTTCATACGTGTGTGTATTCCTATATTACATGTGTGTGTGTGTGTGTGTGTGCTCGTGACACAACAAGCAAAGGAAAAAAGAACCTTGATTTTCAGTCCTACAGCTTTCGAAGTCCCAGAGTCATGGCTGGACTGATGCCAGTGTGTTTTTCATTGATCCAGAGCTGTGTGGCTGTGCCCTTGAGGTCCTTCAGCTCAGCCAGTAGGGACTCGTTCTTGCTGCTCAGAATCAGAGTGGCTTTATTGTCATTTCAACAATATACAGCATGTAGCTACACAGTGAAACAAAGCAATGTTCCTGCAGTACCACAGTGCTACATAAAAACACTACCAGACTACAAAACTAGACAAGACAAACACTGATTAAATTAAATTAAACTGCTAAACATTTAAAGGTGAAGTATCATGAAAGTAAGTGTTTAAGTACTATAATTGGGTCTCCGTTGCATCTACCAACCTAGAAAATGTGAAAAAGAACAATCCAGTAATTTTTTTAAATTTTTTTTTGGTAAGTCTTTCTCTGCAAGCTTGCAAAAATACGAGCCACTCAGATTTTGCTCCCCCTGTGACGTAGAAAGCGGATCTTATTATAATATTACTGCATCTTAACCTGAAAGTTTCCACCCACGGCGCTGCCATTGTGTTTTCACAAGCGACAACGGTGTACCAGTTCTAATGCCATGGCAAAAGTTCAAGAAAAGCATGCTAACTGTTCTGTCTTTGGCTGTACTGATGAACACAGAACACTATTTAGAGTCCCAGCCTCAGAGGAGACAAGAGAGCAGTGGATTTATTGATTTATTTACTGTATATAACGCTGCTGCCACATAGAACTAATATAAACATGCGATTTCTTTCCCAGCTGTTTACATTCACAGACATAACTGACTGTTTTTGTAACCCGTGTGTTTTTAACATAAACTTGTGTGTATTTGACAGTTTAAGCGCAATAAGACATAAAAGAGAACTAGTTTACTAGTTTAGTACTCAGATGCCATGTGACAGCCCCTTTCTGTGCATTTGCTTTGGATGTCTGCGCTCAGGAAACCGTATATCAGACGTTTAAACTGATATGGCTTTAAAAAACATGATTTCAGCGCGATAGACATGATAATCAAAACCAAACAGATGTTTTTTAGCAGATTATCTGAGGTACGAGCTGTAAAGGCACAGCCCTATTCTGGAAAAGGGGACGGGGAGCAGCAGCTCATTTGCATTTAAAGATACATGCACGAAAACAGCGCGTTTCTGCTTCCATTCAAAATAGGCAATTTCAAAGTTATATCAAAAATGGTCTGTGGGGTAATTTGAGCTGAAACTTCACAGATGGGAACAGCTGAGACGTATATTACATGTTGTAAAAAGTGGAATAATAGGTCTCTTTTAAATAGAAAGAACTAGAGCTAAGAACTAAATTAGGTAAACTGCAACTGCTCACCACAGTCTGTGCTGCTGCCAGCCCTGTGTTACAGGCCTCTGCCAATCAGCGAGCCACTTGAGTTAAAAAGCGGGTTGGACTTCGCTTCCTAGAGTCCTTTTTATTAAGTGTTCCTTAATATCCATTGTTACACAAAATACTGCTGCATTGTAATTACTCTGCAAGTGTGCAAGTTGCTACATTTCACTTTTCAATTTCCATTGCATTCCGGTGCATTCACATGAAAGATGTTCTTGTGTTCTGAAACAGTGAGAGCAGAGCAAATTGAAGTCTTGATGCATGATATTAACCCCTTAGTGCTGTGCTAAAGAAAATCTTTGCTGGTAAAAAATGACTGGCCTTTTGAAAATTGCTTTTATTTTGGAAGTGATTGGTCGTAGGCTTCATTGATCTGAGATAATGCACGTCAGTTTTGGAGTGAAAAAGTTATCTTTGGCATTATCACTGCTTCATTATAATGTAAGACGTAATTGACAATAAATAAAAGTTGTATCAATTACCTATCGATAATAAATCAGCATGTTAGAATGATTTATAAAAGATCATGTGACTGTAATGATTCTGAAAATTCAACATTACATCACAGGAATAAATAAAATTTTACAGTATATTAAAATAGAAAACCATTTTTTATAATAAAAATATTTCACAATATTACTGCTTTTTACTGTATATTTGATCAAATAAATGCAGCCTTGATGAGCATTTGTGGATCATTTTGGCAGTTCATTCAAAAACTGAGGTGCATAAGCTCAGATCAGTGAGGCCTAAGACCAGTCAGTTCCAAAAAGAAATACAAAACTTGTAGTAATTAAAATATATTTTTTTTTAATTTATTTGTGCATAAGTAAGATTAGATATAATACATATGTATAAATACTAAAAATATTAATAAAATATAAATACTAAATAAATTTATATAATTTTATTTTATATATATATATATATATATATATATATTGAATAAAAATATTTTTAAAACAATTTTGCAGAATTTCACAGCTGAGCAAAAAAACATCTAACATGTTTTGTCTGGGTCTGCTCATATGTTTACAGAAGCTACATGAAGTTCTTTTGAATACAAAAGCATCCTCAGGCCGTTATTGTTGGCTGCGTAATGTCTTTTGATGGATCTCAGTTATATTACTCACCGTAGCAACTGCAGATGAGTCAACAGAGGCTGGAGGTTCACAGCTGCACCCTGACATTTGAAGCGTCAGCTTTGCTAGTCTGATGAACAGTTGTCTTATTCTTTGTTATCGTGGAAAGAAAGTGCACAGTTGAAAATGGGCTTCATCGTCCCTGCCACTGCCACAAACACCACATGATGCCAGTTGTGTTCAGATAATGTGCACCCGGCTGGAAAAAAAAAAACAGGCCATAGCCGCTGGTCTGGAGCTGGTCAAGCTGTGTGCAAGAAAGTGCCTTGCCCAGTCCACAAAGATTTTCTATGTAATTTCAGGTTCTGATAGATCAGTTTGTCACTATTTTAGAAACTAGCTGTGGCATTCTTCATCAACTTCAGCGATGATTGCTTATTTATGAGTCACCGTTCCTGGTGTTACAGAAATTTCCATGATGCTGCTTGTAGTTTGTGTGTAAGTGAACAGTAATGGACGCTTAATTCCGCAGATGGATCGCCACAGATGGAAAATTGTCAAACTTCTGCCACTCCATTCTCGTCGTTGCCAAGTTCCTGTCACACCATCCTCAGCTTGTTTGCTGTGTGTGTGTGCTTGGTCACAAAGTGTGTCTTTGTTTACACATTTCAAATTCGCCTATCCTTGATGAAGTCCACTGGTGTTGCTGTTTTTCACCTTTCGTGAAACTGAGCTCCTTCGGTTTTGAAGGTTTCGCTATTTTTAGAAAGTAATTGTTACCGCTTTCGCTCTTAGATGTTCAACAACAGAGAACAGTACAGTTCTGTTTCCCCAGGTGCAGGATTTGTAGCGTGCTGGAGTGTTTGTTCCAGCGTGTAGGTGTTTTTATCTCACACGTTCTCGTTAGCCCTTAGCAATGCTCATTAGCGTCCGACAGGATTCACTATTTCCACAGGCACATTTTTCCTGAGTGGTGCTCCATGTTATTGACACATGCACTGTTGCATAAAGGGTTAGACACTCTCTGCTAATTCGGTGAGCTGAATGGGACTTACTTTAGCAGCCCACACTGTTGCATCCGTAATGACATTTCTTCATTAATTTTGTCACACCTGTAGGCTTGAAACTGTAGGCTTGGTTTTAGAAGCAGCGAATGAATCCTCATTATAGTACTCGCAGTGTTTGGGAAACTGCTGTGAAACCGTAGTATTTTGTGCTCGTAATTTTAAGTAGTCATACTACAATCAAACGTTCCTCTTGAGGTAGATGGCAAGAAGATATTGACAAAGTAGCTGACTACATCTAAAGCTATTTAAGGGGCAATATATTTTAATTATGTGACTTTCAAATTAATTAATTTGCTTTATTGTATTTTATTTCATAATGTTTTTTTTTATTTTTTGTTATTCTATTTTTTGTAGTTGATTTTATAAAAAATATTTTAATTATGTGACTTTCAAATTATAAAATTAATTTAAGGGTAAAGTTTGTTTTTATTTTATTGTATTTTATTTCATGTTTTATTGAATTTTTATTTTGTATTTTTTTGTAATATTTTTATTTGTATGTTTTTATAGTTTATAATAAATATTTTAGTTATGCGATTTTATATAAGTATTATATAATTAATTTAAAGTTTTTTTTATTGTTTTATTTTATTAATCAATAGATTTATACAAAGTTATATATAGAATATACAGATATATGTATAAAGTTTTTTTTATTATTATTATTTTTAATTTTCTGCTAATCCAGTTAAATATGAAAACACAACTCTCAGCCATTTGTGGGTTGATTTCCACAGAAACTGCATCAAAAAATTGCACTGTTTATTTAAGCATTCTGATGAGCCTTATTAACAGTTTGAGGGCGAGGCTATTTGACTGTCCGACCAATGGCAGATGTGTTAGGACATTACTATTGTTGAAATTGTTTTCAATGCCAGATGCACAGAATGCACACACTTTACCTTTAAAAAAAATCGCAGCAGTATTTATCTACCTCAAAAACAGTGAGGATCACAGATAAAAGCATTAAACCTCTTTAACTGAAATGTCGGTTATTACTTTTTCTTTTTTTGGTTTAAAGAAATATTAAGTACATTTAAAATTTAATATGAATTTCTTTAAAAAAAATGTTAACTTTAGGTGATAATTTATTTATGAAGTGATTCATTTAACTATCAAATTAAACAAAAATGTACAAAAATTCCTTAGCTACTTGAGTCAGCTCACTAGAGTCTTTACTTGACTGTTCATACCAACACCCCTGTTTAACTAATTATGGTTTTGAAATTTTTTGAGATCTAATGGCACTAAACATGCAAGAAGAAAATGCAGAAATACATTATGAGGTCTGTAAAAGAACTTGTGAATCATTTCCTACTAGAATCTAGCTTAGTTGTCAGTCCAGAGACATATTCTTTCTTCCTCTCGGTGTGCTCGGACCCCAGCGGTTGTGGGGAGTGTTTCTGTCTCTGTGGAGATCAGGCAGGAAAGGTTCCATCTTAGTTCTCTACTCTAGGACTGCGTACTGGAGCAAAAGCGGGAGTGGAGTGAAATACAGAGAAAGAGAAAATGAGGGGGAAGATTACAGAGACGCGTGGTACAAGAGTTCTGCTGATGCTGAGAGAAGACGATTGAAGCTCCGCGTGTACTCTCAGACTCACACAGGAAACCGCAGCTCTAGGATGCATTCATTACTGATGACTGTGTGCGTTTGTACGTGTGCAGCACGTGTGTGTGTATGTGTGTATTTAGCTGTCTGGGGGGTGTCTGACTCTGAGTCTCATTTAATGTACCATGCCTTTATTTCCTTTGTGTCTGATTCAGAGACTGATGGAGATTTCGCATTTGAATGAGTCTCTCTCTCACTCTCTCTCACTCTCTCTCTTATTTACGCTATCTAAATAATGGGCATTTGAATAGGGTAGAAAATATAGCCAGAAAATTAAAATGTATGTTTTTTTTTTTTCTATGGTTTTATATATATATATATATATATATATATATATATATATAATTTATTTATTAGTTTGTTTGTTTGTTTGTTTGTTTGTATATATATATGTGTGTGTGTGTGTGTGTGTGTGTGTATGTAACATTTGTATAGATTTACATAAGATTTTATACTTATATAGATAGTGTGTGTGTGTGTTTACATTTGCATAGATATATAAATTATAGTATATGTTAATGTTAAATGTTATATTTATTAAACTACATTTTTTGATAGATAGATCACAAATGCATTAAATTTGTGTAAAAATTGAGAATTTATTAAAATTGTTTATTTATCTTAATGTTAATAAAATTTGGTTTGCCTAGATGTTTTTGGTAATTTCAATATCTAACATTTTTGTGTATTTGTGTGTCTATATATATATATATATATATATATATATATATATATATATATATATATATATATATATATATATACACACACACACACACATATATATACATACACACACACATATATACTAAATTTAAGCTTCATTAATATATATGCATATACATATACACACACACATATGTATGTATGTGTGTGTATATATATATATATATATATATACACATACATATTTATATACATATTTATATATATATATATATATACATATTTATTTATTTATTTATTTATTTATTTATTTATATATATATATATATATATATATATATATATATATATGCTACATTGAGTTTTATAAATGTATCATAGCAAGATACATACACAAAATGTACACAAGTACATTTTGTGTACAAATGACAATTTATTAAAATTGTTTATGTATCTTAATGTTAATAATATTCTTTTTTTTTGTTGCATAGATATTTTTGGTAATTTCAGTATGTAACATTTTTGTGTATGTGCAATTTTTTTATATGTTTTTTTTTTAAATTAAGATAAAAAAAGTGAATTTATTAAAATTATTATTTATTAAAACTTAGGTGTCAGTTTTAACATTGTTGCCAGACCTGTGATGTGTTTAAAACAAGGATAAGGATAGATAAGGAGTCACTGAGCTTTATGGATTCCACCAATGAGCAAAATTTTAATTCCATCAAAGGTAGGTGACGCTGATCAGTCTCATTCACATGAAATCCACAAATGCGACTTGTTGGTGTTCAGTTGACTTGTGTGTTTTTGTGGCGTGAGTCCTTCTCCTTTTAATGAAGCTTAAATTTAGCTGCAGAATAAAACACTCATTTAAATCAGAGGCCATTGATTATGACCTAGAGCGAGCTGCAGGCTGAGCGGAGACAATGGCATTCAGTTTAACAAGCTCCAACAGGTCGTTATCTCAGCTCCTTGCAGCTCCGACCGTACCTCAAAGGACACATAGACAAACATACAAACCTTTTACATAAGTTTGTTTGCGGGATCATATTCCCAATACAGTATTTGTATTGTATTGTTTCATAAGCCACAGTCACATATCACAGCTGTTGGAAGAAACGGTGGTCTCCTCTATGTCCTCATTTGTGAAGTTTTCCTTTCTTCCTTTTTTGGTGGCGGTATAAATTGGGTTTCCCCAGCAAGTCTCTAGATGTTTTAATGACTCTGAAGTTAACCTCATTTAAATGGATAGTTCACCCAAAAATGAAAACTAACTCCCATGTCATTCCAAACCTGTATTATTTAGCAGTTTCTCATAGTAGTATTTTGGGTGAACTATCCCTTTAAAGAGCCTTGTTGTTTAGTTAAAAAATGCCAGAGCTTTGTAAAATGCATCAATTAATAATAACCTTTGTGATATTTTCGAAGTGTTTGTGTATGTGTGTTCATTATTGAGATATCTCAGATGGCAACTGTTTTGTTTTCCACTGCAGAGGGGGCAAGAATCTCAGGAGAGAGTTTGAGTCTCACAGTGCAGCAGAGAGAAAAGCCTAGTCATGTGTCTGGAGGGGGCGGAAGAGAGAGAGAAACCGTTTATTTCATTTGTTGGTTACAAGGCATGTGATTGGGCTTATGGTCCATTCTTGAGACGTTAACTCTTTGAGACTGTCTGGTAAAATACCATTGGCTATTTCAGCAGCCATTACTCCAGTCTTCATTGTCAAATGCTGGTTCAGATATGCTGGTTTGGTAATCGAGAAGCATTTCTTATTATTATTAATTTTAAAATGCTACGTAATATTTTTGTGGAAACCGTGATTATTTGATGAATAGAAAGTTCAAAGGAATCTTTGTACTGTAAATGTCATCAGTCACTTGATAATCAATTTAATGCATCCTTTTTAAATGAAAGTATTATTATCATCAATATAGGAAATCTATATATGGGAAAAATAGTCCACACTAATAGTAGACTGTTTTTGATATGCGTCTTGAATTGGATTTGGGGTTTGAGGCTGGCACTTGGCTCTCCAGAATGTGCTGTGAATTTTTGAGTATGACTAAGGCTTGCTGTGTATTACATCACTTCCTTTCGTTGTCTAGTTAGATAGAGTAGACCTACAGGTATATGTCCTATGTTAGAATCCTTCATCTTGATCAGTCTTTCCCTTTATCCTATATTCTGGCCTAGTCTTACTGTCAAACCATTACTTTAAGGAAGTACTTTACAAACCAAGTACTTTAAAGGAATAAAAAAAGTTTGTTTCTTGAACACATTTGGAGAAATTTAGTTTTATGCCACTTGCTTATCTATGGATCCTCTGCAGTGAATGGGTGCCGTCAGAGTCAGCTGATAGAGTCCAAACATCTGATTAAAACATCACAATAATCTATAAGTAATCCACAAATCATCATTAAGGAATTATAACTCTAGCTTCTGTCAAAAAAAATAAATAAATAAATAAATAAAAATCCATCTCCTATTGTTCTCTCACATTAAAATCTATCAACATATTTGTTTAGTTTAGAACTGTTTTGGACTGTTTTTGCTTGTGGTGTTGGATCTGTGCGTATTTCTCTCCTGATTCTTACGGGACCACTATTTCACTGGAGAAAGCATTATTATAGTTGACTCTTGTTTATAGTTGTTTAGACGGAAACAACAGTTTGAGTCATCTTAATGATGTTTTTTTTTAATACAAAGCTTTTCACTTTACAAGGTGTAAATTGATAGAATGGAGTCATTTCGAATATTTGTGGATTATTGTAATGTTTTATCAGCTCTCATTCTGACGGCACCCATTCACAAGTGATGTAATGTAAAAATGTAGATGAATGCATTTTTAGCAGACTTTCATTTTTGGGTGAACTATACATTAATTAACTGGTTGAAGGGTTCATATACTTTTAGCTGTACAACCCGTATACCTAGTAGCTGCCCATAGCCATTTAGAGTCTACTGCTAAAAGCATGAGTGTGTGATGTTGCTTTGAGCTTTTAGACCTAGCACTGCTTTTAGTTGTAGGACAGCTTTTAGTCTTAATTAAGGCCCAATCTGATCTCTCCAGAAGAGCTCCAGTCTTATCACAGAGGATATACCCGTCAATGGTCTGTAATAAGGCTGTTATCGACTTATTTTTTTTTTTTTTATGCTTGCAGATGATTAGACTGCCATGTCTCTCTTCCATTCTCCATCTATCTGTTCTCCACTGCCTCAAGAGCTTCCTTTGTTCTTTTCATCTCAGTCGGTCTTTTTCCACTCGCCATCCCCCTTTCTGCCAGTGCTGGGGTCTGTCCTGCATGGCAGGCTTGGCGGCTTTGAAGTGCATTTAGAGTTTAAAGCACAGGCTCCTTTGTTCCTCTCCTTGTTTTGCTGTAATTTGATTGGCTGAAGCCACTGCTCTGCCCGTAATCATATATCACTGAATGAGGAACACCGCATGTGCCTCTTATTTCCACCTTGGCTGGAATATGCACAGTTAAACCCAAAGAGAGGCGGAGTACGGGACCACGGGAAGGGGGAATTGGGCCCCTGAAGACTAAGTGCACTAGATATGTCATTGTTTCCCCCCAAATCCATACATCATTTGAACAGAGCAGACATGTTTACAGACACTATTCTTTGGAAAGGGGGAATATGGACTGTTTGCTCTCCAAGGTCCTGAAACCGAGGCTGGCCGCTGACTGTCGGCACATTGACAGGCTCCCCTCTGTATCATGTGTTGATTTTTGTAGTTTTTTTTTTTTTCTCTTTTTGAAAAAGCAGATGTTTCCTCTGAGTTCAGATCAGTTGGTTGAGAGTCTTGGGGCCTCTTTAGCTGCTTGTTTTTTTACATCTCTATAATGATTAGGCAACTGGCTATAGAGTCTTTGAAGAGGTTGTTTATGTCTTTCTGCTTTTTCACAAGTCTCTGAGTCATGTGGGTTGGTACCTTGAGCAAATGCCTGGAGCAAACATGCGTGTTTTTCCTGAATAGAAACTGTAGTTATACCTGAAGTAAATAATAATGACTAACAAACTTCTTATTATCATCATCATCATCATCTCTCTCTGTCTCTCTCCTTTTCTTTTTCTTGTTATGTAAAATGCTCTCTAACCACAAGGTGGCAAAGGTTTAATCATTAGTGGTTGTTGCTAAGGCAAGCATCACTTTTAGTGTTGTTGTTATGCTGTTCTCTATTATTATTGCTCGTAATTAGGATTAAGAGTTTAAATAACCCCATTTAATGTGTTTAACTAGTTTGGAGCATAACTTATTCTACATGGTTTGTGCCACGAATATGAATTAGACCTCAAGTCATGTAGCTTGAGTGGAATTGTTGTGTTTCTAAGAAATCAGACTATATATAAATATTTATTCATATTCAGCTATTTATAATATTTTTAAATTTAATTTAATATTTTAATTTAAAATGAGTATGTTTGAATAATTATTATGATTGAAATTATTATGATTTGAAAATTCTAAAAATTCGAAAACTAAAATAAATAAATTAATAGTTATTTTATTTTTATGTTTATTTATTTTTATTTTTTTTACTGCAGGTATTATTTGCTTTTCCACTCTCTCTCGAATGATCCTGGTTTTGGTAATTAAGTGGTCTTTTTGAATTGGAGGAAGTTTCAGTAATCTCTAACATTTGGAGTATGTATAAATTTTATTTAAATTTTTAAGACAAACAAAACTTTTTATGATATGAGCCCTATTTAAGCACGTCAAGTCCAAGTTATGCAATCTTTCAGATAAACCTGTCTGGATGGTAATTTTGTTCTTTCCTCTCAGTCTGGATCTCAGTCTTTTTAAAGACTATTCTATTATTAGTTTACTGTTGTTGTTTTTTCTTAACTGGCACAATTATGCTACATTGCTTTCATCGTGATTTGTTTGAAGCCATTTATATCACTCCATCTATTTTTAACGTGGATAAAGTAGGCCGCATTAGAATCAGCTGCATAGAAATAGAACTGCATGGATTTATAACATCCATCAGTTCACATTGTGTTGCTGTGTTACAGTGCATCACTGATGCCAATGACAAATCCCCCAAAGAGCTTTAGTGGAAAGGTGGACACCCTACAGTGAGCGCAATAATGAATGCAAATTTAATAACAATATAAGAATGGCCTCGGGATCAAATTTCCTTCACAAGGTGATCTTCAGTCCTTTGCACTGTCAGCCTGAGGCAGCACTCTTATCACTATTTATTAACCTGCCGTACTTATAGAAGTCAATTAAATATGATCTAAATTGGCATTTAGGCCTGAAGCTTTAATGATGATTGATCTTGTAAAACCCTTTCTTACCAGATTACTATCACTGTAGGTTGTAGACAGACAGCTTGACATGGCGTTGTTTTGATATAGTAGTCAGGTATTCGTTTCAATGAGTTTTAAATGGCTGAAATATATTTTTGGTTTCTCAGCAGAGGTCGGCTTCACAGCCACATTTCTGCTCAAGGATACACGGACCTCGTTTACTGTCTAATGGAGACGACAAGCGGCAAGCGACTGATTTGTTGCCTCCCATAAATTTCATTGGCTTCTTTCAACATTTTCAATGCTAAAATAGCAAGATAGATTTTCTGCTTGCCCTTCATGGTTTTATAAAGGGCACAAGATGGAAGCGTGGGTGTTGAGATACTCTGTGTGCTTGTGTTTGTGTGTGTGTGTGTGTGTGTGCAACTTGGCCATTTAACATCTCATTTTTCAACAAGTGCAAATGTAGATAATAAAGCTTCTTTCAAACTCTATGAATAGAAATAGATAGAAATAAATAGAATTTTTATTTTATTTATGCAGGGCTATCACATGACC
This sequence comes from Spinibarbus caldwelli, assembly GCA_039654775.1. Taxonomy (NCBI): domain Eukaryota; kingdom Metazoa; phylum Chordata; class Actinopteri; order Cypriniformes; family Cyprinidae; genus Spinibarbus; species Spinibarbus caldwelli. The sequence continues at coordinate 9,359,754 of CM077266.1, read as the reverse complement.
GTTTAGCTTCTCATTTTTCAACAAGTTTATATTAAAGTTAAAAAAAGAATCCAGACCATATGAGTAGAACTTTTGTTTTATTTTTGACAAATGGCACAATATTTGATTTAAAATTGTTTTTTATTATTATTTAATGAATAATGACTTCATGAAGAAAGAAAGAAAGAAAGAAAGAAAGAAAGAAAGAAAGAAAGAAAGAAAAAGAAAGTTCTTTCAGACTTTATGGGTGTTATTTTTATTTATTTCATTATTTTTTATTTTTTATTTGGCAACTGCCACCATATTTGATATGAAAAGTTTTTTTTTTTTTTTTTTTTTTTTTTAATTAATAGTGGCTTTTGTTCAGGACAGGAATGACCAAACGAGCCTAAAAATCGCAAGGCAGTTGTTTATAGCCAACTCCCTATCATGGCATTCGCTTTCACCTGGAACCTTATTCTTATCGCAAATTCATTTATTTATTGTTTGCTTGGGTAATTAGTTGTAATTCCAAGACGTTCCCCCCTCAGGTGTAAGCAAGGTATGTGAGGTTTAATTATAGGGTCATTTAACAACCACGCAGTGGCTTTTTGTATTCAGGCCAATGCCTCTGTAATCAGTCAGTAATTCACCTTTGGTCACATTATTTGCCTGCAGCAGTGTATACGATGCTCAAGGACGCTATAAGGTAATGATTTGTCTTCATAAACATAATTAAAGCATAGAAAAGAGACGGGATCCGTATTGCACTTTGCAATGTGGCAGAACAGGTCTTTTTAGTACATGAACATGAAAAGGAAGCGAGCATTAACTGACCTTTACACAGTTTGAAATACTAGAACTCCCTTATGAGAGAGAAAATTACCGTTCTCTGCCTCAGAAACAGTAAAACGAGCGAGCGCTCCGTACTCTGTTTTACTGCCTCGCTCTCTGTTATAGAGGACATGGTTTTACTAGGCTCCTCTGTCCCGAGGCAGGAGCTGGAATCACAGTAATCAGCTTCCTGTCACAACCCAGCAGCAGGGATTTGGGAAGCCGCTCCACATCTGAAGCCCCATCACTCCACCTGCTGTACTCTCCACCATGTCTAGCGTCTGTGCACCTGCATGTGTTCCCAGGCACGTAAACACGCTGGAGTCACCACCATCCATCTCTGCACAGTTCAGTGCTGCACACTAGCTCACCTTGAAACTTCTTCTAGCCCTTCACTGCCCTGTCACCATGGTTACAGCAGCGGCTCTGAGCTGGATGGGGCGGAGGGGGACGGGGGTTAAACACTGGAGGAGGCTTTCTACAGGCGGTTGCATCATTGTACTAATTCCACCCGCTCTTTAGACACTCATGATTTGATTGTAGGTAGAAACAATAAAAAAGGGTTGCAAAAAAATAGATCTCTGTAAACAAAAGCGGATCGCTTGCACTTTAATTTTGTGTGTGTGTGTGTGAGAGAGCGAGAGAGAGAGGCCATATAACAATATAACTCAAAAATACACGTGTGTGTATTACAATATATATATTGTGTGTATGTGTGTGTGAGTGTGTGTGTATATATATATATATATATATATATATATATATATATATATATATATATATATATATATATATATATATATAGTTTGTATTATATATATATATATATATATATATATAGTTTGTATTATATATATTATATATAGTTTGTATTATATATATTATATATAGTTTGTATTATATATAGTTTGTATTACATTTTATTATGTTTTATAGTTTGCTTTAGGATATATAATTTAAAAAATATATATATTTTTATTTATTTATTTAAAATTATATATATAGAGAGAGAGACAACATTTTTTATGATTTGATTATTATTATTATTATTATTATTATTATTTTAAATGTAGAAATAAATAGTTATTGTTTTTATTTTATTTCATTTCATTTATTTCATTTTTATATGTTTTTCTATTTATATTTATTTTATACTTAAAGCATCTATGTAGCATCCTTATATCACCTAAGTTCTAATGGCTTTAAAACTCTAACTCTGATTTTGGCTCTTGTATTATGTGAATTACACCACCAAAAATTCATTTACACAGTAATTACAATTAGATGGTTATTTTGTCCAATTTAAGGGGAGCAATTTCTTCTCTTTATGTTAATTATTGACCTACGTCATTGTACTGTGTGTTACTCCATGAGTTTTGCCAAATGCCTGCTGTGTCAGCCATTCATGGTACATTGTCAGTTTGAAATAGGTTTTTTAAAACACTTCTTTAGACCCCTGCGTTCTGTTCTATTCAGTTACGCTCCATGCACCTGTTCTTGTAAGGAAGGTGACGTACTGTCTGAAAGCTGTATAATCCGCTTTTGAGTGTTGAGTGCTGTCACTTACTTGGATTGAAAGTCACCATATTCAGTGTCGGTACAAATTGCTCTCTGATAAAATTGGATCACAATGTACCACTGAAAATCACAGTTGAACTAATCAAAGTATTAAAAATCAAGCCCCTTTTTGGCATGTTGGTGTGCATTGTTGAACTTGTGTGCATGTTTTCAGGTTCAAAAAGAGAGCAGTTATTGTGTTTCCAAGTCATTTCCTAATACTATGGCCATATTAACACTCTAGTATAGATAATGATTGCCATTGGCTACTGAGGAACCTATATTGGTTGACAAGCATATTTCATTATAGTTTATTTAGTGCCTGTACATTTCAGTGTTTAGTATTATTTATATACCATGATTGTATATATTAATATTTTGAATTAACTTTTATTTTTGTTTTCATTTTAATTTTAGTATTTCTGTTATTTGATTGTCATTTTTATTAGTTTGTGTTTCATATTTCCATTTAGCTACTTAGATATAATATTAGAATTATTTTATTACCAAAGCAACATTTCATCCATTTCAAGTTGTTCACATATTTACATTTTATTTTATTACTTTTTAAATTATTTTATTTCAATTAAAAAATGATTTTTAGTAGTTAACAACACTGATATATTCGTTAAAGCCTCCAGTAATTCATAATTTACTAATTGTGCAACTTCTCTGCAGTAAATCGCCCCAAGCCATTAGTTGTTTCCACAACTGAGGCCCCAGTCGAGTATCAAGTGGAAGCTCCATCCAGAATCTTCCCACGTCCGTCTTATAGTCCATTCACAGCCCTACAAGACGCCTTTGATGTTTTACCACATCTCAGGAGCTTGGTGTGATTTTTGGAGCACCTTTGATCCAGAGCTTGAAAGAGCTCACCAGTGCCTAAAAGCCCTACCGTACAGAAGGAGCTGTGCGAAAAGACCAGCTTTGCTTTCCTTGTGTGGGTGTGTTTCAGCGAGACAGGTGTTCCACCGCTGCAGCTGATGTGATGTGGTTTCACCTGTGTGCTGTCGCTCCGTGTGTTCCCACTGTATGAGATCACATCCAGGCGACAGAGCAAACAGCCTCAGGACCCAAAGGAGGGGAAGAGAAGAAGCTAGAATTTTGTTTAGAAGAGAGAATTGGGACAGACAGATGTGTAAAAGTGGAGTTGTGTGTGTGTGTGGGTGAGAGAGAGAGATGCTGCTTCGCTGCAGTCTCAGAGGAAGCTCAACAGTGCATGTAATGGGGAAAAAAAACTTGTTTTTGGAGTCTGTGTGAATGAAGGAGAGCATCGCAATCGACCTTCTTGCGGCAAGCGTCCTGCTAGCCCCACTGGGTGATAACGAGCAATTTACGGTTTAATTACGTCTCCAAATAGATCCAGCTGCACGCTTGCACAGACACCTAAGCATGGAGACTACGGGTGTATAGGCAGGGCTTTAGTAGCACCATATTTACAGGAAGTAAGTTATTATTTCTTAATCTTTTAGCCATAGTCTGTTCTAATTGGCTGGAGGATGTGCACTTTCTTTTCTGTCATGAAAAGGTTACATGCTGACAGATTGACATCAAACTGGCTAAATTCGCACAGTCGATGTCTAGGATTGACAACCGTATTTCACAACAGTCGTGTCTATCAAATAAAGTCAAAATGAAGGTATATCCTATTCTGGCTAACTTGCTAATAATGTCTGTTAGCACAGTGATAGAAAATGATACTAAAAATTGAGACTTTGGATTGTGTCCTTACAAACTGTTTGACATTTTGGAAGACTTTTTCACCCTTGTCCTTCACCTAAACATTTAACAGGTGATTTGTCTCACTCTGCGACCATGTACACCACAATACCCATATTTTCTCCCATTTGTCATAACCTGAGAGAGGTTGACAGCCCAGACATTACTGGTTTAGAGTAAAAGAAAAACCCACACAGCACACATTTGTGTTTATCACTTAAAAACTACTGGTTGACCGGGTTTTTATTATTTTTTTTATTTTTTATTTTGGATGGCTAGTGCTGATATATTTGAGAGCAGGGTGTTTATTTTATAAAATTGTGTAAATTATATTTTACTATGTTTTGATCTGCATAACAATTTCTGTATCTCGTGCTTTATTAAAAGGGGTTTGTGGGTAGTTTTAAGGTGAGGGTTCTGATTACAGTGGTGCATTAAAGGAATGACTGGAGCTTGCGGTTTGGGGCCTTAATGAATGGAAATTTATACAATGCATCAAGGTACACATTCCCCTCTCTTTCTTTCTTTCTTTCTATCGCCCCCTCTCTCTTTCTTCATCTTTTTCTGTCCTATTTTTTTTTTTCCTCACCAGGCCCACATCCTCAAATACAATTACCATGGTATGAAGGTTATGCAGCTCAGTATGATGCTCTTAATCTAGAATGCCATTTCTTTGCATAATGGATAAACACACGCACACATACAGTATATACACACTCAAGTGTCTTGTCTGCAGGTCTTTTAAGTATGCGCACACATCCACAAATACTCTCACATCCATTTTTATATACAGTGTTCATAAGTTTACATACCCCTTGGAGAATCTGTGAGATGTTTAGCATTTAAATTTATTTTTTATTTTATTTTTTAACTCCCCCGAAGAAGCTGCATAATGGATTTTTAAGTATATTCCACAAGACATTATATATATAAATATATTCCAAAGACAAACAATCTTTTTCAAAAGTGTACAGTACATACTCTTGCTTCCTAATATTATTTGTTGCCTCCTGACTATCAGTGTCTTATGGAAGCCTCTTTTTACCACGGAATTAAAAAATGAAAAAACTAATTGCGACATTTGACAATTCAGACTTTATTTTTCTTGCGATTCTAAGAAAAAAATTGTGAGAAATCAAAATTCTGAGGGTTGTTGTGAGATATAAACCCTTTCTTGCAATTCTGAGTTTACATTTCACAATTCTGACTTTTCCACTGAATTCTGAATTTAAATCTCACAATTCTTATAAACTTGCAATTGCAAGTTACAGTATCTCTATTACAGTTTATATCTCAAAATCATATAGTCACTCTGGGGAAGACCTCAAATGTGGACAGCATGCAGGGAACTTACTGTACCACATCAGAGAAGGGTTATGTAACTTTTGCACTGGATAAATGGAATGTATGTAAAATATTGTTTTGTGTAGTAGCTTGATTACAGCAGAACCAAGTGCATTTGACCCCTCTTAATAATATAGAATTCTGTAAATTGTGTATGAGCTGTGCAGTAAACCCTCTCCATCTCCATGTGGATTTGTGTTCAGTTCTGTATGCGCCTGGCTCGGTTTGGGGTCTCGGGTTTGATTGACAGGTGTGTTCTCATGCCTGGAGGGCAGACGCCCTGTGCTCGGTGTGTAATCAGGCCTGATTGGGGCCGGTAGTGGCTTTGCCTGCTGGTGATAAAAGAGTGTGTGGGTAGATCCTCTTGGCCTTCTCTCTCTGTCTCTCCCTCTTTCTCTCCTTCTCTTCTTCTTCATCTTAGTGAGTCATCCTCATACATTCCTCTGTTTTCTGTCCAAGGTATCTACTGTTATTTCATGCTTTCCTCTTCAAAAAGGATTTATAGATATGTGTTTGTGGGTGAGCGAGTGTGTGCTTGTGCACGTATTCACACTGAGAGCGAGAATTCTCCTTTGAAGATTTTTGCCAGCATTGTAAATACATCACAGAAGTCAGTATGTGCTGTAAGTTATTGACGCTGTTATGTGAAATGTGCGATAAAGAACTATTTCTGCTTTCTTCAGATTGTAGATCACTTAAACAAACAAACAGTGCTATGTCCAAAAAAAAAAACTCTATTATTATTAAAAAAACTATATCAAATAATAAAAACTTATTAAAATAATTATTTTTAATATTTGTGAAATATATTTTATTTTATTATTTTTTATTAAGAAAATAACATTAAAATTTTAGACATTAAGATTTTAGTGTTACTTTGGACTCCATCATTATTAAAAAACTATCAAATAATACAATTATTTTTAATATACTAAAATATTTGCAGTATAATATAGAGTTGAAGTTAAAAGTTTAAATGTACCTTGCAGAATCAGCAAAATGTTAATTTTATCAAAATAAGAGGGATCATACAAAATTCATGTTATTGTTTATTTAGTACTGACCTGAATAAGTTACTTCACATAAAGATATTTACATATAGTCCACAGGAGAAAATAATAGTTGAATTTATAAAAATGATCCCGTTCAAAAGTTTACATACACTTGATTCCTAATAATGTGTTGCTACCTGAATGATCCACAGCTGTGTTTTTTTGGTTTGTTTTGTTTAGTGGTAGTTGTTCATGAGTCAATTGTTTGTCCTGAACAGTTAAACTGCCTGCTGTTCTTCAGAAAAATCCTTCAGGTCCCACAAATTCTTTGATTTTCCAGCATTTTTGTGTATTTGAACTCTTTCCAACAATGACTGTATGATTTTGAGATTCATCTTTTCACACTGAGGACAACTGAGGGGCTCATATGCAACTATTATAGAAGGTTCAAACATTCACTGATGCTCTAGAAGGAAAAACCATGCATTAAGAGCCGGGGGTGAAAACTTTTGAACAGAATGGACTTGAGTATATTTTTCTTAATTTGCCTAAATATCACTTTTTTTTTCATTTACTACTGCCCTTCAGAAGCTACAGAAGATACTTACATGTTTCCCAGAAGACAAAATTAGTTAAATTTACCTTGAGCTTCAAATTAAAAAAGTTTTCACTCCCTGGCTCTTAATGCATCGTTTTTCCTTCTGGAGCATCTAGCTTTAGAATAATGTGATGTGAGGTGAACTCTATGATGTCACTCAACTGTGATGTCACCCTTTTATTTGAAGAATATTAGACTGACACCTTTTGGTTGTTTGGAATAACACTGGAAGAGTCTTTGCGTATGGATGTCGACACCTGACAGAAAAATATGTGTGCACATGTATTGGTGTTCATGCTGATGCGCGTGGCCCGTGCAGCATGAATGTTCAGTAATCACTGTGCGACAGGTGCGATGTGGTCTTATTCTAAACACTGAACTCAACAGCCCCACTGCAGATGTAATGAACAGGTGTGCTTAACATGACCCGCCTCTGGGAAACTCAGAAGACCAATTACAGAGAGAGAGAGAATATCACCTGCTTCTGTCTACAAACAGCTTGAGTATTTATCTGTTTTTGCAGAAATTATGTGTTTCTGCACTGTTGCCAGAGAGCTGTATAGTAGTTTAAATCAACATTTTTTTCTTTACACGCTCATGTTTACATCTTTTGGCTGTCGTATACTATAGAAACAGTGAGTACATTTACGAATTGGCCCGATTAGCATTGTTTGACAAACATTTGCACACAAAATCCAGTCATTTCAATAGGAATCCCTGCAATCAGGAACTTTGTTTGGGGGGCGAAAAATTGCCCAATGTAGATTTCCCAGCTAGTTCAAGTTGGTCACATGGATTGCAGGATTGACAGAAAGCTGCTTGAAAGTGACTTCACTGTGAGCTGTGCTTCAGACATCACTACACTGTTGACAATGAACAATGGACCTTTTTTGCATGTGAAATTTTGCATGCTGATTAAATCAAGCTGGATTTTATAATAAGTGCTTGCAGGCTCATAGGCAGCTTTCTCTGTAACTGAATACTGCAGTCTCACAAACACATTTCTATTGGGGATTCCTCTCTCTTTCTTTCCTTCTCAGTGATTTCCTCCTGTCCCCTGCTGATACATTACTGCGGTATTCAGCGATCAGGAAGGACATTCTTTCCTCTTAATCTGAGAAACGTTGACACAGCAGCAGCAGAAGCATTGTATGTTTGTTTTCTTCTAGGCCTTTTCCTCATTTTGTTAATACACAGCAGATGAAGGTGCAGGGCAGACACTCATAAAACCTCAAAAGCAGAGCATTAGAGAGTGAAGTAATTAACCTTGATGTTGGGGCACACTCTGCTTGAGGTTTGAGGCGAGAGCGGTTTCTATTACTTTGAAAACAAACTAACAGGGGTATAACGAGGATAGGCTTGCCTGCTGAGTTTTGGAAGTTTTCCCTTTTAAGGTCTGGGTACAATGTATTGTTTTTAGTTAGTCTTCAACTAGGTTTTTACATTTTCTGAATTTGTACGTTGCGTTACAACGTACAAATTCATAGCGCCATTTTAGAGATAATCCACTGAACGCAAACTGCGTACGCTATTCTGTATCAGCCGCAACACAAGGATGCACTATTTTCATTCAAATAAAAGCATAAATGCACGTAGAATACGCATCCTTGCGTCCGCAGTTTGCGTTCAGTGGATAATCTCTAAAATGGTGCTACGCTGAGACAGAGAGGAGACGAATTGTTGAATAAAGTCGTTATTTTTATTTTCTTTGCATACAAAAAGTATTCTTGTCGCTTCATAAAATTCAGATTGAACCACTGATGGCAGATGGACTATCCTGACGATGTTTTTCATACTTTTCTGGACCTCGACAGTGGTAATTACTTGGCAGTCAATGGGACAGTCACAAGCCTCCCGGTTTTCATCCAAAATATCTTATATTATGTTCCGAAGACGAACAAAGCTTTTACGGGTTTGGAACGACATGGGGTAAGTGATTAATGACACAATTTTCATTTTGGTGTGGAGTAACCCTTTAAGTAACCTTAAATATTTCCAGTAGTAATATGTAAGTCATGATTACTCCTCTAAAAACAAAAATATTGTACCTGATTAGTCATTTCCAGGTTTATTTGTGAATGAAAGATGCTCATTCCTAGATTTTGCTGCCCACTCTCTTTCACTCACATGATGACGATGATCAACTGTGGCATACTGATTGACTGCAGCTATACTTGAAAGCAAAGCAGAAAGGGTGCAAGGACTGCATTTCCCAGGGCGCTTTGAGAGCGAGTAAATGACCAGATGGTCATCCAGACAGGATGCGGCTTCTGCTCATGAAAACCTAATCACAGATAACAAAGACACTCTGCCTTTCTCATTGATCAGAGCGTTTGTGTGTGTGTGTGTGTGTGTGTTGCCCTGACAGCAGGAGATTGGCTCCTCTGTTTGTCCTCGGCCTCTGACGGCTTGCGGGTGTTGACACTCTGCGTTTGCAGGAGGTGCCAAGGGACCAAATGGAGAGCCAGGGAACGGTTCAGACAGAAATACGCCATCTCCCCTGTGACAGGCCAAGAGGTTATCTATTGGGCTGGGCAGCTGTGAAGATCGCAAAGAGATGGATTTGCATTGGCAGAGAAGGGAAAAGAGGTCTTACTGGAAGATATGGCAAGGGACGTACGATCAGGCAGGCAAACAGAGTTAGTCCGGTACAAACACACGCACACAAAAAAGAACAGGAAATTAGGTTATGTATCAATAACCATGAATTGTCTGCTCTCATGCTTGTGTCCTACATGGCAGTTTTCAGAGATACATGACAAATGATTGAGCCATATGTAGTGAGACTCAGAAATTTCAATAATACTTGGCTGAAAAAGGAAAAAAACAATTTGTAGAGTTGAATCATTATCCAAACAGTGACGTTTAATTAGTTTTGATTGTGTCAACGTCTATTTTATGTGCACAACGTAAGTTACAACAATTAAACATGTCAGCTGTGCAGACGCTAGGGCAGGATTGACAATATTGATTTGTCAGTTTCTCAGTCTTCATTTTGATGAACTGGTATTGATTCTTGAATCCCAAGATTGATCTTTTAGTCTTCATTGTTTTCTATTGAACAGAGAACAAAACTTTGCTAAACATTATATTGTGCTTGCCATTCAATAATCGCAATAATCTTTGTGCTTTGTTACTTTTGTTAAGAACCAAAGTCTCTGCATTCAACTTGCGTCAATTTTATCACAGAATTCTATCACAAAAAACAATAAATGGCATTTTGCCACTTTCTAACATGGTACAACAGATTGCTGTGATGGAGCACACATGAACCGATCATCTCTTCCAGTTTACTACAAGTTATAGCACAAAATAAACGTGAATAAGCATTGAAGGCATGTTGAAAGGTACAGTACAATATACTGAAATTTATCATGTCTCATCTAATTGTTCAATCAGTGTTTAAACCATAGAAAGACACCAATTGAATGGCTTGTAAACGATGTCATGTATCTTTTTACATTTACTCAGGAAAGAATATTCAATGTCCATAAACTAGAAAATTAACTCTAGAGAAAAGAATATTGCTATATATATTCCCTATATTACATATTAATTATAGTTTTACTTAAGCTGTTTTTTTTTTGTATTTTTGAATAAATCTTTCATGAAAAGAAGTTTTTTTTTTTATCACAGCCACTATTTAAATGTTTGTATTCTAACAAGGAATTGTTGTAGAAAGATAATTATAGCATTAAAAGTTGATATAAGTTGATCTAGAAATTGCCTTATTTTCAGTTTCACTTTTTGGCTAAATGAAAGCTTCCAGTTTGGTTTCTGTGTATTTGTAAAAAAAAAATAATAATAATTTCAGTCCATCACTATCCATATGGTATCTTGGCCTTCTAGTCATCCTTTAACCTCTAGTCTGTCTGAGCGCCGTCTGCTCAGACCCTGTAGTTCTTTTTTCCAATTGATACAGACAAGCCAGTTGTTTAGCAGTGCCCTTGCAGCCACCCACAACACGCATGCTTCATGTCTTTTTAATGGCAACTCTCTGATTTTCTTGAAGAAAAAATTATTTGTCTAGTCTCAGTGCAGACCTCAAACACCAATAAAAACCTTGATGTGCAATATAGTTGGACCAAAACCATGTAAAGTCAGTGTTATGCATCTGAAGCACTTTATCATTACCCCTCATACTTTTCTCACCCTGTCTGGTTTTCCTTCTCCTCCTGCACTACGGCTCTGAAAAGCTCTTCTCCTCTGGCGTTAAGTGTTTAATCTGTGATCTAATGTCTTGATTCAGCCTGAACAGCACAATGGGTGCAAATTACCCCAGGCAAACGAATACGTAATTAGCCCACTCTGCCTTGACACTCAGCTGCTCGGGCCTTTGAAGGCCTAGATTAATAATGCAGCCCTTCAATGGGCCTTTGTCCCATCCACAGGCTAATGCTTGCTAATAGCTAACCAGCCGTATGCTGGTGTCGTCTCACCTCTGAGCGGTGTGCACAGGGTGTGCATGCCAGCTTGAATGCACACACTTGCTGGATCACTTGAACTGAGTTAATACAACAGGTATTCACAGATTTTAACAAAAATTAAAACATTGTAATCAGCATGGCCCGCTACATTATAGTTTTACATAGTTTTTGGTCCGTTTTTGTTTACAAGTTTTTTTGCCTCTAAATATTTTCAAATATTTTATTTTGTTTTGTGTTTGGGTGGGTTGTTTTTTTGTTGTTGTTTTTTTTAGGTTTTTTTTCTTGTTTGTTTTAGTTTCTTTTTTAAGTATTTAGTATTTCTTTTTTTGTTTTGCTCACAGATTTGCTGCCTCTAAAAAAACTGTTTATTTGTAATGTTTATTTTGCATTTCATTATTTTTTTATTTGTGTTTAAAGTTTTTCAAGGTTTTTTTTTTTTGCATTACTTTCTACTTTGTTTTTTTAAGTTTTGTTTTTGTTTCCTTTTTTAAATTTTATGTAATATTAATATGTATCTATATAATGCTTATTTTTAATATTTATTTTGGTGTTTTTGGTGTACTTTAAATGTTGTTTGCCTCTAAATTAATATTTCATATGTATTTTAAATATACATTTTTTCCATTTTGGTTTGTTTCAATTTCTTTAAGTTTTTTGTTTGTTTGTTTGTTTGTTTGTTTTGTTTAGTTTACAGGTTCTTTGTCTCTACAAGTATTTTTATTTTTAATGTTCATTTTCCAATTGGTTATTTTATGGTTGTAGTTTTTTGTTTTGTTTACAGGTTCTTTGTCTCTACAAGTATTTTTATTTTTAATGTTCATTTTCCGTTTGGATATTTTATGGTTGTAGTTTTTTAAGTTTTGTTGTAATTTTGTTTTTTTTCACTGGTTCTTTATCTTTCAATTACTAAATTTTTTTTTTGTTGTTGCCAATAGCTTCGTGGACAGCTTGCTGACATAGAGTGCTGTTGCACTTTGGATGTCCCAAGTTCAAGTCCCGGCTCCCGAACCTTTTATTTTATATAAATAAACTTTTATAATTATTTATTTATTTATTTATTTTTAACTCTTAAGCATTCTTGAATATGGAAGGGAAGGCCATTGTAAATGCATGGAGCATGCATGACTCTTTCCCATATGTCTGTTGTCCCTCATTGTCATTCGTGGTGCTTCTGCAGGAAGTTAGTCTCAAGACAAGCGTGTTTGCTTATTATTAAAGCTGTCACTCCACTGACAGCTGTCCTCTCAGCATGGCATTTCTTGTTTACACACAAATTCTGTATTCCTCCCTCTCCGATGATTTATCAACGTTCAAGTTTATTCATTCAGAATGCCTCATTAAATCACCTTCCTCTGGCATCTTTTTATCTCTGAAGTCCTCCGTCCTGCTGAGCCGAAATTACATATTCTTTCCACAGAGTGCGTTCTACTGACTCCAAGTCACCGTTTCCAGTCATGTCTATCTCTCTCATCTCTCTCTCATCACTCTGCCCCAGCCTTCCGAACATAGATATCACACATTCGTCTTTATAGAAATTCTCTTCCCATTCCCCAAAGCCATGTGTGCCACCTATCAGGACCAGCCTTGGAGAATGTACATTTAACGCCTAACCCAGAGGAATCGATTGATGACCTTTGTGGCGGGCTGTGATAAAGAGAAGCTGACCTGGCACGATGGGGCCGTGGCAGGGAAGCCACAATCTCGAACAGCGCATTATATAAAATAACGAATGCATTCTGCGAGTGGCCAAGAGGGAAAGAGTGTAAAACCAAAACAGCTGCACTGCACAACAGATGGTAAGGCCGCAGTAATCCTTCTAAGATCTCAAGTGCAAGCAATTGAAAAACGCAATGAGAAAACTGAATCTGAAAATGAGTGGCCTCGTGGTGGCTGCTCTACTGAAGGATATCTCTCAGCCACAGCGCAAGTAAACAAACTCAGATAAGACCTCCAGACTAGCAGAAGATAACTCACTCTGATCTGTAATGTTTACAGCCTCATTATTTTTGCTTTTCCTACTTTAGGAATATTTGTTTGAACTTGCGCCTTGGCTGGAGCCACCAAATGAAAAATGGCAACTTAAGAATATTAATGTGAGGATAACAGTATGTTTCTGAGATTAGGCAGTTGTGAAAAGGTTTTACCACACTGTAAAAAATGACCGTGATTTTAACGATAAAAAACTGTGAAAATGCTGCAGTAAAAACCTGTTAAATGGTTAACGGTAAGTTTCCCTAATATATACGGTGAAAAACTGTAATAGACATTGCAGACAATTTTATGGTGAAATACCGTTTTTGGAAGTGAAAAAGAATGTAAAATTTACAGGGAAAAACCGTAAACTGACGTTCCCAGAATTCCCTGCATTGCATTTCAAATTGGATGTGTTTTCTTTGAAATAAGTGTTTCTTCTTAGTTTTTTCTTATCAGTTGTGTACATTAGGGTTGTATGTTACATCTAATGTTGTTAAATGAATGTTTATTGCATATTTCAGTTTAATGAGTCTCACCATGATGGTGTTTAGTGTTTGTGTGAATGACACTGAGCACCTTCTATATATGTTATTATTTAAAAGCTACTTGTGATGGGCTTTGTTCATTATGTGACTTTCTCATCACCAACTGCATTTGGTGGTTATCAGTGTATTTCAAAGGTACAAAACAGATTTCAGTACTTCAATAGGTTGGTATGTTAACATTATATCATTTAATGAAATTACAGTATTTAACTGTAAATTTAACTTAAAACCGTAAAACCTAAAATGTTGCTACCGTATTTTTAACGGTAGAATTCCGGCAAGCACAGCTGCCGTTTTTTTACCGTAAATTTTACGGAATTTTTTTAAAAGTGCATGCTAACATAAACATGCCACATATTATTATTAAGTGGCACATCTTTGTCATTTTTTCATAAAACTGTCTTCATAAAGAGATAGCTCACCTAAAAATTACAATTCTGCTAATGTTTACTGACCCTCATGCTTTTGAAAAATGTCTCCATGTTATTTTTTGGCCATAAACTGAAGGTCAGTGAGGTTCAGTGTTGTTTTGAACCTCACTGAATTTCATTGTTTGGACAAAAACAGTTGAAGCATTCTTCAAAATATCTTCTTTCGTGTTCTGCAGAAGAAAACAATTACAGAAACGTCGGTAAATGATTTTGATTTTTGGATGAACTACAGAATTCATTTAACTGAAATAAAATGTTCTCATTTGAGCGATTATGTAATTGAGCAGTTATGTAAGAAACAGGGTTATTATAGTTAATAAAATCTAAAAACATAAAAAACTTTAAAATGAGATAAAGTTTAACTGAAATGAAATCAAATATAAAAAAACTTAAACTTATTTTATTTCTGCTAGTTGCCAAGGCAGTATTTCTCATATTCATTTAGTGTAACTTGATCTACTAAAACTAAAATTGAAGTAAAAATGAACAAAAGCACACACACACACACACACACACACACACACACACACACACACACACACACACACACACACACATATAGACATATTAAAAAAAAACTAATAAAAATAGCAAAAACACAACAAAAGTAATATGTAAAAATAAAGACTAATTAACAATATTTATTAAATATTACAAATATTATTATAAACTATAATAGTATCTCAGTGATCCTAAAATAACCCTGAGTAAATTCAGAAATGACCTAAGCGAATGTCAGAGGTAGCGTTTTCTCAGTAAGGTCACAGAATCCCTATCCTTGTTCAATCTAACGGTGGGAGACTGCAGCGTTCCAGCGACTACGCCGACGCAGAACTTCGTGCCAAACCCTGGAGAAGCCCGTGCCAATTGCCGCCTTCGCCTCTTTTGGCTCAGGCCTTTGTGAGAGGATTGCTAGACTAGCAAGTGCATAATTACTTACTCAGTGGTTTATTGGAACAGGTTTCCTCACACCTTCATTCCCTTGCACCAAATGAAGTATCTTTTCTGAGTACGGCGGTAAATTAAACTCCAGGAGTCATCAAGATGCAATACACTTACATAACTCCCTGTTCCATTTTTTTTTCTTGTCAGAGATTCTAAATTGCTGCGTCTAAAGATGTTCAGTTTTAAATATGGCGTATTTAAGAATGTAAATATTAGGATTTGATTGCATGCTCAGTCTTATGCGCTGATTCCTAGATATGGCTTGGATCCCTCCAATGTGAATTTGACTGGGTTGAGTTATATGATGAAATTTGTCCCTAATTTTGAGCGATTGTAATAGTGAGGCGTGCCTTATGCACTCGAGGGAAGCGTGGTGCTGTTAGCTCTGTGAACATCATTCACTGTCAGAAGAAAGCAGAGTGTGCTCAACAGCCTGGCCAACTGTGAAGTGAGGCTGTCCCTGCCAGTGCCGCGGGCAGTTTATGCCTCTTTTCCACAGACCGCAGTGCTAATTGCAGCGGTTGTGTTGTGCTGGGTGTGAGCAGGGACAGTCCTGCCTCAAGAAAGCAGATGGCTGCTCAAATAGTGTCCGTAAGAATTGCAAATTTCTCAAAGCATTCATAGTAGGCAAGAGAGAGTTACCCAATAAAGTTAGAAGCTATGCTGTAATTAGGAGCTTCATGCATTCTTCAGCAATATATCAGAAATATCAGAAGATTCTTATAATCCAATTAGAGACGGCAGTATGGTACATGCATTTCCTTTTCTTTTTTTTTCTTTACTTAATTGAAAATGCCTCTGTTTGAAATGCTTGTTACGGTGGTAAAAGTGAAAGAGTGACTCAAGTGTGGTAGTTACAAGGCAGATGACGGTCTCCTGCTGTTCGCTACATGATATGTGCAATTCATCCGGATCCACCTGTCCTTAAAGCACCGTCATGCCACAAAACCAATTACCTTCCTGTGTACATGGTGTGTATTTAGAAAAACAGGATTAAAGATTACTACAGCCGTCCCTCATCCAAAACTAAGATGCCATAGTCATATTCAAGTACTTTTATTCCCATTTGGTGTTTTATTATTAATGTTAATATTATTGAGTTGAATAGGGTTATTGTTTTATTAATAAATGTATTTATTTTTTTCATGATACTGGTTTTTAGTGTTTAAATAGAAACACTATTGTTCAAAAGTTAGGGGTTGGGTTTTTTTTTTCTTTTTCTGAAAGAAATCTGATGCTCACCAAAGCTTATTTGATAAAAAATACAGTAACATTGTGACATATTAATGCAATTTTTAAATAACTTTTCAATTGTAACTTTAACTTTTTATGTTAATGTAATGTTTTAAAATGTAATTAATCCCTGTGATGGCAAAGCTGAATGTTCAGCAGACATTATATATACTTATTTATTTATTTATTTATATACATTATTTATTTATTGTTATCATAGTTTAAAACTGTTGTGCTGCTTAGTATTTTTGTGATTTTTTTTTTTTTTTTGTCGTACTTTTTTCAGGTTTCTTTGATGGATAGAAAGCTCAAAAGAACAACATTAATTTGAAATAGTTTATACACATCTTTGCTGTCACTTTTTGATCAAATTGTGTTGTTCCTGAACAAAAGTATTAATTTCTTTCCAAACAATAAATAAATAAAAACCTTACTAACCCCAAACTTTTGAATGTTAGTTTATATCCATAATAATTATATCCATAATATTAATTTTAAAGGATTAGTCTACAGTTTTCAATTTCCTGATAATTTACTCACTCCCATGTCATCCAAGATGTTAATGTCTTTCTTTCTTCAGTCAAAAAGAAATTAAGGTTTTTGAGGAAAACATTACAGGGTTTTTCTCCATATAGTGGACTTCAATGGAAGCCGACGAGCTGAAGGTCCAAATTGCAGGTTCAGTGCAGCTTCAAAGGGCTTTACATGATACCAGCCCGAGGAATAAGGGTCTTATCTAGTGAAACGATCGGTTCTTTTCTAAGAAAAATACAAATTTATATACTTTTTAACCACAAATGCTCATTTGTCCCTGTTAGTGTCCACAATATGGAGAAAAATCCAGGTATTTCTTTTCGACTGAGGAAAGAAAGACATGAACATCTTGGATGATATGGGAGTAAATAAATTATCACTAACCCTTTCACACTTTTGTAGTGGTCTAATCTACAAAATATACATTCATGCCTCTGAATTGGGTGACTTTTTTCAGGGTTATAGATCTTGGCCTTCTTCAGAGTAGAGCAGTTTGGATTGAAAAACAATGCCAGTGTCCCTTATGCGAGAACATACAGGCTTTGTGTCAAAAAATAGTGGAGGACTGGTTGTGGGGCGGCTTAGCAAAATTTCTTTGTGTATAGAAATCTTAGAAATGTTCTCCCCTCTCTGTCTCCCTCTCGTCAGATTGCTCTGTGTTTGCGTCATATCCAGTGTCACGGTTAAACATTCTTGCACTAGCTCAAGACCCACGTAACTCCTACAGCAGATTTCTCCAGTTGTATACAGTGAGCGCTCTGTTCTTCAGTCTTGATCTGTACCTGCTCTCCTTTCTTTCTGCCATGTCATATGTTTAGCGTGGCACTCACATTCTCAAAATGGACTTGAACGTCATGGTGGATTGTAGAATAGATGGTTGCCAGGCAACCTGATATGTTAGGCTTTGTAGCATCAGTTATTTTCAGTCGCTCACAATTGCCCCTTCTATCATTGTATTTGTCAGCATGTAATCACAGTGCCTAATTAAAGAGCGTGTCGGTAGTTTTTAATACAGTGATTTGAAATGGTCTCATCTTCCTCAGATACACCAGGAGAAATGAAGACGTTGAAATATTAGCTCGTAAGGTGTCCCGTGCTCTAATTGGGATCCTCGATGGAAAAGAGAAATTCAATAGGAGGAGAATTAATTGTCGCTACCTTAAGGCTTTGGCCTAATTTCGGCTAATGGATTCTGTATGGCAGCGATCGATGCTCATGAACTGGCCCTGCCTTTGCATGAATGTGTGGGCAAGCAGAGATTAGACACTTTCAAGCATGTCGTTTTTTTTAATAATTTGTTCTATACCACGTTAAGTACAAAAAGCGTCCCCCAACCTGAAGAAAAATCAATCAATTAATTGATTAACCACCAACCCGGAGACATTCATCTGTCGCTGGCATGCGGTTTACTACATTCTTCGCATTATCTGTTGAGTAATTTAGCAAGAACACTTGTGATTTGCTTCATTTGCCCACAGTTGTTTTTCAGCTCGGGAAAAAAAAAACCCTGTGCAAATCACATTCTCCCCCTTTCATTATTGGGCTTGTGGCTTGTTTCGTTTCGAGATGAATTAGCTCGCTTCCAAACACAACTGTCTGTCTGGATAGTAATTGATTATTTGGAGTGGGTGGGAGTAGAGGAAGGGGGCCCTGTGGAAAAATAATGTGTTGCTAACTGCTTTAGTGCTGCACGGAATGTAATCTGACAATGAGTTAGCATGTCATATATTAGCTAAAGCTCTGGGGGCTGAAAATCAGCCTTTCCCTGTTAGCACATCGTGTACATTTTGGGATGACTGTGAGACAGTGTGTTACCTAAAACATATTGTATTAAATATTATTATATGTAATAAATAATAGATACTGTAAATATGTTTGTTCAAATGTTTGGTTAAATAAATTCATATTTTCATTAAATATATTTCTTTTTTCTGCATGAAAAGGTCAAATAGTTCAGTTTGTCCGTTTATTTATTAAACTTTTAATAAATAAATACATTTTAAAATAATGAAAATGTTTATTGATGTCGTTATAGTGTATGATTTTAAGCAGGAAAAACATCACGAGTATTTTTTTTCCTCATTAATATCATATTGTGTACCATAGAGGCTGAAACAAATGTAAAAACAGAATCAACAGTAAATCAGGCATTCATTTTCACCAATTTTGCTGTTAAAATGCTATGTTAATTTGAATATTTTTATATTTTTAAATATATTTTATATATTATATTGTTTTATATTTATTTATTTATTTGTTTATTGTTAAGCTTCATTTATTTATTTATTTATTTTTTTATTGTATTATATTTTATTTTTCAATGTGCAAAGGCAACTGCAAGTATGCTATAAGGTCATTTATAGGTATTTTTTCAACACAGATCTTCCTTGCTACATTGCTCTTTTTTATGCTGTATTTGAATGCTCATTTTATTTATTTATTTTAATGCTGAAGTGTTTTGTATTTTATTTTTGATGTTTAATGTGCAGAGACAACTATAAGTATTCAAGTACTTTAAGTCAGTCATTCATAGTTTTCCCCTCAAATATTCCCTGCTGCATTGCTCTGTTTGTTTGAATGTTTCTTTACTTTATTTCAATGCTGAAGTGGATGTTTTTTTTTCTTGGGTGTTCTTACATCTAACATTCCTTTCATCTCTTTTTTTATTCCTTTTAGAATTCAGCATCATATTAATGTATAAACATCTGATTAAACAATTTTTAAAACAGCAAATTAAGAGAAACGTGAAATCATAAATGTCTCTGAGCATCTGCTGCATGATGTTCTAAGATCAGACAGGGAATGCCTCGGCGCTGTATTGCGGATGAGCAAATGTTCTAAAAATTCAATTTTCCAGATAAAATCGACACATCGGTCAGAGATGTGGCCTGGCGTGTAGCGCATCTGGCTCGAATTGTTTCCCGATCCCATCCACCATATCTGCCATGATTAACTTAAACAGATAAAGTCTGTTCCCACTGTAATAAAACATGACCGAAGTGGTGAGGAGATTGTGAGCTAATGTGCTGGAGTCTGTACCGTGCTCTGTCTGATCTCTTTGTTACAGCTCCTGCATTCTGCTGTTGCTTAAAAATAGTGTTTGACACCACTGTCAGTGTTCAAGGGTCAAAAAGAAACTCTAGTATTATCTTGGTCTTTTTCTTTTTGTGCAAGCCTGTTTGTTCCCATAAGTGTCATGTGTAGGAGGTAAACAAGTCTATTCTTGTTATACTGCATCCTTGTGTGAAGAGTACTGATTATGTACAAAATTTTAGTGTATGGAGTTGAAGACTTTATGTTGGGATATTTAACTTTGTGAATTTCCACATGCAAAATAACGTGTTTATTTGGTTTCCCTGTTAGAAACCATTTTCTTGAAAGCTTAATTACGTTTTTTGTTGTTCACTAAACTACCCATGATCTCTCTGGGTTTCAAAGGCAATTATTGATGAGTAAACATCTTGTAATTAACCATCTATTCGCTAAAAGCCTCTGGGAGTGATGAACCATGACAAATCAATAGGATTGTCATCCCTGCTGTCCTTCTGTTTGCACTATATGGATTGTAAATAGTTGAATGGAACAGATCATACCAGCTTAATCGGCTCAACAAGATATCGCCTGTGGCTGATGCCTTTTACAAAAGCAACACAATGATTATTATTATTATTATTATTAAAATAAACTACATGCGATGTAAAGGTCCTTGCACACTGGGTCCGAAATTTTGGCACGATAAAATAAATACAACCTCATGTTGTGTCAATCATGTTTATACACTGCCTCCGAAACTTTTGTCCGTCATAAAATTCGGATCGGGTTCGATTTTCTGTGTTTCTCGCATCTGTAGCATGCATTTTGAGAGGAAAGGATAACGAAAACAACAAAAATGAAAAACACATGAAAATTTCGGACTCCGTATTCAAGGACCTTAAGTACAGTATAAAGGGGCAGTCACACTGCACCTTTCTTTCAATTGACTTTCTTCTGTACGCATGCAAATGTGTCATACCCGAAATGCAAGCTCGTGCTTGCATTTCGGGTATTTAAATTTTGCTGCGTTCCAAAGTTCAAGCTTGGTAAACTCTGACCTGTAAATTCGCATCACGTGAAACCGTGTGACCGCGGCTTAAGAGATTCAGTCAGTGTATCTTAAAGCACATAAACCCTCACCTAGACTGAAGTCAGTGATGATGTTCTTTGATAATGTAAATTTTCTTTGCTCGTTTTCTGTAGCTGCTGTTTGAATAACTGAAGAAATATAAGCATTAAAATGAGTAACTTAGTTTTTGTATTAGTGCTATCAAACGATTAATCGTGATTAATTGCATCCAAAATAAAAGATTTTGTTTAAATAATATATGTATGGGTGTACTGTGTATATTTAATATGTATATAGAAATACACACACACATGCATGTATATATTTAAGAAAAATGTTAAGTTTATACATAAAAAATATTTATATATATCAATTATATGAATATAAATATATACATGGAAATACATGGAAATATTTTCAAAATATATACTTTATGTGTGTGTGTATTTATATATGCATAATAAATATACACAGTATACACATATATGTAAACAAAAACATTTATTTTGGATGTGATTAATTGTGATTATTCATTCCACAGCACTAGTTTGTATTAAATTATCATGTTAAATACAAATTCAGTCATATTAAAAATATTTTAGTACATCATTTTGTACATTTTATCCTTACCCTGGAGTTGGTTCACTCTCCAGCTATAAATCAAGTAAGTAAATAATTAAATAAGCATGATAATATCGTGTATCTGCATTCTCACAGGCTAATGATATGACTATGGAGCAAATCGCCCAACACATTGTGAATTAAAGTTAACTAGCAAGATTCTGTTTCTCCATAATAACAGTTGTTGACCTAAAGGAGAAAAATGACCATAGAAGACAGTTTATGTTAATGCTGACGAACTCTGCGGCACTGAGAACACAATTAATGCATTCTGACACGTTTGAACACAGTGACGCATGAAATCAAATTTGCATCGATAGAAGCATTCACATACTTGCAGAGAAGACATTTTAAGGCTAGTATATAGTGCATAAAAGCAGTAGTGGATCTCACAATGTGATCTTGATGGTCTGAATCAAAAAAAGACCCCTGCTTTACTCGATAATTGTAGTCATGTTTAAGGTCCTCACATGGATAATAGAAATAATCAAGGTGAATGTTCGGTTAAGGTGAGTGTCACAGGGCAATTACATGTGCTAAGGTTATCGATGGCCCTATTACAAAAGGTTCTAAAGCGCCAGAGCGTTCCCAATCTGACTGTATTGGATGAAGTGTGAAAATCAATAGTTCTCCCACTGCACCCTTAAGGAAGTTCTGCACCTCGGCTTCACACCGAAATGTAGTTTACAGGCATTTCAGCCTTTATTTTCCAAATCACCTGCTTATTTACTTAGGGGTTTGGCGTTTGCATGGCCAGGAGCTGGCCAATTTCATGCCTGTTGAACTCCAAGACCGATGCCATTGATTATTGTTTGCTGCAGAGCAGGAACAATCTCTGATTGGTTTGTCCGTTCCTTTCCTCTCCATTGTGTTGTTTGAGAGGTAGAGGGTACATAAGTGTGTGTATGAGGTCATTATGTTCTTTCTACCCCGACATTAAATGACCCTCTCGAATCGCAATCATTGTTTGTCAGGCTTAGAGTGCTGCTCTCTACGGAAGCAACCTCAAAAACTGTTCCTTTAATAATTCTCTCTGTATTGTTTCCTTTGCTTTTCTTCCCACATTCACTGCACTCACAAGACCTTTCCAATTGCCTTTTCTGTTCAAATTCATTTATTCTCTAATTTCATTATTTTTTATGTCTGTTCATCACATCCACTTTGTGTCCTACGTCAATCTCCCCCATACCTATTGAATAAGATGACTGAATAATTGAATTAAATTGTGGTGATTAATGGCACTGTTTTGTCTTCTGTAGAGCTGCTTTGCAGTTGAAAATGAATTGTAATTACAACTGAAATGATTTTATTCCTGTTTGAATTTCGTGTCATTGATGCTGTTTTCCTGTTTATTACCATAAAGCTATTTTTAAGCTGTCTGTATTGTATAAAATGTTCTGTAAATAAACTTGACCTATTCCCATCCATCCATCTATTTATTTACCATTTATTTATTTACATCACCATGATGTGTGTTTTTCCTTTTCATTATCGTTGATTGAAAATATACCGTTCTTCAGTGTAAACATTTTCCTCAGTAATTTCATTTGTGACTAACACTGGCTCTGTCTTTCTTTCTCAGCTGGTGGGCGGAGAGTTCGACCTGGAGATGAACTTTATCATCCAGGACGCGGAAAGCATCGCCTGCATGGTGGAGCTGCTGGAGCACTGTGACGTCACCTGCCAGGCGGAGATCTGGAGCATGTTCACAGCTATCCTGCGGAAGAGCGTTCGCAACCTACAGACCAGCACCGAGGTGGGGCTCATCCAGCAGGTGCTGCAGAAGATGAGCTCTGTCGACGACATGATTGCAGGTGAGCTCTGAAGTAAAGCGTCGTGAGATGCTTTCACAGAATCCAAACATGGATCCTGTGAAAAGTCAAATAACAATAAATTGTAAATTCAAATAAACTGTTATAAATAAAAAGAATATCTGCCCAGGGCCCTCATCAGATAGGATAACCTGGAACCAGGAACATTGTCCTGGGAACCGTGAATAGTGAAAAATATTATTGTTATTATATTTTTGTTGCATTTTTAATAGTGCTGTCAAACGATTAATCGTGATTAATCGTGTCCAAAATAAAAGTTTTTGTTTACATAATACAGGTGCATCTCAATAAATTAGAATGTCGTGGAAAAGTTCATTTATTTCAGTAATTCAACTCAAATTGTGAAACTCGTGTATTAAATAAATTCAGTGCACACAGACTGAAGTAGTTTAAGTCTTTGGTTCTTTTAATTGTGAAGATTTTGGCTCACATTTAACAAAAACCCACCAATTCGCTATAATATGATTTGTATAATTTTTCAATTTATTATTATTATTATTAATAATAATAATAATAATAATAATAAACATTTTATATTATTATTATATAAAAATAAAACAGTAAAAATTATATAAATAAATATAAATATTACAGAAGATATCAATTATAATAATTATTATTATTATTGCTATTAATGATACACATTATTCTAAAAAATAAAGCATATTTATTATAATAATAATAGCATTTTTACAGTATTGCAGCATATTTTGGTGGTTTTGATTGTGTATAAAGTAAATGTCTTAAACTCTGCCTTTATCAACCAGTGTGTGGTTTATTTTCTGTCAGTTTGTGCATCACAATTAATAATTATGTTTTACGTGTGCAGTGATTTTAAGTCTATTGTTTTCCACAATTCTGCTCCCTGTCTTATAGTGTTTATGCCACGTCTTTGTATATAAGCCTTTTCCTGGTATACAGTATATGCCTATTCTAAGGCGCTTTTTGTAGCAGTGCAAAGACCCCACATTTAGTCCTGGGACCCCTGATTTCAAGGCACTTTGGTTCTGAACACATCTACTGTTTACACCAGTGCTTTCAGTTCAAATTATTCAGTCAACTAAAAATCCAATTCACCAAAGAGAAAAGAATCAGTAATTTCTGTGGTAATCTTTGTTGTATCGCATGCCCGTCCATATGTTCCAATCCTCTATGATTTGGCTCTGTTATGTTTCAGAAAAATAGGTTTCACTGTCTCGCTAAACCCCTCATTGTGCATTCTGTGTCCAATATTTCTGTGTAATTACGATCAGTGGACCATGGCCGTCGTTTATTGCAGGGGTAATGTGTAAAATTGGCTCTGTGAGCACATTTGGGAGAATGCTTCTCTCTTACTGTTCTTTAGACAGATCTGCGTGTTAGAAAATGCAGCTGCTAATCAAACTATTAGTTCTCATATGCTTCCAGCTTCTGTCCATTTTTGACCAAATTTGTGGCCTTTGAGTGAACGGCGTATAACTGGGTTATTTTCAAAATCAAATTACAGTGATATTACGCCACGACAAACATCACTGCTGAGGGGTTGTTATTTTTCTCGAAATTTGATTATTTCATGTCTCGCACAGCGCTTTAAAGAGCTTCTAAATTCATAACGCAGATGTTTCGCAAATTACATCAGCAGACGCTTTGACACCGAGCCATTACGGCCAATATGTGAATGAATAGACTTGCGTTTCCATGCGATCGACGGCTGCGATCTGAAGACTAAAGGAGTCTCAGGAGAACATGCGGTAGATAATGTTCCAGCCGAAAGATAACGATTGGCTTCTTGCCCCAAGTGACATCATCCTCATGAGTCGGCAGTTCTGTACACCGATAATGCTGAGTCATTTTGTTCTCTTCTTTCTGTCTTCCTCAGATCTCTTAGTGGACATGCTGGGGGTTTTGGCCAGCTATAGTATCACAGTCAAGGAACTGAAGCTGTTGTTCAGCATGCTGAGGGGCGACGGAGGCGTGTGGGTGAGTTTTCTTGCACCACAGACACTTGCCCCTTTTCCACCGACTGAATGCTGTGGCTTTGGTGGCTGTTAAAAACGAGCTACTTTGAATGCTAAAATATGTTTTCGAAGCTCATAAAAATCTGCAGATCATTAGCTAGACCTCCAGCAAGCCCAGCCAATGATCTCCTGTCTGCCAGTCCTCCCCATGGACGCCTCTGTTTGTGGTTTGCCATGTATCGATTTCAGCTGTGCTGCCATGGTTAAGGCTGATGGACAGGTTATTGATTGGCTCAAGTAGTGGTTGTTTTGTTGGGTTGTTGATAATGGTTACTATTAAAATAATTTATTTTTGACTTCTGTATCTTTTTCTCTGTTTTCAAAGTCTTCTCTCATTATAACACGTTTCCTTTCTTCCCTCTCTCTCACTAATTACAATGTCCTGTCTTAATTGTTCCCTTCATCCATGTGTCCTGTGCCTATAGCCAAGACACGCCATTAAGCTCCTATCTGTGCTGAATCAGATGCCTCAGCGGCACGGCCCTGACACCTTCTTCAACTTCCCAGGACGCAGTGCGGCGGTGAGAATCTCCCACACTTTTTACTATAAAATGTATGCATTCCAGGCTTTATAGGTATGAGCATGAGACTCAACACCAACAATGATAATAATCACTTATCATATGGAATTTATATCTCAAAGAGAGTATTCTAATTATTCTACATTTTTTCTGCACTTTGTCAGGTTAATATGCATTTTTTGTATGCAAGAATTTAAGGAAATTAGTGCTTTTATTCAGCAAAGGCTGCATTCAGTTTTTCAAACGTGACAGTAAAGATGTTTATAATGTTGCAAAAGATTTCTATTTCAAATAAATGTTGTTCTTTTGAACTTTCTATTCATAATAGTATCCTGAAAAAAAATGTATCACAGGTTTCACAAAAATATTAAGCAGCACTCCTGATTTCAACATTAATAATAATAAGAAATGTTTCTTAAGCACCAAATTAGCATATAAGAGTGATTTCTAAAGGATCATGTGACACTAAATTCAATTCAATTCAATTTTATTTGTATAGCACTTTTTTACGATACAAATCGTTGCAAAGTGCTGTATAGAAAATTAAGCTTCTACAATATATTTAGTAGTAGCTTATCATTGGTGACTATGTCAGTTAATGTACATATGGCAGAAATGTACAGAAAAATCAATTAAAGACGTAATCAAACAGACGATGAACACTATTAACAGCAATTAGTATAAAGACATAAGTAATGATGCTGAAAATTCAGCTTTGCTGAATAAATTACATTTTAAAATATATTAAAATAGAAAACAATTTTGATCAAATAAATGCAGTCTTGCTTTTCAAATACATTAAAAGATCCTATTAAAAAGGATCCTTTTAAAAAGTAGTGTATCTAAATTATATATTTATGTATACAAAATATATATAATAATTCATGTTTTAAATACAAGCTTCACATTTCTGCCCTCTACCATCCACATGATTTCCTGTAGCCTTTCACTGCAAGGGCATAAATGTTTTTGTTTTGTACAAACTGAGAGAGTTATCATTTCAAATTATCTGAAAATATAGTCTGTGGTAATCAACACTATGCCACAAATACTGTTATTAGAGCGCAAATTGTATTTAACCCTGAGTATTAACCACTGTACCAAGGTCAAATTTGTACAAAATGGTCAGTTGATTATATATCAGCTTATTCTGCAAATGTTATTTTCATTATTCCTATGATTGTGCAAATTTGCATCTTCTAATTTCCTTGTGTTTTGCCCCCCGGCAGGCCATTGCTTTGCCCCCCATTGCTAAGTGGCCTTACCAGAATGGATTCACTCTCAACACATGGTTCCGAATGGATCCACTCAATAATATCAATGTAGACAAGGATAAACCATACTTATACTGGTGAGTATAATGTATGTGACACATTAAGGATGTGCAGAGTTAATGGTACGGCTTAATGCTGACCAGTCGCCAGTCATTAAGTAAATGCCAGGACTTATTTCAGAGCAGAAGCTCTGAGCGACCTAGACCAACACCTGTGAGCCTCAAGCTTCTCAGTGTGGTGGAAACACGGGAGATCTGTGCATATGAAATATTTTATTACCATTTCTGTTTGAAGTGGTAAGTGTCTCTACAGGGCTGGCCCACAAGAAGAGACTGCTAATTTAGGAGTGATGAGCCCTGCCCTATTTTCCAGATACCAAGAAAAGCCTGCCGTACCAGAGGGCAAACTAGATAAATTCACAAAATTCCTAAATGTCATTCTCTAAAGAACCTCTGGTTGTTTTTGAAAATAAACCAGCGTCGTAAACTGGAGATGCCTTGCAGAGTAGCCTTGAGGATCCTTGTTAGTTTTGATCTTTAATTGAATGTCAGTGCTACACTTTTATGCCGTATTCTACACTTCTGTAGCATTTCATTCTTTGGTCTGGTTTTGATGTTAGTCTGGGTTTCTTGCACAAAAACACTCGTAATCCCCTTCAAGATACCCCGAAGGACCTACAGTACTTGTGGAGTGCAGTTCCCATTATGCTCGCTGTCAAGAGATCAGATAGGATGATCTGTTGGTTTACTGTGTTGAAGGTTGCAGACAAGTCCAGCAAAATGAGTTATTAGTATACATAGATGTAATTTAATTTTACATGCAAATTTCCTGTACCTCAACATGCCGCTAACTGTGCCAAGGTTCGTCACAAATGCATGTTTGATTCCCAGGAAAGAGACGTATTGTAAATGTATG
This sequence comes from Spinibarbus caldwelli, assembly GCA_039654775.1. Lineage (NCBI taxonomy): Eukaryota > Metazoa > Chordata > Actinopteri > Cypriniformes > Cyprinidae > Spinibarbus > Spinibarbus caldwelli. Next base: position 9,331,401 of record CM077266.1, on the reverse strand, counting down.
ACTTGAATACACTGAATATATTGGCTTTAAGGATGCCCTGAATAATTACATGTAATATGATTAAAATGAATAACTGCATGGCTGTAGCAGCAGTTTTTCAAAAGAAATGAATTTGCACACACATGGTTCTACAACATCACTTGTATCACCAGAAGGCCTTTTTGAATATTTGCAACAGCTAATAAAGTATATCCTCCATGTTGGGTCGCAGCATTTGCACACTATTGAGGGAGGAGACACTGAAGGTACAGATTACCACTTCAGAAGTCTGAGGGCCACTGACCTCACTTAAATCAGCATGTAATCCTGTTTCTATGTTACTGTGGTGAGCTCAGCATAGAATTATGTAGCCATGTAGGCACAGAGCGAGAGAAACAGCACCGCTTTGAGGCCCGACTGATAGCCAGTCACCTTATCGACAACAGCCAGCGCTCCTAGCAATCTCTGCTGCCAGTGACTCAGTCAGCCATGTTTGTTTTCCCGCCAAGAATAAAGCCTGACATTCTCCCTCCATATTTTCACTGAGTTTTCACATCTGACTATAAGAGTTCAGCAATTTTTTTGTGGAAAACCTGTTGAAATCAGATTGTTCTGTAGCATGGTCTGAATAATAAAGAGTTTGAGGCAGGGCAAATAGAAGATAAAAGAAGATTGTAAATAGAGGATGGGGTGGCTTTTGTTGACTCATTAAAAGAAAGCCTGTGGAGTGGGCAAGCTGGCATTAAAATGTTAAAATATTGTTTCATATAACCATTTTTTTGCATACTTTTGCCATTTTTTGCTTTCTTTCTCTCTTTTTTTCATAAAATTAATTCTTTCTCTTTTGTTTGTCCCCTAGTTTTCGAACCAGCAAAGGGATTGGCTACTCAGCACACTTTGTGGGGAACTGTTTAATTGTGACATCACTGAAGTCAAAGGGGAAAGGCTTTCAACACTGTGTGAAGTATGACTTCCAGCCTAGGAAGGTGAGTTTCGACCTGTCTACACACACGAGTAGACTAGAATAACTAGAGTACAGTGGAGGGTTGAACAGCGTTAAAGGCGTCATGTGACATTGCTAAAAAGAACATTATTTTGTGTATTTGGTGTAATGCAATATTTACGCAGTTTAAGGTTCATTATTTTCCACCTACCGTACATTATTGTTGCTCCTCTCTGCCCTGCATTTCTGAAACACATTGATTTTTACTAAGCTCATCGTTTTGTAAAGCACGGTGTGCTCTGATTGGCCAGCTATCCAGTGCGTTATGATTGGCCAAATATTTCAAGCATGTGACGGAAATGTTACGCCCCTTACCATATTTGGAAACACACAGCGTCTCCATGACATGGCGACGACGGCAACAATACTACAGCAAGAATAAAAGTTATGCCTTTCTTTGCATATACATTTAGGCAGTGTTATGCAAATCTTCCAACAATGTGATGTAGATTTGTGGGGGCGTTTGAATGAGGCATTTTAGGAAGGTGTGGGTGAGTCTTAACTTTAAGACAGGATATCTCTTTGGGTTTGAGACTTTAATCTTTGTGACTTTATGGATCTTATATTTGCACAAACAGCTTGTAACACTCCAAAGACAAAAAAAAAAAAAACATGAAATTGCGTCATATGACCCCTTTAATATATGGTCTTTTCCTTTATTAGTGACATCAGAATTACTTTTTTTTTTTAATTTAGGGGGTTTGATTTTGAACTAACTTTGTTTTTGAACTCAAGATCTTCAGATAAATTTTGTTGAGTAGACACCAGTAAACCTAGCAGCCACATAGCTATACATAAGGGACACTTGAAAACCTTAGCAACTGCATAGAAATCTAGATTTCTTTTCTTGGACAATTTTGGGTAATTGTGTCTTTTTAATTGTGCATACCCATTTATGATCCCATAAAATGGAAGTTCACACTATTTTGAATCAATATTGATCTTATTGCAAACGATTCATTCTTGCATGAGTTTCTTTTTTTTTCTTTTTTTTTTCTTCTATTGACCTTGTAATTTTTTTTAAAAATCAAAATACCATAACTCGTTCTTCTAGTGAAACGACAGACTTCTCTCTGGTGACAAGAGAAGTGTAACTGCCTGGAATTATATATATATATATATATATATATATATATATATGTATATATATATGAAACAATAAACAATATAATGGAAAAGTATTTTTTCTCTTAAAATTGTAATTCAATATGAATTACTGTACATTGTCCTGTAGATTATTACTCCATCTCTGGGAAGTGAACGAACAGGCTATCTGCACAGATAACTGGATGAGCCTCTAGAGGGCAGCAGCTGTGTTAAACCACACCTGTCTGTCTCTCTGTGTCTCTATCTTTGCACAAATTTGATGTCTCCACCGAGTCAGCCCTACTAACTTGTTAGCTTGTGCACAAAAGAAACAAAGGGAATTCCAGAGGGATTTTTTCCCATAACACCTTATTCCTTTTTAGTACTCAGGATCTGTCTATTTAGTGCTCTTTCTTTCTGTTTTTCTTTTTTTTTTCCCCTCTCACTCAGAGTGGGCTGATACAGCAACATCTGGTTTTTGATAACTTGGCTCCTCTTATTGTCCCAGTGGGATGGATTCGGCTCAGTCGCACGCGTTGTTAAACGACAAATGAAAATAAGTTTGGCAAGGGATGTTTGAATATGATGCCTCATCCTGTCTGCTCACAGAAGAGGACGACAATGGAGGGTTGTGTGCCAATTAGAATTCAAGCTATACCCCTTTCCCCAGACACACATGCTAGTGTGAGAAAATGTGTACTCGGCCTAACAATGAACTTCACAACTCACCTAATTAGTCAGCACTTTGTTCTGCTATTGAAACTGTGTGTGGTGGGACAAAAGGGCTGGATTTTAATCAACCACTTTGTTAGTGACTCTTAGATTTATATTAAACTTCCTTAGATTTTAAAGAGGGAAAGAATAGAGCAAAACAGGGGATCAGGAAGGATTGGAGATGTGAACAAAAAGAAAAGTAATTGAATTGAACTGAGCTAAAAGATCTATCCAGAACTTAAATGGTGTAATTGTTATTGATCAATAGAGACCAGCAGCTCAGAAGAAAAGTTTGGAAATGGAGGACTTCTCTAGGGCTGTGTTTTTGGGAAATCCAAAGCCCCGTCTAGACGAAGATGACCCTTTCTTGCGTTTTATGTAAAATCTTAACTGGCATTAAAAGCTATGAAATCTCAGTTACGAGATGGATTTTTGGTCTAGCAGATTTTAGCTTATCCTTTTTCCCCGCTGTCACCCCAGCTCATATCGCCTTACGTTTTCATAAGATGCTAGGAAGGTGGAGAAGATATTTGGGAAATTAGGTCTTCTGAGGAAGTTTGTACTAAATCTCCCAATTTCTGTCGGGCCACACTAATTTCCAGAGCTCATCCATATGGACTCCACCCTACAAGATCTCAGTTTTTTGTTTGAATTACGGATACATGGTTGACACTTTTGCGTGATCCATGTTGTTGTATTCCTCACTGGAGCGCTTTCAAACGTCAGGGCTCTGATCTTTAATTCATATGCCAAAACAGCTTTTAGCATTGCTGCCATCAAACAGAATGAGTCTGTTTCAGTAAATTTAGCTCTCGGTTTAGAAGCATGTAATGAGATGATGTTTTATGTGCTTGATCTAAAAATTGAACCATTTTCATTTTGGGGCCGGGTCATTTCCGCAGAATTTTCTTGGTCCAAAGCTTGAAAGATCGGTTCAGTATAATTTAAGCTCTATATGTAGCATGCCATCAGTTACCACAGAAAATAAATTCCCTCGTTCAGTTGCGTTAACAGTAATGTAGTGGACGCCAATGAGACAAGGCATTGCTGAGGGCTTTTCTTTTGTTAAAGTGCTTTGTATTTAATTTGCTTGTTTTTGCAAATAATTTAATTTTGTGGTAATTGATGCTGTCAAGTCAAGACTAGTGGATAATTTATTATCAGTTTAATATTGAATGCCGAATTTAGAAATCACTCAGTTGCATTGGGCAGGCAATAATATAATCTAATAATAAATAAGTAAATAAATAAATGAAAATAACTGGACCAAAAGGCCAAATGAGTAGCTAATCCAATGGGATTTCTCCAAGTGCTTCTGATAACCAATCTAAACCTAGTGGCCTGCATAATTTTGTGGACGAAATGGTCTGTCTGGATCATGAAATGCATGATTTTATGAATTTATATGGATACAAAATGAAATGTACCAAAACAGGAGTATTTAATGAAACAGATTGATCCTTTCATCCATGAAATTCAGAGGAAAAAATGTCTAAATTGCGAGATGTTTATTCAAAATTGTGAGATATAAACTCATAATTATGAGAATTAACATAAGAATTGTGTGCTATAAATTTGCAGTTCTGAGAAAAAGTCAAAATTGCAAGATATTAACTTGCAATTCTGAGAAAGAAATGTCCAAATTATGAGATAATTAAAAACTGTGAGCTATTGAATCATAATTGTGAGAAATAGTGTGTGCTATAAGTTTGCAATTTTAAGAAAAATCTGAATTGCGAGATGTTAACTCAAATTTCCGAGACATAAGCTCATAATTATGAGAAATAAAGTCAGAATTGTGTGCAATAAATTTGCAATTCTGAGAAAAATCTGAATTGTGAGATAACTCAAATTTTCAAGATATAAACTCGTAATTATGAGAAATAAAGTCAGAATTGTGTGCTTTAAATTTGCAATTTTGAGGAAAATGTTTGAGATGGTGAGATAGAGACTTATAATTACAAGAAATAAAGAAAAAGAAATCTGCGAGATATAAATTCAGAATCATAAGAAATAAAGTTAGAATTGTGAGATAAAAAGTCGCAGTTAGCTTTTTCTATATATATATATATTTTTTTTTTTTTTATTTTTTTTTTTTATTCTGTGGTGGAAACGGGGCTTCCGTAAAGAAAACTGTGTTTACTACTGTACCTTTTACAGATGCTTGACTGTGTGAGCTGTGTGAATACTGAACGCCTATTTCTACTTCCTGTCCTCTTCTACAGTGGTACATGATCAGCATAGTCCACATCTACAACCGTTGGAGGAATAGTGAGATCCGTTGCTATGTCAACGGCCAGCTGGTTTCCTACGGCGACATGGCATGGCACGTTAACACCAATGATGTAAGTGTTTGTGCTTTTCCAGTGCTTTTACATTCTCATTCTTTTTCATACACAGCCTCAAGAAGCACATAACCATCTCAGCGTTGCCAAAATCAACTTCTATTTCCTCTGTTTTTGAAAATATTGCACCTGTAGGGTCCAAATGACATTTGATTAGAAAAGCACTTGTGTCTGTGGATCAAAGGGATATAGATTAGCCATACACCTTTTTCCCTTAAGCAAATCTTTATAGTATATTACGTATAGACTAGCTGAAGTAATTCAGAACAAGATGACCAGAAGATAGCAAGTAAACAGCTCCAGAGGGCCTTTTCTGAAAACTCTCAAGCCGTCGAGCTGATAAAAAGCTCCACTTTTGGTATCTTTCTTCTTGTTGTTTATCTTGATTATCTCCTCTACCTCTCTCCCTTCCTGCAGAGTTATGATAAATGTTTCCTGGGCTCTTCAGAGACTGCGGATGCTAACCGGGTGTTCTGTGGGCAGCTCGGAGCCATTTACGTCTTCAGTGAGGCGCTGAACCCTGCACAGATCTTTGCCATTCATCAGCTCGGACCTGGGTATAAGGTATAAACCCTGAGATCACTTTTGAGAGAGCAGGGTGCTGTGCAGCTGTGGGATACTCTTTGCTGCTCGATTGTTGCAGTACAAAGTGGGCGTTTTGTGTTTGACTGAATACTTAGTGCCGTAATTAAACTCTGTGCTGAGAACATTCAGATGGATTAGTTCTGAAACTGACAGGCGGTGTAACATAAAAGCCCTTTTCCTAAACTCAACCTCACTGTCTGCTGCCTACACAGACATTTATTCTCTGCAGTAGTATAAGTGCTAAAATTAAACCTCTGAAGTGATTTGAAATGATCTACATGGGCAGCAACAGTCACACACATGCCACTTGAATGTGGCATCTCAAATGAGTCTGATTTAGTGTTGTTTTTGTTAACTACAGCTAAAACTATTAAAATCGGTTTTGTTAACTGAAGTAAAGCTGAAATAAAATAAAACATAAATACTAGTTGAAACACTTGTTAGAAATGTTAACTGAAATAAAATAAGGCGAAGTACCAAAATGACTAAAATTAAAACTTAAATAAAAATAATTTTAAGCTAAATAGAAAGACTAAAGCACATAACAAAATTACTAAAAATAAAAATAAAAAACTAAAAATATAAAAATTAAAGCTAACTAAAAATATTAATAAATAGTAATAATGCTAAAATAATACTGGGATGTTTCAGTAGAGTTTGGCATTTGCCCATATTGCTAAACTAATGATGCAAAATGCTGCAAAAATTAATTAAAATTAAAAAAAAATTTGATTGAGTTATTATATACTGTTACCTGTAAGTATTGAATGCAGTATCCTGTGCCATAATTTATTTAAAATACATTTATTTCATACTAAGTATACTTCAAATTCATTAACATATTTATTGACATATAAAGACTTACTGATATAAAATTATAATTAAACTTTATTTGGAGTATTTCTTTATTGCACAATGCACATTTCTTAATATTATGCCTAAAATGTGTTTTAATATCACTATTAATAAGGACTGTATGATCTCTGTATAATATCAGTCTTTAAATGCAAAAGATTTAAAGTGTAGCTGAAGTATACTTGCAATAGTTCCACTTTAGCACAATCAAGTATACTTAAGAATATCTTTAGTTGGACTTCAGCACTACTTTCGCACAATTAAAGTGCATTAAGCCCTAAATTAGTTGTTCCAATTTAAGTGTACCAAAAGTATAATTGCAGGGTATATTTATTAATCTTCTAAATATGTAAATGTATTTGTAGTGTACTTAACACAAAATAAATTTATTACAATACATTTCAGGGAATTTCAAAAGTGTGAGGTCATTTCTAGTTAGACTCATGTTTTTGACTATAAATTATTCTTTGTGATTGTTATCTTTTGCCAAACCTTTAGAAAAGCTGTCATGAGCTAGAGCTCGGTTGATTGATAAAAAGCTGTACACCCTGGCTGTTGTGTTGCATTCCAGTTTTTTGTGAGTAGTTCAGTGAACGGTCCGTCTAAGGCTGTGACAACCCTTCCTGAAACATGGGCCGTGCTAAAGTACTTTCTCATTACACCGGCTCTACATTTCCCTGGCAGGTCTGTTAATAACACCTGATGTTCTCTCTTCTCTCTTTCTGGTTCATTAACCGGACTCTCACCTCTCAGACAGGATTGTCTCTTGGGTCTGTACGCATGTGGGAGCTGATAGCTGCTTCTGCTTCATGGGCTAAAGTGTTTATGCCAAAGCAGCACTTGACATAGATGAACCCTTAAAAAAATCCCTTCTCAGTACAGAAATGAAGAGGAGAGGATAGATGAGTGATGTTAACTGTTCTGGTTGACCAATTTATAGCTGTTTCAGAGAAGAGCGTTGAGGGGAAATCCAGGCTGTCAAGTTTGATTTTTCTCACAGAATTTTTCTCTCCAGCCAAGCACGAGACTCCCTAATTTAAGCTAAAGCTCTCAGGAAGCATGCGGACAGGGTTGTTTAACCGGGTCAGATGATCTGACGATTATAAGCAGCTTTTGTTTACTTGAGTCAGATGATGTTGTCGTACATTACTGCTAAATGGACAGATGATTAACCACATCTCTCAGTGCTGATCTCGGCGTTGTTTTTTGCATCAGACAAAGCACAGCTTATTTAGGCTGCTGCTTTGTAAGACTGAGCGATAAATATTCACAATGATTATAAAATTAAACAACATGATATATATTGCAATGTGCTTTTATTTGGTAAAGTTTATTCATTTTATGTAAAGTACGTTTTCTGAGGGCTAGTCATTAAGCTAATTTCACAATATTTGATTGAGATCATTTAAACTTGCGTAGCAGAAACTGTGTTGGTCAGTTTGATTCGTTTCGTGAAACAGTTGAAACGGTCTCTCACAATGAATTGATTCAAAATTGTTAAACTTAATTTAAATCCTCACTTATAAATGTACACTTAAGTCCCTGTGTAACACTTTTCATACAGTATATCTAAATATTTTAGTAAAAAACATTTTTATATTTGCTTAGTAAGATTTATTTGATTTAATTTTCTTTTTTAAATTAATGAATAATATTAGGTAAATAATAATAAAAAATTTAGGTAAATGTTGTTTATATTTATTATTCCATGGTCTGTCTGAATACTGGATTCTGATTGGCTGGCAGGTATGCCGTATAACCGTTTAATGCACAGGTAGTTCCAAGTCAGTTTAATCACCGTTCTATATTAATGCGCTGCTTTAATTGATGCACACACTAACCAACACGCATCACTCGCTCGCGCACACACACACACACACACACACACGGAGAGAGAGTGTGAGAGAGAGATCGCAGATTGTGCTGCACACACACATAAACTTCCAACGCTTCCCCACGATTTTTATTAATAAAATAGATACTAGATCGCTACATTATATTCCCCAGCAACGAGGTGATAAAATTGCTGTTTTTGAAGTATTTTTTTTGTAGAGAGAGACACGCAGACGCAGCAAACAGGTACACACACCTGTCCTCTCTCTCTCTCTCTCTCTCTCTCTCTCTCTCTTTTTCTCTCTCTTGATCGATCGATCGATCGATCGATAATTAATTGAAATACATGCTATAATTCATTCAGATAAATGTGGTTTTACCGCACTATTTGATCTCTGTGTCTGATTTGAAGCGGGCAGAATGCTAGCGCTAACGAGCCGTAACTGATGAAAATAACCCAGTCATTTTTACCCATTCGTTCAAATATTGCGCTGCAAAGAGCAAGACAAGTTTTAACTTATCTATTACTTGGCAAACGACCATGGAATAAGCAGGATAATCAACGGCTAGCCGTGCATTAAAGGATTTTAATGCACTTCGCGAGGCAACCACCCTCTGCTTCGTGTTGGGCGGTTCTTTGCCTCCAAGTCGGCACGGCTAGCCGTTGATCCCCTAACTTGGTTCATATAAATGAAAGTAAAAGATTGATTCATTTCCATGAATCATTTCAAACAGTCCATTTTTCAGTGAATCAATTCAAAACTTAATTTAAGCGCACAAAAGTCCCTGTGTAACATATTTAATAAATTGAAATGTTTTAATAGAAATATTTTGTTTTGGTTAATTAATCTTAAGGTAAATAATAATAATATTAATAACATTTGTCATTTAAGTGAATATAAATAAAAGTGACCAAATATTATTATTCCCTGTGCTTATTTAGTGGAAAATGTGCCTTAATTAAAAAAATATATATATAATTGAATTAATTAAATTTAATTGAATTTAAAATTAATTTAATAATGGTTGTTTAAAATGTATCTAAATATATTGAATATAATTATCAAATAAAACAGCAAAATATTTAGATTCTTTTTAAATATTTATCATCCAGTCATTCAGCCTTTTAGGATCGTCAGGGTGTTAACAAGATTGTGATTATTAGCCCTACCAGCAGGTTGTGTTAAAGAGAGATTATGAACCTGTTACATGTAACCAGGCTTAGTTCATTAGGCAGTGTTTAGTGTCAAGTTAAACCAGGATAACAGAGACAGAAAGTCTCTTCAGTAAATCTGAGAATTAAAAATGAAAGCATGTCATATTCTCCCTCTCTGTCTCTCTCTCTCTTGGCACAGAGAGTTAACTGCATCTGGATTATTGAAGGATTTTTAATTATTAATCCTTGTACCCACGCGGCTAAAAGTTCCTCGGCGCCTGATTTCAGCTCACTCCAACTATAGAAGAAAAATCAAGAGAGCAGAGAGCGTGGATTATTCATGGGCTGTGTGTGTGTTTGTTTGTGTGTGTGATGCTCTGACGCTCTATCATGAAGATGCCTTAAGATTCCTGATGTATGCAATGAATGTTTTACATTATTGATATTTTAATGCAAGCATCTTTTTACAGGTCACTGCTTTATTTTTAGTCCACTAGTACAAGTTACCTTATGTCTGTGCAGCATCAGCCATTCCTCCTGCTGTCACTATATTGAAAACATGCAAATGAAGTCATGTGATTCACAGTTAGCCAACACAGGCCCAGATCATCAACGAGGGGTACAAAAAAGTTTTTGATAGAAAAAAAAAAAAACATTATTATTCTTACCTAGGCTGCATTTATTTGATTAAAATACACTAAAACATTATTATTATAAAATATTATTAGAATTTAACATAACTGTTTACTGTTTTAATATATTTTAAAATGTAATTTATTCATGTGATGCCAAAGCTGAATTTTCAGAATCATTACTCCAGTTTTCAGTGTCACATGATCCTTCAGAAATCATTCTAATATGCTTATTTGGAGATTATAAATGTCTTTACTGTCACTTTGGATCAGTTTAATGCATCCTTGCTGAATAAAAGTATTAACTTCTTGGGGGAAAAAAAGAAAGTATATGCAACATGTAGCAATAACGGTTATAGATACTTGAAGTAATATGCAATATTACTGTCACATGACCTCATTGCATGTTCAGTCTAACCTTGTATAAGAAACAGTATGCATTATGCAAAGATGAAATTTCAAGCAGTAGTATGCTACACTGTTGTCACATGACCTCAGTAGATTGCATGATGGAACAAACACCATCTTGCATTGTCAATTTAATTTCATGTGAAAATGTCAACTTTTGGAAGTCTGATCAAATAATGAGTCAGGGATGGTAGGAATTATTGATTTGGTCACTCTTGAAATAAAGGTCAAGGGAAGTACAGTGCATTGCATTCTGGGATTTAGTGTAGAATGTACTCTGTTTGCTGCATATATATTGCACATTTTTGCAAATGTAGTAGGCATTCATGCATACACAAAAAACACACAGGTTCTGCATAGTACACACACTGCATAATACAAAACTAGCATAAATAGAATGATAGCATGCCATGCCGAGTCATATGAAGCTGATTATTACATGCATGTAACATAATATATCTGGAAATTTGAGGCCAGAATGTGTGTGTGCTCATATATCTGTTGTTCATTTGTGTCCTTATCTGTCAGTTTGTCTGTGAAAGTCTGGATGTGAGTGTGTGTTGCTGCTGCAGCCGGTTGATGTGGTCCCTATACCAGAGGAAGTCCAGATGTCTGGTCAGCATGTGACAGCCAACAAGCTGCTGTCTGGCTGTGCATTGCCGTGGTAATTAGCATGTGAGGTATGGGGCACTTGGCATTGTTGCAAAGAGAGCCGTCTGGACCGGCGACTTTTTGTGTGTGTGCGTGTGTGTGTTTGTAAGTTATATAGATCATCAGAGTGTATGAAGGCTCTGCTTAATTCCAGTGCTGTTAGTCTCTGTCGTTGCCGCTGGTGTAGCTGTCCTCTCATGGGATTGCGAGGAGTAAAAGAGAGAGAGACAGCGAGGAAAAAGTGTGCTAGCTTTGCAGCATGGACTATCAGCCATAGGGTGTGTCGAAGCAGTGACCCGATTCCCAGACAGCTGCTTGAGTTTGCCGGTGCTCCTGTGCCCTGCGTGATGGAGAAGATGAATGCCATGTGAACGTGCCAGAACAGTGGGCCAGATTACATATTGTACTCATCCCGAATGACTGTGTGATCATATTAATGGTCTCTTTCTCTTTTTACGTAGTGTTTGAGATTCTGAACTGCATTTTTGATACAAATTTGATGCAATATGTCTGCAGAAGTTAGATGAATCTGACAGAACATCCTTTTTGGGATGTTCTCTGGGAAAAGTGGTTAAAAATAGAGACGAGGCATGTTGGTGGATTTGATGGTCATAAAACAACCGGCTAGTCACATAGTCAGTTGACTACTGTGTATTTATAAACTGTTTGTTTATTGTGTATTTAGTTTTTGTGCTTTATATTATATAGAGAGATACATTTATTCATTAAATCTGAATTAAAAATTTTTATTTTTTTATTTTATTTTTATTTTTGATACTTTAATTAGTATGCTAACAGCATTCTTGGTTATTATTTTATATTAATATTAATTATTGGTGTCGGTGCTGATAGCCTAGTGGTTAGTGGTCCTTTGCCAATCCCATTCCCAACTCTCCAGCCCACTTTTTCCTGTCATTCTCTACTGTCCTATCCATGAAAAAGCATGAAAATGGGCAAAAAAATAATAATATTGACTTTATATTTTATATATATATATATATATATATATATATATATATATATATATATATATATATATATATATATATATATATAAAATATAAAAACTTCATGAAAATATTTATTTATTTATTTACTTATTTACTTTTATTATTATTATTATTATTATTATTATTATAGTTTTATTATTAGTTTATATAGTTGTTGTTATTATTTATTTATTTATAATCTAGTTGTCCTTATCTATTGTCCTAATCTAGTTGTCCAATAAACCTGGCATTTTATATTATGAATATTGTTGACTCTTTGACTTGCTTTTGGATAAAAAATCCTGCAAAATGTAGGCCTTTACATGTAAGTAAATATTTATTTATTTATTTATTATTAGTTTATTATAGTTTTATTACAATTTGTATTATAGTTTTATTATTATTTGCATAGTTCTAGTTATTATTATTGTTATTGTTGTTTATTTTATTATTTATTTAAATTATTTGTATTATTTATTTTAGATTTAAGAATTGTTGTTTTTATTTTTGTATATATTTTTAGTTTTGATGCTTTAATTATTGTGCTCATAGCATGCTGTGCTTTAGCTTTTAGACTCTACATGATAAAACGTCTTATGCTGTTCTTAATAGAAGGCTGTATGTTCCTATTTAGTGAGCTAGGTATGTTAGTTGTGCGTGTGTGTATTTTGGTCTGGAGCGCGGGTGTGAGGCAGGGTGTGTGAATAGAGTCTGGTAGATAAGTTTTGATGGTGCGTTCAGTGCCAGTCAGTGTGTTGCTAAGTGGACACATTGGCAGCAGGCCTGAGGAAACTGCAGTGAATTACAGTGCCAGTGCAAGGGCTTATTTGCATCATACTGTTTTTTGAAGAATTGCTCAGTGAGTGTGACTGTGTTTATGCTTCTCTCATACTAATCCATCTGTCCTTTCTGTTCAGATGTGCTGCTGTAGACTTCATGAGGCAGTTAGATGTTGAAGATTTTATTGATTGTGCATACCAATATATTATGCATAATATTCAGTCCTGTATATTTTTATACTGTGGTTTTCAATGTAATTTAAACACAATACTGAATAAAATCCAAATACAGGTTATTAAGGCAAAATAAAACAGAATATTCTTTGAGCCATAATGTGGGATGGGATGGGATTTTATACACTGGGATTTGATTGGTTTTTGGACGACAAGTGGAAGGTGAGGCATTTTAGGTTTATATTACTGGTGAACATTTTTTCCCTCTTACCTGACCTTAGGTACTTCATTAGCAAAGAAAAGATTAAATTTACTTATTTATATATGAATTCATTTATTTATTTACTTTTATCAATAAATAATATTTATTTATTTATTATTTATTAATTTCTATGTTATTTATTGTGCATTTATTATTGTATGTTTTTATCTATTTATTCATTTATGTATTTGTTATTTATTAATAAAAATATGTAAAAAAAATAAAATAAAATAAAAATAAAAACTTATGGAAGTAAATAGAGTCAAATTTGATATTATATGTCTTTAAATTGGCCATCTATCTAGATATATAAATATATAAAATCTTGTGGAAAAAAAGCAAATCAAATGGTGAGTTGAAAGTCCTGTCATGCACGTTCAGGAAATTCTGCATGATCTTATGTAAGTCTCTCATTCACTCCCTCAGTTGAGTAGATGACTAGTGGCGCAAAGTGCTTTACATGAGAGAGATTTTGCAGATACATGCACATTTACACACATATGCTCATACCGACTCACACTTACGTTTAGAGCCATTAGTGAAATGGCACATTTCTGCAGCCAGAGCTTCATTAAGATAATGTACGCCTGTGTGTGTGGCTGCTCTGTGCCTCAGAAATTAAAGCTTTTTATTATTATTATTATTATTATTATTATTATTACCATTATCAGTCCTCTGGGATGCGGCCCAGTCCCTGGTGCTTTCCACGAGTCTGCTGCCAAGAGAGAAGCAAAATGTGAGAGAACTTCATTTGAAGGATGTTACTCATTTATGTGTTTCTCTGTCTTCACAGAGCACGTTTAAGTTCAAGTCGGAAAGCGACATCCACCTGGCGGAGCACCATAAGCAGGTTCTGTATGATGGGAAGTTGGCCAGCAGCATAGCCTTCACCTACAACGCTAAAGCCACCGACGCACAGCTGTGCCTGGAGTCCTCGCCCAGGGAAAACCCCTCCATATTTGTGCACTCGCCACATGCCCTGATGCTGCAGGTTGGTTTTTACTCTCACACACGCATAACCTATGTTTATCTATGCTTTTTTACTGTTTCTTGAGTTCTGGCGGGGGGGAAAGAGGCTACAAAACTGAAAAAAAAAAAATTATGCAGAGAGGAAATGTTTTAGATTAAATAGTTAAATAAGTATCGATTTAGGTTACTGTAAGTTTTTTTTTTTTTTGTTTTTTTTTGTTTTTTTTTAATGTGTATTTTGATGTAGAAAGAACCATATTTTACATTTATTAAATGAATTTACCCTTTTTTCATTACCTACTTAAAATGAGGCAACTTATCTAAAATCCAAACTAATATCTTCATAATAAGGGCGATGACGTTGACATATCATGGATGTAACAGAAAATATAAGCACATATTGTGAGGCTGAAGGCACAACATTCAGCTTATTATCATCATACAACTGATCGTATACTGTATATATAATGCATTATGACCTTCTATGACAGTTTCCTACCCAGTTTTCTAAAAAGCAAGTGTGCATTTTTACGTATGTATGCAGGATGTGAAGGCCATCGTCACTCACTCCATCCACAGCGCCATCCACTCTATTGGAGGAATCCAAGTTCTCTTCCCGCTCTTCTCACAGCTGGACTACAGGCAACCCAACGACAGCCCTGTGGAGACGACCGTCTGGTTAGTATTGACCATACAGACCGCAGATCCACAGAGCTAAATTTATAATTGCAACTCTCAGGGTTCATTAAATATTCAATTTTAACTTATCATATGCCATTTATATCTATAAGAGAATATTCTACCTTTATTTTTGCTACACTGCTCTTTTCTATCCCAGGTTAACATACAGAGACTACTACCGTTCAAAAGTTGTTGTTTTTTTTTTTAAAGGAATCTAAGCTTTTCAGTAAAAGTAAAGATATTTATAATGTTACAAAAGATTTCAATTTGAATGCTGTTCTTTTTTTAACTTTCTGTTCATCAAAGAATCCTGAAAAACAAATACATCACTGTTTCCACAAAAACATTAAGCAGCACAACTGTTTTTTAACATTGAGAATAATAAAAAATGTTTCTTAAGCATCAAATAAGCATCAAATCAGCATGTTATAAAAAGGATAAGTTGACACTGAAGACTGGAGTAATGATGCTGAAAATTCAGCTTTGCCATCACAGGAATAAATTACATTTTAAAATATATTAAAATAGAAAATGGTTATTTTAAGTTGAAATAACATCTCACAATATTACTGAATACTGTATTTTTAATCAAATAAATGCAACCTTGATGAGCATAAGAGATTTCTTTCGAAAACCTAAAAAAAAAAATCTTTTGAATGGTAGTGTAAACATATAAAAGTAAACCATTTTTAAAAATTGTTTGTTTGTTTGTTTGTTTTGGATATTTATTTATTTATTTTTTTGGAGCACCTAAACCACACAGACATGGCAACACTGGATCAACCAATTGCGTGAATTTGGGGGACTACTACACTACTATCTGTTTGTCCAACCAATGTGAGACTCGGGGCGTTTTTAAGAAACCTGTTTGAAAACAGTAGTTATCTGTATTGTAAATGTCAAAGTAGTGTCTGCTAGTAGGGTCCCTAGGCCCTAAGTCCTAGTTTTGTATTTGATAATAATAAGTTGCTTCCATAATGTAGACTAAAACTCAAGTCAGTCACTGTCAGGGACGTCTGCCATGAATTATAAATGGAATCTGTCATTCTCTGATAGAAATGGAGCGTGACTGAGAGAGTGTGGGATTTTGAGAGATTCATGCCATTCATGTTCACATAGACACTTGGAATGAGAGAGAGAGACCCCTCAAAGAGGGATGAGAGGCTGGTATGGTCGTACCCTCATTTCTCAGGTCATTGCTTGGTTCTGCACGGTGAGCTTGCAGGCATGGCGAGTAGATTAGAGATCAGCAGTGAGCTGGCAGGCATAATCAGTGGAGCAGAGATCTGTGGGGTATCGATCAGTGGTAATGTTCCCCGCTGGGGTTTACTGTCTGTGGGGAGATGGGTGAGGTCACTGGCCCATTCGTCGGCTTATGGCAGTTTAGAAAGAGAAAGAGTCACTCTGAGGATTTCATCTGCAATCTCACCACCTCAACTACGTCATTTAAGAAACTAAGAGATAATTCATGTTTGCTGGAATGATGATATTGCTTCTAGGAAGGAAAACCATCATGTGCATGTGTGTGTACATTTTTCATTTTATACTGCTCATTGAGATACGATCTTGCCCTTGAGGTGTCCTTAAACATACAGTACGGCTACCATAAGAAATGTGCACTCTTAAAAATAAAGGTTCTTTATTGGCATTGATGGTTCCTAGAAGAACCTATAACATCCATGGAACCTTGGAAAACAATTCTTTAAATGTTAAAATGTTCTTCACACTAAGAAAAAATGGTTCTTGAAGAACTGATCTGAAACCTTCATTTGAAACCTTTGTTTTTAAGAATGTATTCAAATGTTGGAGTTGTGGTTTAGTGGTTGGTCAATGTCCTGCAGATATGTTGAGCACCCTTATGCATTGTATCCTGATCGTGTTCTCTCACAAATGCTACATATTTAAATGTATTTTTTCATTTCTGCTTGCAGTGCCACTCTCCTAGCTTTTCTAGTGGAGTTGTTGAAGAGTTCAGTAGCCATGCAAGAGCAGATGTTGGGCGGAAAAGGCTTCCTGGTTATTGGATATTTACTGGAGAAGGTAAGACAGACATCCATTATTATTTTTCTAATTAATAAAAGCCAGTTTATTATAAATTACAATTATAAAATAGATACATATTGTCAGATTCGCAGAAGTTGCAGACGATGACTATCATTTTAATCATCTGAATTGAAATAAAGGAATAATTCACCCAAAAATGACCCTCATGTTGTTCCAAACCCGAAATTAAGATATTTTTGATGAAATCCGAGAGCTTTCTGACCCTCCATAGACAGCAACGCAATTGACACATTCAAGGTCCAGAAAGGTAGTAAGGACATTAAAATAGTCCATGTGACATCAGTGGTCACGGGTTTGGAATGACATGAGGGTGAGTAATTAATGACAGAATTTTCATTTTTGGGTGACCTATCCCTTTAAGATAATCAGAGCCATGGCTTAATGGGTAACAAACATACTCTAGACACACTGAGCTACAGAATTTGTTCAGGAGATGCAGGATTGAATCCAGCTTGCATCTAGAGTTTCTGTTAATAAAAAGTGTCAAAAGCTTGAAACACACGGTCTGTCTCACTCTATACTGTCTCTCTCACTTTGTCTGTCTGACACCTGTCTCTCTCTCGTCATTAGTCTTCTCGGGTACACATCACCAGGGCAGTTTTGGAGCAATTTCTGTCATTTGCCAAGTATCTAGATGGGTTGACTCATGGAGCTCCTTTACTGAAGCAGCTGTGTGATCACGTTTTGTTTAATGCTGCCATCTGGATCCATACACCAGCTAAGGTGAGCTCATCCCACATGCTAAAGGTCAAAATAAAGAGTCACATTTCACATCTGTCCATTGTTGTTAAATGTTTCAGTGTCCATAGCCGTTATTGTTATTTTTAAAACTTTTATGTAATAGTCGATAATAATAATGTAATTTCAAAATATAATAATGTTATTTTGAAATAATATTTCAAAGTATTAAAGTATTTTACTCTAACTTTCAAAAGTCGGTAAGATTTTTCCATGTTTTTGAAATATGTCTTTTATGCTCACCAAAGCTGCATTTATTTGGTCAAACACAAAGTATAAAGAGTAATATTGTATTATTACAATTTAAAATAACTGTTTTCTGTTTTAATATATTTTTTTAAATGTAATTTATTCCTGTGATGGCAAAGCTGAAGTTTGAGCATCATTACTTCAGTCTTCAGTGTCATATGATTCTTGAGAAATCATTCTAATATGCCGATTTGGTGCTCAAAAAAACATTTCTTATTATCTATGTTGTGCTGCTTAATAATTTTGTGGAAACTGATACATTTTACGGAATTCTTTGATGAATAGAAAAATATTTATTTGAAATATAAATCTTTTGTAATATTTTAAATGTCTTAACTGTTACTTTTGATCAGTTTAAAGTGTTATTGATGCCGGACTTTTGAATGGTAGTGTGTATATATAATTTACAGGTAATTACCACACTGTATTGATATACAGAGGATCAATATTTGTAATTACATTAAAATAGTGAAAATAATATATGTAATATATGCAGTATATGTAGGCCTGTCACGATAACAGCTTTTTGTTGTGCGATATATTGCCCCGGAAATAATTGCGATAAGATATTATTGTCATTTTAAAGACCATTTTATGCCACTGAATATATAATCATAATGTAACAGCATAATATTGCAAGAAGGCCTACACACTTCCAAATGACAACAAACTTTTAATTCTTAAGAATATTTAGATCATGGAAATTAAGTATCAAAATATTAGATACCTTAAAAAACTTGAATAAATAGTAAATAAACATTTTCTAACAAAAAGTGCAAAGTAACAAGTAGGAAAAAAAAGAAAAATGCACAAAGAACTTGTCTGGAGATTTTTCCATCTACAGATTTTCCCGACCTTCTTTTCTCTGTAAATTAAGGGTGCACACTATTGCTGAAAAACACAATCACTACTTAGCAGTCAGATGTCCGCATGCACAAAGGCACAGATCCCTAAACAAGGCCATATCTTTTTTTGGTAGAAGCTTTTTTTAAAATGTGAACCAGCACCTCATGACTACACCACGTTATGTACGAGAAGCTGCAAAAGACACAGGCTCAAGTGGAATGCAAAAAACATGGTGACAAATTTTGAAGTAAATATAATGGGCGATATATTGCATCACCAAAATATATTGAGGTCATTTACATATATAGTGCGATAAGTCCATATATTGATTATTGCGACAGGCCATGGTGATAATATATGTAATATATAGTCTTGATACCATCTGTACCCCATGAAACCACCACCAAAGGACCTTTTGTAAGAATATAAGTGTTAATGAAATTCTAACCCAAGCCGTCATCTTACATTATGCAGGCAGAACTTGTGTACTTGATTGCACAAAGCATATGCTTCTAGATATTTTTATCCGTCAAGTTTACGAAGTGTGAAGTGTGTGAGTAAGCTTTGCATCCAAAGGCACTTGATCCACAAATTTGTGAAAAAAAAGAGTGCCATTCCTCTACAAAAGCAGAGAGGCTCAATTATTGGATATGACCTAGGAAACATGACTGCAGGAAGAAACGATCGCCTGCTTTTGTTCCCTCGTCCGTCCACGCAGAGAAGTGAATATCCCGCAGCGACCACAGCCCTTTATGATAGAGAGGATGAAGAAACATCCAGAGGGAATGAAAAAGAGAGATGAAGTGAAGGCTTGAGTACAGGAAGCAGATATGTGAAATATTACTGCTATGAAGAAAGAAAAAGGCAAGTTATAGATTAGGTTTTTCGGATTGAGGCAGATTTCACACTTTTCAGTGTTCTTCCTTGATCTACACAAAGAAATTTGTTAAAAAAGCACTCATAACACCTTAGGAAACACATGGCAGTGAGATTTGCTCAGGCACTGCTTACATTTTCATAAGAAAATTTAAAAAGCTTAGTGGATTCAACTCATCATTGTGAGGTCCTGGTTTTCTTGCTTTATCTTTGACCTGCTTGCATATAAAGCTGTAATTTGGTTAGGGGGGAAATGTCCCCGTGATATTGACCTGAATCAGCAGGCTGGGTCAAACATGAGATTAAATACACGGATAAAACTTGGTTTCCACAGCAGCCTCATTAAGCCTGAGCCTAATTAGCATGTCCATGTTGATCAGTGTAAGAAATGGCTGTGTAAATGTGTGATACACAGATGTGTGTGTATGTGTGAGGGTCCCACAGGGACAGCTTCAGGAGAATGGCTTTTTACACAGAAACACAGGAAGGTTTTTTTTTTTTTTTTTTTTTCCACAGGAACAACTTTGTAAAAGGGAAAAATCTAACTCAGATGTGCTGTGTTTTTCATATTTATTTATTCATTGGCTTTTGAAAGGTTTGTCAATTGCTTCAGCTGAAGGAACAGTAGCATTATATACACTAACGTTTAGAAGTTTGAGGTCAGAGAATTTTTTATAAATAATTTTTATTTATCAAGAAAGTGTTTATTTGATCAAGTGACAGTAAAGACATTCATCATGTTACAAAAAAGTCAACTTTTTTTTAGAATAATTTAAAAAAAATTATTGTACTTTCCACAAAAATATTAAGCAGCACAACTGTTTTTAACATCAATAATAATAAGAAATATTTCTTGAGCACCAAATCAGCATATTAGAATGATTTCTGAAGGACCGTTTTAGACTGAAGACTGAAATAATGGCTACTGAAAATTCAGCTTTGCCATTACAGGAATAAATTACATTTTAAAATGTTATAAATAGAATAAAATATAAATAAATAAATATAAAATATAATAAAATAGAAAATGGTTATTTCAAATTGTAATAATATCTCCCAATATAAATGTCTTAACTGTATTTTTGAACTAATAAATGCAGCCTTGTTGAACATAACTTTCAAAAATATAAAAAAAATCCTACCGACTTGAAACATTTGAACAGTAGCATTGTCGATTATATTTTGAAGTGCTATTTACAATTTAGCACTGCTTTGAGTGCCTTGTTGCTTTTAAATATATATATATATATATATATATATATATATATATATATATATATATATATATTTAAATGTATGAATATTTCATTTAAAAATTCATATTAATTTTTTTATAAATTATATTGTTGTATTAAATATTCATTAAAATGTTTTATTACACAAATTATTTTATTAAGCAATTAATTACAAATCATCCTTCTGCAAGAAGATATATTCCTTGACATGTAAACTAACTGTATGATGTATGTAAGCATAGCATTGAGTCTATATTGGCCAATCAGAATCTAGGACCAGAACTATTGTTTTTCTTACTACCCTTTCAGCTCATTTTAAATCATGTAATCCACTGTGTGTGTTTTCCATTTCTCAGGTTCAGCTTTCCCTCTACACATACCTGTCGGCAGAATTCATTGGCACCGCCACCATCTACAGCACCATCCGTCGAGTGGGCACTGTCCTGCAGCTCATGCACACCCTCAAGTACTACTACTGGGCCAGCAACCCCCTGGAAAGTAGCGGTATCACCCCTAAAGGCCTGGGTGAGTCCTCAAAAGTGTCTGTTTGTAGAATTTACCACCTCACATGAATATTTGAAAGTTGCACATTGTTGACAGGATCAGGTAGCGAAATTTGCCTAAATGAAATCCCTAGACAGTGAGATCTCAAAATACCACAGAGGAAATAAACATGTTCTGGGAACAGCTGAGCAGTTCAGAAGTCCTCACACACGCTAACCATGTCGTGTTAGGGTGGAGTGTGTGTCTAGATAAAGACATCTAGCAATATTAAGCATGAATGAATCTTGAAACACTGCCCACTCTTTTTCCCCCCTCTGTCTTGGTCTATTTTTGTATCCTGTGCACTTTTGTGCCTCAGACTTTTATTCTCTCTTGGTGCTCATCTTCATTCTAAATCTGGTTCCCTCTCAAGATGACTTTCTCCCTGTCTGGCTCTTCAGTGTTTTCCAGTTTCCTTGCCCTTCCCCATTTTATCAGTCTCTTATTTCTTTTCTCATTCTCTTGCCCGCTGTAGTTCTTTCATGTGTTTCTCCTTCTCGCTGTTTTCCCAAATGCCACATGCAAATTCTGTCAGCTCTTCCATCTGTTTGCCATCTCTCTTTTTCTCCATCCTGGCCTGTCATTCCCAGAGGTGAGTCTCTGTGTTAGATAGATGCTATAGTGATGCTTTAAAGTCTGAAGTGAATGATTTGTAGCATCCAACATGTATAACAGCCTCATGATGTGTTTCACTGAGTCGGCTGTGAGCAGTAATGATCTGGCATGCTTATAAACATTGCTCGAATTTAAATAAAGAATGTATTAAATATATTTTAAAAAGCAGCATAGCTATTGCCGCATAATGCTGATACGATATTTGATTATAGTAAATAAGCAAATAAAATGGTATTATATATAAAATGCATATTAAAATTCTGGCCAATGCAAATGTTCTCGCCGATACTGAATAAATGGTAAATATTAAAAATAATACTGTTTTATATATACAGTATAAATAAAATCAGCTAAATGCTGCAATTAAATTTACCCATCACATTATGACAGCAAAGGTACACTACTGTTCAAAATTTGACATGGAAGGCTGCATTTATTTGATCAGAAATACAGTAAACCAGTAAAATTGTGAAATATTATTACAATTTCTATTTTAATATATCTTAAAATGTAATTTATTTCTCTCATGGCAAAGCTGAATTACTACAGTCTTCAGTGTCACATTACCCTTCAGAAATCATTCTAATATGCTGATTTGGTGCTTAAGGAACATTTCTAATTGTTATAATTATTATCAGGGTTGAAATGTTTGTTGAATAGAGAGTTCAAAGGAACATAATTTATTTGAAATAGAATTTTGTAACATTGAAATTTGTAATTGTAACTATTTGAAAGTCTTTCCTGTCACTTTTTCATCATTTGTGTGCATTCTTGTTAGTTAAATAATAAAATAAAAAAGGAACTTTGTTATATAAAGATGCACTGATATGAAAATTCTGGCCAATTTTGCCTAGTATATTAAATTAAAAGCAAAACACTCAAAATAAAATACATTTTTTAAATGCTACAAGTGAATTTATGCATCATTATAAAGTACAGTATGAGAAATGGATATTCATTTTGAGAATTTAGAATGTTTAAAGATGAACTTTAAGTGAACATAAGATGAGAGCAAAGGCAATTTAAAAACAGGAAATGAACGTGGACATTGTCTTTGATCTGCTGGGTCGGTAAAAGCTGTGCATGTGCTACAGTTTTTGTATGCTGTCAATTATATTCTATAGTAGATGTCCTGGCCTGTTTAGACAAGCCTGCATTTCATCTTCCCGTCCCTGTGTACTTCAGATAACACTGTGACTCCTGCCTGCTTATCTCTATTAGATGCAGAGCCCGTGTCACCATGGCAACCCTGTTGCCCTTCCCATGATGCCGCATGGGTCCGTCACATTGTAGAGCGACTGTGTTTGTTTCCAATGTAACGTAGTGTTAATTTAGACTTTAATTTAAGTTTACTCTTAATTGGATTTTAAAAGTCAAATGATTTAAGTAAGTGAATGTAAATTAACAAACTTTTGGCCGACAAAAATAGCGTTAATCTAATTTTAATTGCATTTCACAAAGCATTCATTTGCATATCTGTAAGCACATTTTGTCTTGACAAAGATTTTGTTGTATTTTTGCATATGCAATGGATCTGTGATGATAACAGGCATTGATTGATCATCTCAACTGGCCTTGTTTTGACCCTTGGGATGCTGAACACTACTAGACACACATGCACTGATCCAAGACAAATCTCTTCCTCCAGATCTCATAGTCTACACCCGCTCATCAGTTCTCTCACTGCACCAAATCATTGCAGCTGGGAAAGGTCAAGGGATGTACATGGCTACAAATAGACCTTGACCACGTTCATAGCGCTTTTGTGTGTAACTACACACAGACTGCTGAACCTCAGGGCAATGGCGTCACACACCTGATGTTTGGATGAACATGGTTGGAGATGGGGAGGACGCTGACCTGCTTCATTACATCACACACGTCCACTGAGCTTTCTGTTACACTTTGGCTTACCATACAGAAAGTGATTTGAATTTTTCATGGCGTCTTTGTAACGTCTGGGCGCTGCGCATTCAATAAAAGATGAGGAGTATGCGTGTGTGTCTATTTGAGAAAGATAGTTTGGGATTGTAAAAAAGAGATGGCAAGAGAGAGAGAAATAGGGTGGTTGTGTGGTTTGGAAATGGGGTCGGTGTGTCGTTTAGGGGTTTGTATTCCCTAAGCTGTGTCTTAAGTGCTGTTTTTGTTTTCCTTGTGTTTTGTGTGTCGCTGTAATGAATTCTATTCGAACCCATCGCAAGAAACCTGCAGCTTTGAGCTCCGGTTTTTCCCTTATCCCTGAACATTTTTTTTTTTTTAGAAGTTTTAGTTTGTTCATTAATAGCTGGGTTAGATGAAAATCGCTGTGATTTTTAGCTGTTAGTTTTGTAAAATATTCAAAGAGAATGATATAGCCTCCTAAATATGTTTTTCCAACATTAGCTTAAACGTAGAATTAGGAATCAAAATGGCATAAGGCATTATGTTAATTTTTCGGTTCATTGATGATGATTAATAGCATATATTAAGGATCTCTCATATATTTAATTGCCATACGCAGGTGTTTATTAAGGTGCAACCCATGTAATCGTTGTAAATCACTGTGTTTTCTTACAGATGGTCCACGGCCCTCTCAGAAGGAGATTATATCCCTGCGGGCGTTCATGCTTCTTTTCCTCAAACAGCTCATTCTCAAGGTGAGACAGTACAAAATCATTATAGATGTTAAATATATCTCTCTGTGTGTTCTAGTCAAACCAAATTTTATTCAAACACCTTCAACATTTCTCACATTATCACAGTTTATTCACTATAGTTTAGAAAATGGGAATAAAATATGACAAGAACATATTTTAAACTGTGTCAGAACAAATTCATCTTGATAATGTCAAATAACTTTGATAGAAATGTATGTAATGAATAAGGTTGAATAGCTGTCAGCTGTTAAATTTAAATTCACAATTAGATAATACCAATTTAGGTCAACCAATTACCAAGCAATGCATAATTTTGTTCAGTCTGTGGTGTAAAAAGTTCGCATTAGCAATTAAAGAAAAACACTTAAGCAAAATGGTCAGGTCAAAGTGTCTTGAATAATTGTTGGTCCCAAATTTTTATCAGTTTTACTGGTAGTCCACTGTATGAAGTAGTTTTGGGTATAATATGTCACAGTTTACTTTATTTTGGTATCCTCACATGTATGTATGTATATATGTATGTATGTACATATGTACATATACACACACACGTATATATACATTTGTCACATGTGGTAACATATTCCATGTCATTTCTGCTCTGCCTTGTTATATGCATCAGCACTTTGTTCTTCAAAACTGATTTTATTTGACGTCATTGCAATGATTCGGGCAGCCTGAATAAAATGCATTACTTCCCAAGCAGTGACAGCGAGAAGACACGTCTGCTTTGTTAAAATAACACAATTTATCCTAATTTTTCCCTGAAATTCGATCCAGTTTGAAAGGCAGTCGTGCAGAAATTAGTTTATTTGCCTTTGTTTAAAAACAATACAGATGGCTTAATGGGGCCGAAACAGAGAGAATTGCATTATGGATCATCGCTCGACACAAAGCAATGTGTGTTACGTGCACAGGCTGTTGTCCTGTTTTGAGAAGCATGATGTGGTTGCCAAGCAGCACGTTTTTCATTTAGCCACTGCCTTTTTGTTTCATTCCTATTATATTCTGCCCCCTTTCCACATTTCCTCACTTTTCATGCAGTTATTAGCATTTTGAGCGGCTTTTAATAGTGGCCCCAATCCATCACAAATGCCCTTCACTTCACCAAACAAAGCAATGAAACACATTCATGCTTACACAATGTAAAGCAGCTACCTGCAACAATAAATGCTTTCCTTTTCATTCAGAACCTTGAAATACCCAACTTAAGTATCAATTAAGCATCAGTTTTATAAGTACCAAAGTATTTCCTCAGAAGTCAAAACATTTTAAAACCGATATCCATAGCATGCAAGAAATACATTGCTTGCATGCTATGGATAACCTTAACTCAAGCATCAAGCATTAGAAAAATTGGAATTTTATTATTGTCATTATTTATTATTATTATTATTATTATTAATTTCTTAATTAATAGACATCTTTAAATTATTAATAATTCACAACATAACTCCTGTTTTTTTTTTTGTATTTTATGTTTATTTTTATGTTGATACACGTTTCCATTTCTTTTGACATTTTGAAATTTTGGTTAAAATTTATTCTGTTGCAGATTGAAATTTTTGTTTTTGTCTGTTACATTTGTGCTTTATGCCATTTTAGTCTGAGTAAATTGGACTTTAAAATAAAAAATAAACTGACATTGACTACATTTAATGCACAGTTTTCATCAAAAGTAATTATAAATCTGTGTAAATATTAGAGCTAGAAAAATTACAGTGTAATCCTGTTTATATTGTTTGCTCTCCTTTTCCTTTTAGGACCGAGGAGTGAAGGAAGATGAGTTGCAGAGCATATTAAACTACCTGCTAACCATGCATGAGGTAAAACTGATCAATAAATGGAGCAAAGGTCTTGTGGTCTAATTTTCTTTAGCCTTTATTAAACAAACTTTGTTCCATGTTCTTAATAAAAAACAAGCAGCTTAAATCTGTCTGGAAGGCTGAAATATTCACCTCAGGTGTCAGAAGTGCAGAAGTATTTGAGTCCATCAGGAAGGCACTAGTATTATCCCGAAAGCTGCATTAATGCTTTGATTGAGTCCCATGAAATTGCAGTAATGCACCATCTCTGTGGCCATTTGATTGAAAAGACCAAATGAATCCTGAAAACTGCTAGTTAAGTGCAGCATTATATAACATCCAGACATTTTAAGGGTATCTGGTGGATCATTACAGTCTACTGTTGTGTGGTTCAATGTCTGTTTGTTCATTTTTCTCTCCTGTAGGATGAAAACATCCATGATGTGCTTCAGCTCTTAGTTGCGCTCATGTCTGAGCACCCCGCCTCTATGATCCCTGCCTTCGACCAGAGGAATGGAATACGGTGAGGCCTCAGGGACAAACGGCTCTTGCGTAGTCCGGTTACGTAACTGAAATAGATTTGGGCTGTCACAGCTGCATCAATCACATTCCCTCTCGCTTCACAACCCATCACAAGCGACTTGAGTGCTTGTTTGAACTGCCCTCCCCATGAATTCACACCCTCTATGTATCTTTATGATATTTTATTATTAAGGCTGTCAGTCAATTCAAATATGTAATCAAGATTGTTCTCATAATTTTTCTCATAAGGAAAAGTCAATCCAAAAATGAAAATTCTGTCAACCTTATGTTGTTCGAAATTACTTTTTTCTTCAGTAGAAGATATTTTTCAGTAGAAGATAAAAAAATATTTTGATTCCTGTAGACTTGCATTGTATGCACAAAAAATACACTGGAAGTCAATAAGAACTGGAGCTATTTTCTTCACAGAATTCCTCAAAATATCTTCTTTTGTGAAAAAAAAAAAAATGCACAAGGTTTGGAATGATATGAGGGTGGGTAGAAAAACCATCTATATTTCTCAAACTGCACAGCAAGTGCAAACACAGAATGCAAATCTGCACTTATTCAATAATGTAACCACATTTCCCACAAATTATGTGTCTCCATTACTTTTCAGAGTCATCTACAAGCTCCTGGCCTCTAAAAGCGAGAGTATACGAGTCCAAGCTCTTAAAGTTCTCGGCTACTTCCTGAAACATCTGGGACACAAGTGAGTGTTAATAATCAAAACATTTGTGTGAAGACCTGTATATGAGCATACAAAGTTGTATTTAGTATGTTGGCACGCAAAGAAACCTCGGCTGGGTCATTCCTACTGTGCGGTTAATTGTCATGTTAAGTTTCTTCACTTCAATTTCTTGAGCTTATGCAGGGAGTATTTCTGAAAGTCTGGTACATTATAAAAATAGTCTCTTTGATTACAACATTTTAGGAGTTCAAAAGGTACAGCGTGGACAGAAATGACCCGGCTACGTGTGCCTGCCCTTTCAGCAAGGGAAGAGAGCACATTTAGAGAATGGGTGTTCTCTAGCTGACAGGAAGTGTTAAACGCATGGGCTACTGCTGGAATAATTGTTCTGACAGCTCGTGTGTCCGGCAAGGCAGAGCTTTAGACAAGATGCTACAAAGAAAACAATTCGATATAAAACCAATTTTCACTCAGAAATTACTAGTAAATATCACAATTAATTACATAGAAATGCCAAGTAACAAATCAAATTAAATGTGAAATTTTGAAGTAGAAAGACTGAAATATAAATATATAAGACTGAAATAATCTTTTTATTTACAACTTACATTTTTTTTGTTGTAACAACAATGTATTGTTGTTATCCATCATTATTTAGACATCCATCACTTTTCTGCTTACAAATAAAATCAGATTAAAAAAAAAAAAAATCTTCAAATAGAATATAAAATAAAATCTGGTTAGTGTCATTTTCCAAACTTGTTTTCCTCCCATTTTTCCTGTTTTGTCAACTGTTCTCGGAGTAAAAGTGGCAAAAGACCAAAAATGTAAGTGCATAAAGGGTTTAATAAAAAGAAAGAAAGAATGAAATAAAGAAGAAAGCATCAATTAAGGGTAGCACTTAATTTACTGTCCTTGTTACACGTTACATGTACTTACTATTATAATAATAATAAATTATGCATAATTACATGCAAGTAACCCTAAGCCAAACTTAATCCTAAACCTAACCATATAGTAAGTTCATGTAATTAATTAATATTACTCAATACTTAAATGTATAATTACACTGTAACAAGGACACCTTAAAATAAAGTGTAACCCAATTTTCATATTTCTGTTATTACAGACATTTAGGAAATTTAGGTTTATGTTAGACACCCACTTGCAGAACTGTGTGTCATTAATTTGCATATTAATTTGTCATACGCATCTTCATCTTTGTCTGAGAGGTGAATTAAATGCATTTGACCGGCAGTCTTTGTGCTGTCACGTCCCCTCCCCCTGACTGACGTGCTCGGGAACACTGATGTCTCCAAAAGGCTGTAAGAGGGCCACTGACAGCTGTGTGTTTGTGTATGTGTGTGTGTGTGCCCTTGAGGAGTGCGGTGTCATTTCTAATCGCATCAGTGTGCCAGTAGCATGCGTCTCCTCATTGATCTTAATGGTGTAGAAGGCTGTGGGGTAAAATTGAACCAGAATGTCACCGCAAACAACATGACACGTGCGTCTCTTATCTCACTTCCCCCTGTTCTCTGTGTGTGTGTGTGTGTGTGTGTGTGTGTGTGTGTGTGTGTGTGTGTGTGTGTACAGGAGGAAGGTGGAGATCATGCACACACACAGCCTCTTCACGTTGCTCGGAGAGCGATTAATGATGCACACCAGCACTGTGACCATCACCACCTACAACACACTCTATGAGGTATCCACTCGTCTGCACGTAACGGTTCTAGGTTAAACACTTTCTATACATACAGTAATGCTGCATGCATTATAAAGGTATTTCTGAAGGTCTCTATATGGCAGCTGTCACAAATGGAGAATCTCGCAAAACAAAGCAAGCATTTTCAATTACCATTGCCATTTGTAGAAATTCTATATATGGTTATATGATTATAACTACCATGATTAATTTTTACTAGAAGCAGAAGTGTCCAATAACAAGAAATATTCATGAAACAAGTTTAGAACGAGAGAAAAATACACTTCAATGTATTTTAATAAATTATGATGCTTTATTATAAAAATTGTAATCATTTATATCTATTCAGAAATATTTGTTGCCACAATTATTAAAATAGTGAGCCACAAGAGGCTATGCATGTAGTCATTTTACCAAGAGTAAAAGGCATGAAAAGTGTCTGAAACAGCTTTATGATAAACACCAATGTTTATTAAAATGATAATATCCAAGTTCCAGGCCATTTAGGAATATGGTGTATTAAAATAGAGTATATTAAATAATGTGTTAGCAAAAATATTCATTATTTATATACATATGTATTTTTTTAGTGCTGTCAAACGATTAATCACGATTAATTGCATCCAAATTAAAAGTTTTTGTTTACATAATATATGTTTGTGTACTGTGTATATTTATATACACACATGCATGAATATATTTTTTAAAAAAAAGTTTATATATTAAATATATTTATATATGATATAAATTATATGAATATAAATATATACATGTAAACACGTAAATATTTTCAAAGTATATGCTGTATGTGTGCGTATTTATATATACATAATAAATATACACACACATACATATATTAAACAAAAACATATTTTGGATGCAATTAATCACGATTAATCGTTTGACAGCACTAGTATTTTTATAACACATTATTAAGGCTTCATAGAACTTGTTCTCTCTGAAACCTTATCTTTAATGTATTCATAAGAAAGATGATTATGTGTATTTGAATAACATGTAAATAAAACTGATTTCTGGTCTAATCAAACTGAATTTTGTCTAATGTAGATCTTAACAGAACAGGTTTGCACTCAGGTGGTGCACAAGCCTCACCCAGAACCCGATTCTACAGTCAAGATCCAAAACCCAAGTAAGTGTCTTGTTCATTTCATTTCTAGTTATTTTATCAGATCAGTTTCAACACACACCAGATCAATGTCTAAGCTCTCATTCCTTTTTCCATTTCTCTCTCCCCTTTTTCTTTTTGATTTTCTCAGTGATTCTGAAGGTTGTGGCTACGCTGCTTAAAAGTTCCTCCCCCAGCGCTGAGCTGATGGAAGTACGACGCCTCTTCCTGTCCGACATGATCAAACTCTTCAGCAACAGCAGAGAGAACAGACGGTAAGCCGTTTGTACACACTAGTAGTGAATACTAAATCTGTGTTTGGGTGTTTTGTCTAAAGTAAATTCATTTTCTGTTTGATATACACACTTTTTTCATGTTATGGCCAATAGAAAAAAAAATTGCTTATAATATCAGTAGGTAAATTCATAAGCAATTCATAGCTTTTTACTGTTAAGGCATTTCCTCTCTAACCTTCTCTGAGAAAACACCTGACACACATACAAGCAACCCCTAATATTTATAGATAAACATAGAAAATAATTTTACAAGATAAATCAAACAACCATACAAATCCCCTCTTACATACAAATATGCCCACAGAAATCCAGACATATGCAGACACTACAATAATTTAATACACACAAGCTGTATGCAAACATCAGAAGCATTTAGCGTCTCCCTCTCAGTGGGAAAGACGCTCCCTCCTATTAAATCTATTAGTGTCATAATTAATGCATTGAGGAATGAAGATTTGAAGTGGCATTCTCTCTGCATTGTTCCGTTTCGTGGGCTCCTGTGGAGGCTAAGCCTCACTGTCACCTGTTGGACTCAGGTTAGCCTTATTTGCTCATTAGTAAGATTTAGGTACATTGAGTGCGTGTGTATCTGCACACTTCTATCCTAAACAAGGCCACGACGGCGCACCATGCACCCAGGCTCACTCAGTCAGCTGCTGCCATGGTTACAACTGCATACCAAAATCACAATGCATATTTTAGCAGTGGTGAAGTGGGACTGCTTGTTTCTGTATTCCATAACAAGCCCGGCATTCTGAAGTGAGCAAACGTGTCTGGAATCTAAGATGACAAGAGTGAAGGAGTATTTCCAGCAAGTTCCAGCAATCATAAAGCGCTCCCTCTTTAGTACTTTGCGTAGGCTGTTTGTTTTTATTTGGTTCTGATACGTTCAGCCTTTGTTTACAGAGTGATTCTCTAAGTTTAGAGATTAATGTTTCTAGGTTTCCATTACTGGAACGAATTAAACATGGGGTAATAATTAGGTCATGCAACTATAATATAGCTTACTACTGTTTGAAAGATTTTTCAGAGCATTTCACACACTATTAAAAAAACTGAAATACAAAATAAAATCACAACGTTAATGTTGAGTATGAAAAATGGGCATGGATATTTATTATTAAGTGTTCAAATAATTACATGTAACAGCGTTATTAAAGTTATAGGATTTTGGAAGATTATCTTCAAATGAGCATTAGATGACTTAAAGGATGCAAAAATGGAGGAAATGAGTATGCACATTTCAGTATCTTTTGAAAACTAGCGTAGAGTCACTGTTAAAAACAGGTGGCGTAAAATTTAGCACCAGAGCTTTTACATCAGCAAACATTCTGCTTTGAGTGAATAATTAGTCCATTCTATCTAAATTGGCATCATGGTGTCATTGTAATGTGTGTAGGTGTCTGCTGCAGTGTTCAGTGTGGCAGGACTGGATGTTCTCTCTGGGCTACATTAACCCAAAGAACCCAGAGGAGCAGAAGATCAGCGAAATGGTCTACAACATATTCCGTATCCTGCTTTACCATGCCATCAAGTATGAGTGGGGAGGCTGGCGCGTGTGGGTAGACACACTCTCCATCGCCCACTCCAAGGTTAGAGCAAGCCGATCTGCAGCTCTTAGCGCTTTTCTTGATATATTTATTTTCGTAATATCACAGTGATGGATGAAAGAGTTGTTATTTTTACCATCTCCACTCTTTGGCCTTGTCTTTTGGTCATGCTAACAGTAATAGTATTAATAGTCTTTTTTTTCCTAATTGGATAAGTGTTGCAGTGATCCAATTGAATCCATCTAATGGTGGAGATGATAAAATAAAAATCTGCATGGAAAGTAAACCAACACTGAGGTAGACTCACAACACTGCTACCCACCTCTTTAGGTGACCTACGAGGCGCACAAAGAATACTTGGCAAAGATGTACGAGGAGTACCAACGACAAGAGGAAGAGAACATCAAGAAAGGAAAGAAAGGTTCCGTCAGCACAATTTCCGGCCTTTCTGCCCAACCCACCACTGTCAACGGAAACCTGGAGATCCGCGAAATCGATGACACATCTCAGACGCAGACACCAGAGAGCGAGGCAGACTATGGCGAAAATGCAGACTCTCGGAATCTGTTGGCTGAGACCAAAGGTCCGGAGGGCGAAGCCGAACGGTCGGCCGCAGGGGTTCGTGTGGAAGTCCATGACTTGCTGGTAGACATCAAAGCTGAGAAGGTGGAGGCTACAGAGGTTAAATTAGACGATCTGGATCTGTCCCCGGAGGTTCTTGGAGGAGGAGGTGGCATGGAAAATGGTCCCTTGGTGGAAGTAGACTCGCTGTTGGACAGCGCCTACTGTGCAGCAGTTCACAAGCTCAATGGGAGCCTTGTCCCCAAAGAAGAGGAGAGCGTTGTGGTGGGTTTGACTGAAGACGATGGGAACATGGGTCCTCTAATCACACTCGCAGATGAGAAGGACAGCGTTCCCAGCAACAATGGCTTCCTGTTCCCCAAGGTGGACGAGAAGCTGCTTCCCTCATTGGCGTCGACGGAGCCCCTGGTGCTGCCCAGCCCTAAACAGCCCCCTTGTCCAACAACTCCACACACTTCAAGCGCCAGTGACGACCTCAGCCTGCTGGCCCACATGACTTCTTGTGGTTCAGATCTGGTTCATACCCCAAGTGGCCTAACAGAAGATGATGGGTTTAAGTTGCAGAGCTCTTTGGCGGACATCAGCACACTGGCAGAAGCCGAGGCCCAGGCTGCAGCCAGAACAGCGGAGTGTTTGGAGCAAGAGGTTGGGGAAGCCAGGGCAGGAAAGAGCGGAGGCGATGCAGCCAGCACCACTTCAGACACAGAGAGATCCGACGACGGAAAGGACAAAGAAATGAAGAAGATTCAGACTACAGCCACCACACAGGTGCGAATCACTCATTTTGTCTTTAATTTGATTTATTATTTGTTGCATTTGCCCACTGATTGTAACTCTCGGAAATGTTTACTCACTCTCATGTTGTGCCACACCTGTATGACTTAGGCTGTTCACACTAGTGCATATTTGTTTTAAAACGCGTAACTTTTGCTAAGGTTACACCTGTCATTTATACTATTCCAGCGTTTTCGAGACTTTCGAAAACGTTGCAGACCTTGTTTTAGTTTGAAAAGTCCAGGGTTGCGTTTCAGTGTAAATGAGCCAAAACGGAGACTTTTGAAAATGATGGCGTGGCTGCCTACATTCGCTCTGCATATCTTGACGGCCGTGTAAACGATAACATCATGCCCACCTGCCAGTGAATAGCAACCAACTTTCTGTTTACACTTTTAATACATGCCCAGTGTGTATGAATGGTCATGTGACATGTTTTCCATTGTGTAGTGTGGACGGAGATCGTTTCTGAAACGCAGCAAAAACAAAACAAAAATGCACTAGTGTAAACAGGGCATATTTTCTTCTGTGGAATACAAAAAGAGTTGTTTGGAAAAATCTTTATGCTGCCCTTTTCCATAGATGAAAGAGAATGGGGGCAGATGCTGTTAAGCTCCAAAAATGAGTAACGTTGTCCATATGACTTTTCTCATCAGTTTTCTGAAACCTTACAATGCAATGAAACCAACTGAAATTTAAAAAACTATTCACTGCAATTGCAATCACATTAAATTAAAATTTAAATAAAAATTTACATTTAAATTACATTTCAAAATTGGTGCATTGCATTTGGTTAAGGGGCATCTGAGAATTTGTCCTTAGGCGTCATTGTTGTCAAACTCTTCTTAACATGTCTTTCTGTGGTATATTTGAATATATCAGGGTCGTCCAATCCTGTTCTTTTTAAGGACCACCAGTTTAGCTCCAACACACCTGCCTGGAAGGTTCTAGTGAGTCTGAAGACCTTGATTAGCTGGTTCAGGTGTGTTTAACTGGGGCTGGAGCTAAACTCTGCTGGAAGGTGGCCCTCTGGGAGCAGGATTGGACAACACTGGAATATTCATTGACACAAATGAGATTTGAAATCTCTGGCTGAGGACAATATTTCGAGGAAGTAACAAAGTAGTTATGAAATAACTTGCATTCTTTAAACCATCTCCTTTTCAAGGATAGATCATTATGAGTTGCCACTCATTAAATGAATGCTGTAATGAACTAACAAGCAATCAAATCTGATGGTTTGGACGAATTATTAAATTGGTGCTTTTCTGCAGGCTCTTCATGGTCGTATGTCAGGTCAGATGGAGAGGGACCTCCGTGTGGATCTGGGCTTCAGGGGCATGCCGATGACAGAGGAACAGCGGCGACAGTTTAGCCCCGGCCCTCGAACTACCATGTTCCGTATCCCAGAATTCAAATGGTCACCCATGCATCAGCGCCTTCTCACTGACCTGTTGTTCGCTCTGGAAAGTGACGTACACATGTGGAGGAGGTATGACAGTTTCTGGCCTTCAGAAATTACCAGCTAAGACATCTTCCCGGATGAACGTCTTGTTTTGTCCTGGAACAACTTTTCTAACCCTCTGATCCCCAACCCCAACCTTATTCCTAGCCTTGTCTGTAAAATCAGGTTGTTCTAGGACCAACAAGGATGTTATACTCTAGTTCTCTGTAACCTCTTCTGTGTTACTTGACAGAAAAGATGAACACGTTATATGCTTCTACATGGTCTTCACTGCTGTCTTCTTTTGTTCTCTCTTTCTCTCAGCCACTCTACGAAATCGGTCATGGACTTCGTAAACAGTAACGAGAACATTATATTTGTCCACAACACCATCCACCTCATTTCTCAGATGGTTGATAACATCATTATAGCCTGTGGCGGGATCCTTCCCCTGCTCTCTGCTGCCACCTCCCCATCTGTAAGTGGCACTTGAGCAGCACCTAGTGGATATCCACATCAGTACAACATCCCTGAATTGTAAAACCAGTTTCCAGTGGCTGATTTTCCTTTTTTTTTTTTTAGTTTGGAAGGGCTGTAATGGGATCATTTAGAATCTTATAGAAGAAAAAAGTTGTTCCTGTTTCTATTCCCCGAATATCATTGAATGACATATAGGCGCTGAATGGCAACAATACATGTCTGATCTTATACAGATTTCAAGAATAAGAGTGCTGACTCCAGATCAGTATTTTTTTGCCTACACATATAAACATCCTTGAGTGCTGCTGATGTCAAATTTCATCCTCTGTCAGTGCTTTTACCCTGAGATCTTAAATATGAACACAATCTCTAATTTTGCCGCTCTCTTCTCCTTTGTTCTTTGACCTTTTACCTGCAATCTAACCTTTTTTATTTCTGGCAAACATTCTTACAGCTTTTTCTAAAGTTTTCTCTGACTGACTCTATTGTTTATTAACCAGCTTTTTTGTGCCTTTGTATCCTTTGTTGTCTGTATTGCCTCTAATTCCTTCTTGCCCTTCCCTGTTTCTCTCTTTTTTTTTTTTTGTCTTTTTTTTTCTTTTGCATGTACAGAGTTCTAAGGTTAGTGCAAACCCTGTAAGTTCCGATTTATTTATTCTTCTCTAACATTCACAGTCTTGTTTATTTTTTTTAATGTTACATTTTAATATCACTAATGCCACAGTTCAGAATGTATGATCCATTTCAGATCATTTCCATCTTTTCTGTCTTTTTTTTTTTAGCCTCAGACTATGTGTACATTCATTCAATTTATTCATAAAAGATTTATGATATATGTATTGCACTCAAAGTTGCACTCAGTAATTCATGTTCATGTTAAGCTGAACAATATTCCAGTCATCTGCAGTTCCACCAGGATTTGGTATAGAGGAATTATAAGAGAATCATGCAAAATTGAATTTATTTTCTATGTAAAAGTGTCCAGTAAGTAGTGAGTAGTATCTAGCTGATCGTATGATTTTAAAATGGCAGCCCCCACAAGGCAGCCTTCTCCATGTAAAAAGGGAGTGAACATGATTTAAAATATATTTTCAGAAGTACTTTTTTTTTTCATGCATAGAACTCTTTTAATTAGTAAAACAAACTGAGTGCACCTTTAAATATGAGATTATCTATGTATTAAAATGCAGACTTACCAGTATTATTCTGTTAGATGATCAGTTTAAGTGGTCGTATCTGATGAAGTATCTTATCAGACCTTCATCATAATCGTGTTATTCATGGAAAACCTTCAAACAGACAGATGCTGATATTAAATTACATTAAATAAATTAGCATACACCATGTTGCAGTGATGAGCCCCCCGGCTCTATTGGTCCGTTTATAAGGGTCTTTATTAAACGTCAACTTCATTTGTTTCCCCTCTGTGTTGGTCATAAAGACACAAGGAGGTTCTTGCTTACAGAAAGGGACAAAAAGCAATGAAGTTAATAGCCTGCCAGGAAACTCTGGCACAGGGGCAGAGGTGGGTCCGAGCTATTGCCCCTATATATACCCACAATGCACCACTGCGTGACCTCTTATTTGCCACTATTATGTCTCGTAGTAACAAGCATGTTCCCAGTTTTCAACATCAATTATGTTTTTTTTTTTAAGCACTCAGCTGTGGGTTTTAAGATAGCGGTTCATATCTCCATCACCCCATATTTTTCTCAAGAGGCTTTAAAAAGAATTTAAAAGCATTTTTGCCTCTGCTTGAAAGACTCCACAGTGGGTCTGTTTTCGTTTGCTTTGCAAAAAGGTTTGTTCTTTGTAATACACCATGTAAGTATGTTGAACTTTTGATATTGATGTTGCAAAATGGTGACGTGTTTCCTGACCACCGCAAAGATTAAGCGCACACGGCACTGCAGCACTGCCTGTTCACACTCAAATGGGTGTCACACTGGTTTGAACACACTTCCTTCTAGTGGTGTGAGGTTTTCCAAGCACCTTCCTCCCCAACTAAATGTTTTTGAGAGGCATGTTTCATGTGAAGTTGGCCTGGCATTATTGATTTGCTTCTATCACACATTTGTTTGTTTGTCAGCACATTGTCAATAGTATAATCCTGTATAGATGTGAGCATTACTCTGTGTGTGTTTTTGCTTCAAAATGTATTAGGATGTATTTCTAAACTTCTGGCCTTTGGTTATGTGTATGTGTGTCCTCCCAGACGGAGCTTGAGAATGTGGAGGCGACCCAGGGGATGTCGTCAGAAATGGCGGTCACATTTCTGAGCCGGCTGATGGCCATGGTGGATGTGCTCGTGTTTGCCAGTTCTCTCAATTTCAGCGAGATTGAGGCTGAAAAGAACATGTCGTCAGGGGGACTAATGCGCCAGTGTCTACGATTAGGTATGTGTGATGTATCTTACCCATGTAAATATTTCAAATATGTAATTTTTTGTATACTATAGGTTTTTGTACCTTGGTGAAGTACTGTATTTAATTTATGTGGCAACAAAACCACTGGTTAAAAAGAAGTTAATATATGAGGCCAATTAAACAAACAAGACTCGCAGTGTTTACACTCCTCGAATGACTCACTTCTCTCCCCATTATTAATATGGGATAGAAGAAAATATTTAGACATTAATAAAATACACATTTAACCTTTAACAGGGGTTTGAACCACAAGGAAATTTATATACGCACTATATATATATATATATATATATATATATATATATATATATATATATATATATATGCTATAATGCACAGCTATGTATGTACACTACTGTTCAAAAGGACTTTAAAGATGATATAAAAAAGAGAATTATATTTTTAT
Organism: Spinibarbus caldwelli; assembly: GCA_039654775.1. Classification (NCBI taxonomy): domain Eukaryota; kingdom Metazoa; phylum Chordata; class Actinopteri; order Cypriniformes; family Cyprinidae; genus Spinibarbus; species Spinibarbus caldwelli. Next base: position 9,292,694 of record CM077266.1, on the reverse strand, counting down.
TCAGGAAGGAGGCATTAAATAAATCAAAAGTAACATGAAAGACTTTTACATTGTTAAAAAAAAATATCTTTCTGTTCATCAGAGAATTGTGAAAACATGTTATCACTGCTTCCACAAAAATCAGAACAATCTTAGTTTCATATTAGAATGATTTTTGAAAATTCAGATTTGCCATCACAGGCAAACATCTTTAAATAGAAAAGTTATTTTAAATTGTATTTTTATTTTTATTTTTACAATATTACTGTTTTTATTATATTTTTTATCAAATAAATGCAGCTTTGATGAGCATAAGAGACTTATTTCATGAAATTTTTAAAAAATCTTACCAACCCACTTTTGAACAGTAGTGTAGCTGTGTGTCTGTGTGGTGTGATGTGAATATCAAGCCAGACGTTCTAGTAAAACTGTCTCTTCTCAGTATGTTGTGTAGCAGTGAGGAACTGTCTAGAATGCAGGCAGAGGCAGAGAGACCGAGGCAGCAAAATCTCGCTGCCAATCAGCAAGACCCAGGAGAACCTACAGACTGCAGCGTCCGCCAGCAAGGTGATACACTCACACACCTGCACAAACACAAGAGAACAGACACATATGCACACAAACACATACTAAAGAGTCTCTGAAAACACATCAAATGCACATTAGAAACACAGAAACAGAACAAAAAGCAGTAGAGTTTTACTATAAAACTTCTATTATGCAATTGATTACATAATTAAATCAGTGTATGTCCATGTGTGTGTCCTGTGGTTTAATGTATGATTCTCTCATCCTCTCTGCCGCAGACTGTCATACAGAATGTCCCGCGTAACCTTTCTCCCATCAAAGACCCAGACAGACTGCTGCAGGACGTGGACATCAATCGTCTCCGAGCTGTCGTTTTCAGAGACGTGGTGAGACACTCACTTACCTGCGCCGGAGCAAAGTGTGTATGTTAACATGAACAGAATGATTGTTAACCATACTCTGTGTTCAACAGGATGACAGTAAACAGGCTCAGTTCCTGGCTCTGGCTGTGGTCTACTTCATCTCTGTCCTTATGGTGTCCAAATACCGGGACATCCTGGAGCCACAACGGGAGATCGTCAGGTCCAGCAGCCTATCAGGGAGAAGCATCCGTCAAGAGATTAATTCACCCACCAGCACAGGTGAACTTGGCATCTGCAGTGTCATTATGAGCGTGTGACCTTGATTATACTCAATAGATGTGTATCTTTAGTCGTTTACCACTTAAACACCCCACAAATGCTAAGTGTTAAAATGCACTCAGACACCTTCCACTCAGACATTTCTTAACTGTCTCTGATTATCTCTGCTATATAGTTATCCAGTTACTCCCCGCAGGGAGGATTTCATCAACTTAAGTGTGCAAGGCATTATTGCAAAGCTTTATCTGAGTGCAATATTGAATTAATACTCAGGTGGAAAAGAATTGCTTGGCATAAGCTGCAGTAAATTATACAAACTGTATCTATTACAGAAGTAGCTCTGAAATGCTTCTGTAATGACTGAATCTCTGCTCTTACTGTATCTCTGACTCTTATGTTCACCAAGATTGCATCTATTTGTTAAATAATAAAGTTAAAATAGTAATATTGTGGAAAATTATTACAAATTAAAATATATATGTTTATATATATATATATATATATATATATATATATATATATATATATATATAAAGTAATTTATTCCTGTGATGACAAAGCTGAATTTTTAGCAGCCATTTCTCCAGTTTTCAGTGTCACTAGATCCTTCAGGAATCATTCTAATATGCTGATTTGATGTTCAAGAAATATTTCTTATTAATATAAATGTGAAAAACCGTTTTTGCTGCTTAATATTTTGTGGAAACCTCAATAGACTACCTGGTCACATATTAGAATAGTTTCTGAAGGATCATGTGACACTGAAGACTGGAGTAATGATGCTGAAAAATCCATTTTTCCATTGCATGAATAAATTGCATTTTAAAATATATCAAATCACAAAACAGAAATTTTAAATTATAGTTATATTTTAGAATATTACTGGTTTACTGTATTTCTTGTCAAATAAATGCAGGCTTGGTGAACACAATAGACTTATTTAAAAAAAAAAAAAAAAAAAAAACCATAAAAAAAAAAAACCTTGATTATTCAAAACTTTTGACCACTAATTTATGTGTGCAAATTTCAGAAAACCCATCCTCCTTCTCGGATGGTGTACGTGGAGACCGCCAAGCCGCCACCCCTCTGGATGATCTTCCCCTGGAGGGCTCACTGCCTCACACTGACTCCGGCATCGGGGAGGAACAGGTCACCAGTGCTCTCAATGGCTCTGAGCTGGGCGCAGACTCCAGCGGATTGGGTGGGAGCTCGGGAGGCCCAGATGCCATGAGTGAATTGCTGTGCACACTGTCGTCCGAGGTGAGGAAGTCCCGCGAGTCCCTGCTGGAGTCACCTCCTGGCGTGGAGGTTCTGAAACCCGCTGCGTCGATCTCCAGCATCAGCCAGGCCAACAAGGGAATCAATGTGAAGGAGATCCTGAAGAGTTTAGTGGCAGCACCGGTGGAGGGGGCGGAGGCAGGGCCCGAGCCCCAGCCGTACCACCCTGACCCTGCCCTGAAGAGGGAAGCTGCTGCTATGCTGCCCATGCAGTTCCACTCGTTTGACAGGTGGGCAATAAATAACACAGGATATATTATGCTTATCTTCCATGTACAGGTGCATATCAATAAATTAGAATGTCGTGGAAAAGTTCATTTATTTCAGTAATTCAACTCAAATTGTGAAACTCGTGTATTAAATAAATTCAGTGCACACTGACTGAAGTAGTTTAAGTCTTTGGTTCTTTTAATTGTGATGATTTTGGCTCACATTTAACAAAAACCCACCAATTCACTATCTCAACAAATTAGAATATGGTGAAATGCCAATCAGCTAATCAACTCAAAACACCTGCAAAGGTTTCCTGAGCCTTCAAAATGGTCTCTCAGTTTGGTTCACTAGGCTACACAATCATGGGGAAGACTGCTGATCTGACAGTTGTCCAGAAGACAATCATTGACACCCTTCACAAGGAGGGTAAGCCACAAACATTCATTGCCAAAGAAGCTGGCTGTTCACAGAGTGCTGTATCCAAGCATGTTAACAGAAAGTTGAGTGGAAGGAAAAAGTGTGGAAGAAAAAGATGCACAACCAACCGAGAGAACCGCAGCCTTATGAGGATTGTCAAGCAAAATCGATTCAAGAATTTGGGTGAACTTCACAAGGAATGGACTGAGGCTGGGGTCAAGGCAACAAGAGCCACCACACACAGACGTGTCAAGGAATTTGGCTACAGTTGTCGTATTCCTCTTGTTAAGCCACTCCTGAACCACAGACAACGTCAGAGGCGTCTTACCTGGGCTAAGGAGAAGAAGAACTGAACTGTTGCCCAGTGGTCCAAAGTCCTCTCTTCAGATGAGAGCAAGTTTTGTATTTCATTTGGAAACCAAGGTCCTAGAGTCTGGAGGAAGCGTGGAGAAGCTCATAGCCCAAGTTGCTTGAAGTCCAGTGTTAAGTTTCCACAGTCTGTGATGATTTGGGGTGCAATGTCATCTGCTGGTGTTGGTCCATTGTGTTTTTTGAAAACCAAAGTCATTGCACCCGTTTACCAAGAAATTTTGGAGCACTTAATGCTTCCTTCTGCTGACCAGCTTTTTAAAGATGCTGATTTCATTTTCCAGCAGGATTTGGCACCTGCCCACACTGCCAAAAGCACCAAAAGTTGGTTAAATGACCATGGTGTTGGTGTGCTCGACTGGCCAGCAAACTCACCAGACCTGAACCTCATAGAGAATCTATAGGGTGTTGTCAAGAGGAAAATGAGAAACAAGAGACAAAAAATGCAGATGAGCTGAAGGCCACTGTCAAAGAAACCTGGGCTTCCATACCACCTCAGCAGTGCCACAAACTGATCACCTCCATGCCACGCCGAATTGAGGCAGTAATTAAAGCAAAAGGAGCCTCTACCAAGTATTGAGTACATATACAGTAAATGAACATACTTTCCAGAAGGCCAACAATTCACTAAAAATGTTTTTTTTTTTTTTTTTATTGGTCTTATGAAGTATTCTAATTTGTTGAGATAGTGAATTGGTGGGTTTTTGTTAAATGTCAGCCAAAATCATCACAATTAAAAGAACCAAAGACTTAAACTACTTCAGTCTGTGTGCACTGAATTTATTTAATACACGAGTTTCACAATTTGAGTTGAATTACTGAAATAAATGAACTTTTCCACGGCATTCTAATTGATTGAGATGCACCTGTATATGTGCTGTTAGGTTTCAGACCAACCTTATTAACAGGCAATATTATTAAAATAATTGTTAAAAATGAAAAGTATTAAACCCAAGACCCAGAGAGCTGAACATATCAAGCTTAAATATGTAATATAGTAAATTATAATATTATATTTTAATTTTAATACTTAAAATATAGACATTTCACTGAGGTTAACATTTAATAATATCAACCTTTTAGTACAGACTCACAATATACTGAGATTGATAAACAATGATATGCTTCTCTAAAAACCAATCGATCTCAATGTAATTTCTATTTCATTTTAAAAATGCTTTTTTTTTTTTTTAAATCTATGTAATCAAATCTAATATAATGTAATGTCGTTTAATCATATATTTTTTTAATTAATTATATAAAGTTAAGTTGAGCAAAATGAAATATCTTATGCTGCCTGCCTTTTGGAACAGCTTTTGCTTCAGGCGTGCACTTTTGTTGTCTTAAAATGGATTTTGGAACAGAGTGATTGAACCAATAAATCATTCATGTATCAATGCAGTTACACTTACATGTGGTCTGTCAAGATGTTTGGAGAACAAATGAAGTAAAGAACACCTTAATTACCCATACGCAAGCACAAGGCCTTCCCCTCACTTTTAATGCAGTCCATTTGTCTGTATCTAGTCTGCAGAAATGCCAGTGGCTCTGTGTGTGCTCAGGACTCAAGAGACTGACTGGCTTAGTGTGTGGGATCCACTGATACTCTACAATACAAACTAAAGCCCCTCTGAACATCAATCCTCTTTGTTCTTCCCAATTAAGAAAACCTGATGAATAAATTATACATAAGGTTATGCTGTTAATCATTCACAGGCTTCTTGAATGTTAATAATTCATCAGGGCAGGTGAATATTTTATCATACACTCCTTTTTCACCATAGGGGCGGGCTGAAATGGATGGACTTTTTTTATTTTACTTATATGTTACAGAAGATTTTTTATTTCTAATAAATGCTGTTCTTTTGAACTTTCTATTCATCAAAGAATCCTGAAAAAATTGTTTCATAGTTTCCAAAAAGATATTTCCTTAGCACCAAATCAGCATATTAGAATGATTTCTGAAGGATCATGTCACACTGAAGACTGGAGTAATGATACTGAAAATTCAGATTTGAAATCACAGGAATAAATTATACTTTAAAATATCTAACAGAAACCACCGTTATTTTAAATTGTAATAATATTTCACAATAATTCTGTTTTTACTCTATTTATTATCAAATAAATGCAGCCTTGGTGATCATAAAACACTTCTTTGAAAAACATTTCAAATGTTTTATAGACACCATACTTTTGAACAGTAGTGTATTTACATTGTTTATTGTTAATACTATTATTTCAAATAATTTTTTTTCAATTAACAATGTCATTGCACACTACCAATACTTGCAGTAGTATCAAAAACAATAATTTATTGCAATGAGACCGAAACATTGTCAATAAATTGTTTTTGATACTTTTGCAAGTATTGGGAGTGTGCAAGATTTTCTTTTGTTTCTAAAAGATTTCTATATTTATTAAGAGGCATTGTATACTTTGAATTTTGTAGGCACAGAATAGCTTATGCTTATCTACTGCAGCGCACTTTGGATAAAAAACAGATTTCTTTAAAAAACATTTTTAAAAAATCTTACCGACCCCAAACTTTTGAAGTTGTGTACAGGGATTAATTCTTGAATGTGTGTGTGTGTGTGTGTGTGTGTGTTTCTCAGGAGTGTGGTGGTGCCTGTTAAGAAGCCCCCTCCAGGAAGCCTGGCTGTCAACACAGTAGGAACACCCACCACCAGTGGAGTGCCCTCTTCAGGAAGTACGCCCAATATCTTTGCTGCTGCCACAGCAACACCTAAAAGCATGATCAACACAACAGGCGAGTCGTCCTGAATATTACCATTATCTTACAGTCCCATGAACATATACATTTTGTTGGTCTATATATGCATTTGATTCCTGCGTATCACTTTAATTATTTTTTTCCATTTAGGGTTGTCATGGGTTTTTATAAGTTTAGACACTTTTCTAACCGTAATGACCATTTTAGACATTTAAGCATCCTTTGTAGCTCTATAATCAAACCTTTATTTATTTATTTTTTTTAGGATAGTCAGCTTTCCTTGTGCTTAATCCATCTCGTCCATTATGTCTCACAGGTGCCACTGACTCTGCCTCTTCCTCATCCTCCTCTTCATCAAGTTTCGTGAACGGTGCCACAAGTAAAAACCTCCCAGCGGTGCAAACCGTTGCACCCATGCCTGAAGACACAGTGGAAAACATGAGGTACACACACACACTCATGCTCTTCCTCACTTTATCCAGTTATCCACATGCTTAAAACCTTAAATCATGCATTCTCACTTCCTGTGCTCATCCTCTTTTTTTGGCAGCCTTAATTCTTCCTATGATTCCCATAATCCATTAGTTTCTTCACTTTACATCTATCTCCTCTCTACACTTCCCTATCTGTGTATCTTTGTAGCCACAGATTCCCTCACAGACACATACTGAGGTCTCTGTGCATTTTTAAAGATGCACTTTGAGGTACTGATAGTCTGAAGTGTATTTCCTGCCAAACATGGTTGGGAACATCTGTTCTAATTTGAATGCAACAGAATTGATTTTCTTCATTTTTTGTCTCTTTGCATGTACGACACGGAAGCTTTGAGGCTCAATCATCCTTTGATTTGGCACAGATCAACACACAGGGATTACGTCACACTTTAGACTAAGAGCTGCAGTGAATGCCTGTACAGTCATTACTGTCTGTTTGTGCCCATTTGTATTGCAGTGCCTTTTGTGAAGTGGACCAGTGTCCACTGCGAACCAGGCTGACGCCTCCTGAACTCAAATCCTTTAGTTCGCTGACAGGATTCCAAACAGCCCCCAGAGATGCAGGACAGTTTCTTAGGCAAGGAAGCTTGAACTGGCCCCCCTTACCCAGTGCTACCAGCTTAACATTCCCTTCTCTTCTTTCTCTCTGTCTTTTTGTTTTCTCTCTTTTTCTGCCTCTTTTTCCTGGTGGTTGTAAGTTTTCAAGCTGGCCAGCTACACCACCGCTGCTGCTTTGATTTGTAACGGTTCTGCTAGATTTGATTCTGTCTCTTTTTCACATTATTTACATTGTCTAAACCAGGTATGACGCCATAAAGTTTTAAGCATAAAAATCACGTCTCTTTGATTTTAATTTGTTCAATTTTTTTTTTTAAAGTGTGCCAGTGTTATTTTAGCATTTTTAAATATAAATAAATAAATATATATATATATATATATATATATATATATATATATATATATATATATATATATATATATATATATATATATATATATATATATTTTTTTTTTTTTTTTTTTTTTTTTTTTTTTTACTTTCTGTATTTATTTTAATTTGTATTTTAATTTTAGTTTATGTTTTTCTTTTTTTCATGTTTATTAGTTGTTGTTTTTTATATATATATTTCTATTTCACCTTATTTTTATTTCAGTTTTAGTAATTTTAGCTTTATTTTAGTTACCAAAATAATCTTTTTAATAGTTTTAGTGGTTTCTATTTCCATTGCATTATTCTGGGTAGCCCCGTCCACTGTGAAATCTGTATTTTTATGCTGCCTTCACATCATATTTATTTGCTGTAATTACAAGATGACAAGAAGAGATTCTACTTTTGAGCTTTTCACAGGCACAGACCAAGTAATTTGTTTCTTTGGTGCAATGTTTAACACAAATAAATCCATGCGTGGATTTGTTGTTTACAGACAGACACTTATATAAACTGACCAAAGAAAGAGTGCCACATAAGAATAGCTGTAATAAAATGGTATATCAAGCAGGTTGCTACTTAACTGCCCTTAACTGATGAAGCTGCTGCCATTTTAGTTGTTTTTACATTACATGACAATTTCAACAAAGTGAATGGTTTTTACTAGCTGCCAACTTAATACGCAAACGTGATGTGAATGCAGCATAGACATCAAATATGCTCTGATTGGTTGTAATTTCCAGTCTTTGCATCACATCTGGTTAGGATTTAGTCTCATTGACTTGAGCTAGTGTTTGTAACTGAAATGCTGCAAAATGCCTAACAAACACATTGATAGTCCATAAAAAGCATATACACTCCTAATCAGCAGTAATGTTTACCAAGAACTTGACAGAATCAACCCTGCTAGCTCGCCGTTTCAGTAGAGACATTGTCATTAATCATATCAAGTCATTCCTTGTTTGCACCACACTGGATGTCCTCAGACCTTTATCTTTGATTTCTTTTCCTTTCACACTCACCCTAGTCTGACGTCATTTGCATCCCTGGCGCTGAAGTTGTAGTCTTAGCGCAGGTTAACTCAGCTTGTAGCTAAGCGCAGTGGCACTTAAGGGTGATGTGTGTAATATAACAGGGTGATTAAGCATTAAGCATTTGCTCTTTCTACCTCCCTGTAGTTGAATTCCTGTAGGTTGGCTTTAACCCAGCAGTAACGCCATAGACTTTGTCACATACTAACCAGCTGGAATTAAAAGGAAGTGTGATTTTTTTGAACTGGTCTCTGTATTTTGGAGCTAACTGGAGTATTTTTCTCTATCTCTGTCTTTCATTTTCCACCCGTAGTATCACGACTAAATTGGAGCGCGCCTTAGAGAAAGTGGCACCCTTGCTGAGGGAGATCTTTGTGGATTTCGCCCCCTTCCTTTCGCGGACTCTGCTGGGCAGTCATGGGCAGGAGTTGCTCATAGAAGGTACAGGTGCTGTATAGTGCTCCTTTTCCTCTCTACCTGGTGTCTCTGTGGAGTCCCTCACTGTCTGCTGTGTGTGTGTCCACTTGGCTGCCTCATACACACACAATTGTGCGAGTGCATGAACCCAGAGCAGGTATGAAGAAAAACAGAACTGCTTAGGATGAAAGGATGTTCAAAAAATGTAGATTTACTACACCTGAAGGAACTGAGGGAAGAATTGCATGCTAAACTTTGAAGAAGTGATTTAAGAGATGCCTAAGGATGTCAAAAAAAAAAAAAAAAAAAACTGCTCAACAATAAGGATTTTTCCCCCTTGAAGACTAGTCATATATATATATATATATATATATATATATATATATAAAATTAATCTGCCTCACAACACAAATTCATTTTTTAATTAAAATATGTATAAATAATGAACATTTAATAAATAAATTCAGTTTCAGTTTCAAAATTATTTCAGGAATAGATAGGCAGATAGTCTATAGTAAATAAATAATAGTCTATTAAAAAATATACAGTTGTTATAAGTTATTACAGTGGTGTGCGAGACATTTTGTATTTTTTTCTAGTTGAATTAAATTTATTTGCATAAAAATACATTTTTAGTTTTGTATTTAAATTTGTGTATACATTTTTGTGTCAGACAAAATATATTTTATGAAACATTTTCTTTACCAGAAAGAAAAAAAAAACAGTATGAAACAAATAAACACATACAAACAATTAGTTTTTTAATTTGCAATAATAGCTCGTATGGAAAGTGACTGTTCCATCAACTGGCCCAAAACTTGTTCACACTGGGCCCGGCCTATCAGTCAATCTTTATTGTTGAGTCCTGAGAGGACATCCTCTCTTCATTTCATCAGAAATCAAAGGAAACCTAAATCTGAAGATCCAAATCTAGAGTGAATCACTTTTGCTTCTTGTTCCACCACTGTCTTTTGTCTCCTTATATTTCCTTCCTCTCTTCTCCACCCCCTTTATTGAATCCTCTCCCTCCCTCCCTCCCTCCCTGTTGTCCTGTCAGGCTTTAATGTCTGTGCTCTCACCTTGTCTTGACCTCCTCACAGTTGAATGTTTGTCTGTTTTTGTTGTTTTAAATAAAGCAGAACTGTGTGTACATTAGAAAATAGATGTATCACTTTAAAGTTTTGAGCTGATTACATTAGGTAATTTTATGTTACACACATGTACAGTGGGGTCCAAAAATTTACACTGAATATCTGGTATTTCAAATGCAATTTAAACCTGGAAATTCATATTTAACATTCTGAACATTTTCACTAGTGTTGTCTGTCATTTGGAACCCACTGAGGTTTATATTCATCTTTTAGACATGCGAATGCTAAAATTTATTTTCTGTCAATGCACTGCCACAGGCTTAGTTTGTATGAAGTCCAGCACATCGGTTGTGGAGCTTGTGATGCTCTTGTGCTCACAGGTGAGATTTCTCTCTTTATTCTCTAATAATTTATTTTGAATAATTCACTTTGACTTTATTTCGTAATTCACTAAGCTTCAGTGTTTTCTATCACCGCACAAGTTACATTCATATTTCAGGCTTCATAAACATTGAATAAACTGCACTTAAACAGCTTAAAATCTTGGAAAAGGTCACAGTGCTGCAGTGTGGCAACATTTCATCAATCTTTTGAGCCTCTTTTGAAGCTTTGTGCTTGACCTAAACAGGATCCGATTTCAGACCCACCCTACATTACGCTTTTAAAAGCAAGGACAACAATGGAAATAAGTTACTGTAACTTTGTGTTATCCTTTGTGGAATCAAACCCAAGAGCTTTGCTACCACTACACTCAACTGTTTGAGAGCTACGATAATGCGTTTTTTGCTTCCAATAATGCCACTAAACTTTACGTATTCACATTCTGAAAGTATTCCTGTTGTTTTTCACAGTCTTTATGTAGAATTGCTTAAACAACAGTGTCTGTTTAGAGGTGAAGAATTTTCACTTACCTTTAAGACACTCCATTGAAAATCAATCACTGTGCTCCATAATATGCTTTGCCTTCAATCCACATGAGAAGAAATGTACTTTTCTTACCACTAATCAAACATTTCAAAGCAGAATTATCATACAATTACATCTGGATGTCAGTATCTTATACTAGGAACCCCACTCAACCTCTTTGAACTCTTCTGAATGATCAAGATTTCAGACTATCGCATCTCAGCAGGGTTCCTCTGCCTTCAGAGTTGGAGTCAGGATTAGGAGCTTTGGGGTGTAGCAGTGGCCCATCCAGTGTTTTGATGCCCCTCCCTCCTCTATTTCCCGTCAGCTCTCCATCAGCACATATAGTATTACTGAAGCTCCAGGCCCTCCATTAGTGGCTCAGGGGACGAAACCGTACCCTAAATATTGATTGGCAGGAAGCAGAAGGTAATGGGAGCTGCCTGCGATGTGTCCTTCTAGAAGCATCTGCAGTGGATGCTAAGTGCATTCTGCCTCTCTTTCTCAATAATCACTCTCCCTTTTGTGGCAAAGAGCCAATCAGGAAAGATCATCAGTACGTCTCTTCAGCAACCACATCAGGCGCCTAAATCATCCACACTGAAACAAGACACAAACATTGTTTTTATTATAGGGCTGTCAAATGATTAATCACGATTAATCACATCCAAAATAAAAGTTTGTATTTGTATGTGTGTGTATGGTGTATATTTATTATGTATATATAAATACACACAGATGCATGTATATATTTAAGAAAAATGTTATATTTATATATACATAATAAATATACACAATACACACACTTACATCATTTAAACAAACTTTTATTTTGGATGTGATTATTCGTTTGACAGCCCTATAAAAATAAGCAGAAACCAATAACATTTTTGCATTTTACACCTTGCAAATACATAATTTCATTGATGCATTTGCCTTTGGCACATTAAAATGTTTTAATTATGACATTCAATAAGGTCCATAATGGTTGTTATGTGTGGTTTCAGGAGTGGCAGAATTCTATACAAAAGAACGCAGGACTTGCATTCATCGAACTTATTAATGAGGGGAGGTACGTTGTATACTCATTAAAATTCCTTATCAGCTGGCATTGTTTATGTTATGATTTTTAAAGTCATATTTCATACCAAAAACGATATACACTCTCTTTGTATGTTTTTGTGAGATCTGGTGCAATAGATAGAAAGGAGATTTTCATTATGCAAAAATAAAAGTAATCATTTCAGGTTGACACTGTTATAATGCAAACTGTTCGTGTCATTTACATATTTCGCTATGCTCAGGCTTCTGTGTCACGCCATGAAGGATCACATTGTTCGTGTCGCCAATGAGGCTGAGTTCATTCTCAACAGGCAGAGAGCAGAAGATGTGCACAAACATGCTGAGTTTGAGGTCAGTCAGCCAGTGTGAATCACTGTGTCATGGGTTCACATTTTAATACTTATCATAAGTACGGTATGATGTGAAAATCATTTCCTTTGCTCTTTCTTTTCATAGTCCAACTGTGCCCAGTACGCTGCAGACAGGAGAGAAGAGGAAAAGATGTGTGATCACCTCATCAGTGCCGCCAAGCACAGAGATCACGTGACCGCAAACCAGCTGAAACAGAAGATCCTCAACATTTTAACCAATAAGCATGGAGCATGGGGAACCATGTCACAGAGGTTCACAAACTCACAGTTTATTGTTAACCTTTGCTGCTGGAATTCTGTTTCTTGTTTTCTGGCCATTCATCACCTCTTTGTTCTCTCTTTCTCTTTCCCACCTCAGTCAGCTTCATGATTTCTGGCGTTTGGACTACTGGGAGGATGACTTGCGCAGGAGGCGGAGATTTGTACGCAATGCCTTTGGCTCTACCCACTCGGACGTGGCTCTGAAATCTCTAGAGGAATACGGTCAGCCACAACACATCCATAAACCTCAGTCTAATTTACACTGCCCAAATATGTCTCAGAGACATTATATTAAAGTGATGTGTGTCCATACATTATACATATCTAAATACAGTACTTTTTTTGTCAGGGAAAAAAATAATAAATACAAAATTTAAAAAGAATATATGTTATTTATTTTTATTATATTTATTTATTTATAGTGGAACGATTAATCGCGATTAATCGCATCCAAAATAAAAGTTTTTGTTTACATAATATATGTGTGTGTATTGTGTATGTGTATATAAATACACACACATACAGCATATACTTTGAAAATATTTACATGTATATATTCATATAATTTATATCATATATAAACATATTTAATACATAAACGTAACATATTTTTCTTAAATATATACATGCATGTATAAAATAAATATGCACAGTAGGCCTACACATACATTATGTAAACAAAAATGTTTGTTTTGGATGCAATTAGTCGCGATTAATCATTTGACAGCACTATTTATTTATTTTATTTTTTATTTTATTTTAATTATTTATTTATTTATTTATTTTATTTTTTGCATGGATTGTTTAGAGTAATGATTGTCAATATATATTTTTTGTATGGTCAGGCCCTGAGGAAGAAGAGGGCATGAAGTCAAAGAAGTCATTCCGTAGCCATTCAGTGGTCAATCAGAACCCTGAAACGGAGCTGATGCTGGAAGGAGATGATGACACCGTCAGTCTGTTGCAGGAGAAAGAGATCGACAACCTGGCAGGTATTCAGCGTTTCTGCTGCACTCAGGAGGCTATTATTTACAAGCAGCCTCCACAAATCCCATTGTAAGGGTGCCATGGCACTATTAAACAAATTAGTCTTAAATGCCAGCCTGCACCATTCTAGCTGCTTATATAGAAACCATTAGTGTGGTGATTCTTTGATGTATTGTTGATTCATGTGCTAATGTATACAACTGTACTTTATTCCCAGTGGCTTTTCGTCCGAGGGTATTTATCTCAAGAGGCAAGTTTGGTCCTTCAGTAAACGAGTATGCTAATTAGTGTTTTAGCCCAGAACAAGATCCAGCCCTTCTGCCTTTTGATGCAAATCTCAGCTGAATCCGCACAAGAGTGTGATTATGAGCTTAAGTGCTACCTCTGATTTTGACATTGAATGTCTGAATCACTAAATTAACTAATTAACGCTTATCAGTGTAGCCACTTATTCATTATTCTAATGAGTCGCTGACTGTATTTAACATACTGTGGCTATTTAGTCATTATTAAATTAAACTAATTAGCTTGTTATTTCCTCAGATTTTAGTTTTTTCCAAAATACTTTCTTAGTCATCTCTTTGTGGTTTGAAATCTGATGTCTTTGATCATTTGATCATGCTTTCAGTTTTCAAAAACTGCAATCAGCTGATGGAACCAATGCTATTTTTTAAGGATTGGTAATGGTGAAAGATGCTTTTTAGAACCAGACGTTGTAGATTTTAGATGTATTAAATATTACATTTCAAAAAGATTATTTAATTCTGTAGAACTGGTCTTGAAATCCCAAGTTATTGGAAAATCTAACTATAATCACTTGACTAATCCAGGACTCAGGACTTTCAAATGTTAAGTTTCTCATTCTGTGGCATGGTTTCTTTCAGGTCCAGTGGTTTTGAGCACACCGGCCCAGCTTGTTGCTCCTGTGATCGTTGCTAGAGGCACGTTGTCGATCACCACAACAGAGATCTATTTCGAGGTGGATGAGGATGATCCAACATTCAAAAAGATTGATTCAAAGGTACTGTATGTGTCACTGATAATGAGTTACAGTATAGCCTTTTTTACATCTTTTATTTCACACAGAATTACGGTAGAATATCATCCAGTCAGAATTACAGGATCATGCGTTAGTATTGCTGACTTTATCATGCTGTCTTCTTTGCTAACCACCGTTCCTCTGATTGTATTTAAATGCTTTGCTTTTGTGTTGTCAGGTGTTGGCATATACTGAGGGTCTGCATGGGAAATGGATGTTCAGTGAGATCAGAGCAGTTTTTTCCAGACGCTACCTGCTCCAAAACACTGGATTAGAAGTCTTCATGGCCAACAGGAGTAAGATGCCAACATGCTTAACAGCAATGTCAAACTGATGTTTAGTTCAAGGTTTTTAATGGCACTATTTCATTATCTCTACAGCATCTGTCATGTTCAACTTCCCTGATCAGGCCACAGTAAAGAAGGTAGTGTACAGTTTACCTCGGGTCGGCGTTGGCACCAGCTATGGCCTCCCTCAGGCTAGGTAAGAACTTTAGTGTAGGTTTTTTAATATTGAAACTGATTCTGTGATGTGAGATCAGTTTAGGAGCGGTTCTTATGTGACTAAACATTTAACTGGTAATTAACAGTAAATGTGTTATTTGCCAAAGCTAATTGATTGTCTTGTTATTGTGCTGTTTCTTCCATAGACGGATCTCTCTGGCAACACCGAGGCAGCTCTTTAAGTCATCTAATATGACTCAGAGATGGCAGCGGAGGGAGATTTCAAATTTTGAGTACCTCATGTTCCTCAACACGATTGCAGGTAAGATGATTCCTATGATTGCAACTAATAGTTTTATGACTACAAGCGATATAATGAATCACATTGGGATGTAAGTTACATGCTCACACAACATTGTCTGTTGATATTTGTTGGCAGGGAGGACCTATAATGATCTGAACCAGTATCCTGTCTTCCCTTGGGTCCTGACTAACTATGAGTCAGAGGACCTGGATCTTACCTTGCCTGGGAATTTCCGGGATCTCTCAAAGGTATGCCAATCCTGGAAGTCTTTTACCATTACGCATTTAGAGCTACACAAATCATCCTGGATTTAAAAAATAAATAAATAATTTTTTTTCCTCTTTTATTTAATCTTTCCTGGTCTAGCTTGTACTTACTTGAACAATGCTTGAAACTTGGTATTACAATCACTTCCTGTTTGTTTACCTCTTTAAGATGAATCGCTTGATGTATTCCCCAATTGTAAGTCGCTTTGGATAAAAGCGTCTGATAAATATAAATGTAAATGTAAATTCAAATGTAATGTAATCATATGTTATATATATATACACATATACACTAATATTCAAACGTTTGGGGATGGTAAGATTAAAAAAAAAAAAAAAAAAAAAATGTTTTAGAAAAATCTCTTATGCTCACCATAAAAATCACAAAAATCTCTAAGGCTCCCATTTACTGTATTTGCTTTTAAAAACCCTAATATAGTAAAATATTATTAATATTTAAAATAACGTTTTTGTAATTTTATTCCTGCGATGGCAAAACTAAATTTTCAGCTTTTTTTCAATTTCGTGGAAACTGTGATCATTTCTTTTAGGATTCTTTGAGGAATAGAAAAGAAATGAATTCAAAACAGCTTTTATTTGAAATATATTTTTCAATTATAAATGACTTTATTGTTACTCTTGTCAATTTAATGTGTGCTTGCTGAATAAAAGTAATAATTTCTTACTGACCCCAAACTTTTGAATTGTAACCTATATGATATAAATATAATAATCCTCAGCTTTCAGAGCTCTGAATCCAAAGTGAGCTGTAACTTTAAAAATATATATTTTATTAATTTGGTTAGTATAATATCCAGAACCCCTTTTTCTCCTTCCTGTTTGATAATATAGCCAATCGGAGCCCTGAATCCAAAGCGAGCCGTGTTCTATGCCGAACGCTATGAGACGTGGGAAGATGATGGAACTCCGCCCCATCATTACGCATCACTGTACTCAACTGCGGCATCCACTCTCTTCTGGCTCGTCAGGATAGTGAGTCTTCACTATAGTCCATTTATATTGTATTATCTCTCAGAATTCTGCTTTTAAGAAAAGCTCTTATGAAAGTTGTTTAATCTGAAATTGTGTGCCACGTCCTTCATCCCACAGGAACCCTTCACCACATTTTTCTTGAATTGTAATAACGACAAGTTCGACCATCCCGATCGGACGTTTTCTGGCATTGCACGCTCTTGGCGAAGTTGCCAGAGGGATACATCAGATGTTAGGGTGAGCAAAATTTTGTGAGGTAAAACGATTCTGTAACTCGTCAACATGTTTGTCAGCATGTTATTTGTATAACAGGAGTTGATCCCTGAGTTCTACTACCTCCCTGAGATGTTCGTGAACAGCAGCGGATATGACCTGGGGGTGAGAGAGGACAGGACAGCCGTGTGTGATGTGGAACTACCAGTCTGGGCCAAAAAACCAGAGGACTTTGTTCGCATCAACAGGATGGTGAGGGATGGAAAGATTATGTGTGTCTAAGCACCTTTGTTCGATCCATATTAGTGCGCAATTTCAGCTGCCATTAGGATTAATAGTCCAATTCAGCCAGTGTTTCAAGAATCAAAAGCAGCTCTAGTTCGTAGAAAAAAGAAATAAACTTTGAACCTCACACAGCCTTTACAAGGCTAGTAATTTCTTTTTGAAGCCCTGATTGGTTCTCGTGTTAAACCTGTTGTCTTCTTCCTGTCTCAGGCACTGGAGAGTGAATTTGTGTCTTGTCAGTTGCACCAGTGGATCGATCTCATCTTCGGCTACAAGCAGAGAGGACCGGAGGCCATTAGGGCTCTCAATGTTTTCCATTACCTGTCTTACGAGGGATCAGTGAACTTGGACACCATCACCGACCCCCAGCTCAGAGAGGTAAGACCCCTCAACAGAGAGGTCAGTGAGTATTGATTCAGCGGAGGATATCGATCTAGGAACTTGTCCTGCTTGTGTGAATCACGTTAAGTTGTGTTTTTGGTGGGTTTCTGTTAGACACTGACCAATGTTGTTTTTTATGATACTGATTTTTTCATTACAATATATATATTTTTTATCTTTACATGTCTCAATAAAATATGCAGAATGAAATGCTTAGTTATTTTAGTAAAAATAAAACAAAATAATGAAGACAACAAAAAAAACATATTCAAAGTTATTAATAACATTATTACATATTCAACATTGCAATAATAACAAATAATCTCAAAACACATAATGTGAACAATAATCTCTAAATGCTTAATGTCAGTATAATAATCTTAAACTAATTAAATAATCATCTTAATGTGAAGCATTTTAGTAACATCTCAAAAACTCTTAATTATTAAGAGTTTTTAATAAATAATAGTAATATTAAAATGCTTAACGTCAGTAATTAGGATTAATTATTATTGGCAGTAAGTATTATTGACAACACTTTATGCCAATTTTTTTAACATCTCGAAAGGTCTAATAATTTATTAAACAATTAAAAACAATTTACACAAATGTAAAGTATGATATTATTATAATTAAAATATTGAATACATTTACCTGTAAACACTATTGTTTCCTGCTTAACACACAAGAGTGCAGTGCTGTTTTATTTATCAGTAAATTTGATATTAGAACCAATAATATATTGGAGAAAAAAATAGAATCTTATATGATAAACTTAATCATTAGTATTTAATGATGTTTCCTGTCAGTATCTTTCTCTCCTCTGTCCAAAATGGAAGAATATGTTTATTTCATTTCTAAACGCAGTATGTTGACAGCAATGTTCAGCTTGTCCATGTCTGTCAGATGTGAGGCAGCTCAGGGGTCTGTCAGCTAAAGATGTAACAACTTGTTTTGTCTCTTTGTCATCTTTTTAGTCTATGGAGGCTCAGATTCAGTCATTTGGACAGGCTCCATCACAGCTGCTAATAGAGCCTCACCCTCCACGCAGCTCCGCCATGCACCTGGTGAGCCTTTATTATATCTCTTTTATTATGTCTTTTCAAGACATCTCTATGTGATCTATATTACATTTTTTTTAATCAGTTATCTATATTAGATCTCTTTTAAATAGGTCAATATTGTCTCTTGTTATTTGATTTATTACATCTTTTATCATGATTAGTCTTTATTACTGTCATTTTATGTAGCTCAGAATTGCAGCTAGTTGTGATGGACCAAATTTTGTTAATTTGTCTGTACCATAAATGCAAAGTGGTGCCACAAAGCGACAAAATGACAGTCCGGTAGTACATAAAATTTATATTTAGCTGGTTTGGACACTGATTTACAGCTAGAAGGCTGTGTAGGGTTGGATGTTACACATATCACCCAGTCTACCCCCTCCTGACAGTTCAAACCAACCCAAAACTGATCCTAAACTATATCCTTACCCAGAATCCCACCCTGTGGTTTTCACCTTGTTTGCTCCATTGTAATTTACCTTCCTAATTCCCTTCTCCTTTTTCTTCCCAATTTTTCCTCTTCTTCCTTCCTTTCCCTCCTCTTTCTCTCTTCTGCTCATTAGTGTTTCCTTCCTCAGAGTCCTCTGATGTTCAAGGACCAAATGCAGCAAGATGTAATCATGGTGCTAAAATTCCCCTCCAACTCTCCCGTCACGCACGTGGCGGCCAACACGCTGCCTCACCTCAGCATTCCCGCTGCGGTCACGGTCACATGCAGCCGGCTGTTCGCCGTCAACCGCTGGCACAACACAGTCGGTGAGCACTACCATTTGCAACTTTCTTAGACATAACAGTTGAAGAAATCTGAGGTTTTCAAACCACCTTTTTTAATGTTTATTTACAATATTAGCAATATGTTTTGTTTAGGTCTCAGAGGTGCTCCAGGATACTCATTAGAACAGTCTCATCACCTACCTATTGAGATGGACTCTCTGATTGGTGAGTTCTTCAGATCATGTGACCATGTGTTTAGCCAGTAACTTGTCACTAAGGCTGAAATCCCTTCAGGCATAGTTCACCAAAAATTGTGAATTCTGACATGATTTATTTCCATTCATGTCCAAGCCTGTATATCTTTCCTCTGTTGAACACAAAAGAAGATATTTTGAAAAATGTAGGTAACCAAATAGTTTCAGTGCCCATTGACTTCCATTGTATTTTTTGCTCCATTAAATGAAAGTCAATGGGAACCGAAACTGTTTGGTTACCAACTTTCTTCAAAATATCTTCTTCTGCGTTCTGCAGAAGTAAGAAATGCACACAGGTTTGGAACGACATGAGTGTGAGTAAATTATGAGAGAATATTCATTTTTGTGTGGACTGTCCATTTAAAAGTCTGATGAAACTTGGTTGTATCTTCAGACTCAAACTGGATATTTTTCCAATATTCACACTTGGTCTGTTTTTTCTTTCCCAGCCAATAACTCTGGCATTAGTAAAAGGCAGATCACAGATTTGGTGGATCAAAGCATTCAGATCAACACGCACTGCTTTGTGGTGACAGCCGACAACCGCTACATCCTGGCATGTGGTTTCTGGGACAAGAGTTTCCGTGTTTACTCCACTGAGACAGGTGCTTGTGTCTTTTGTGATTTTATGCCATTTGTATGCCAACTTGTACATATAAAAGACTTTCTCTCTTTACTACAAATAAAATGTCTATGTGCACATATGCTCATCTGCGCACTCTTCATTCAGGGAAACTCACTCAGATCGTGTTTGGTCACTGGGATGTGGTGACCTGTCTTGCGCGATCCGAGTCCTACATTGGAGGTGATTGCTACATTGTCTCTGGCTCACGAGATGCAACCCTTCTGCTGTGGTACTGGAGCGGACGACACCACATCATCGGAGACAATCCCAACAACAGTGAGAACAATGTTTTTAAACCAAATGACCTGGTTCATTTGAGTATTGCTTTCATTTACATAAATCCATGCTCAACAAGGCTACATACATTTAATCCAAAACACTGTAAAACAGTAATATTGTGAAATATTATTATAATTTAAAGTAGCTGTTTTTATTTTAATGTATTAAATGTAATTTTTGTTCCTGTGATGCAAAGCTAAATTTTCACCAGCCATTACTCCAATCTTTAGTGTCACATGATCCTTCAGAAATCATTCAGTATGCTGATTTGGTGCTTAAGAAACATTTCTGATTATCAATATTGAAATCAGTACTATTTATTTATTTATTTATTTTTTTTTTCAAAATTCTTAGAAGAATAGAAAGTTTTCTATGAAATAGAAATCTTTTTGCTGTCACTCAGATCAAATAATTGTGTCCTTGCAGAATTCATTTCCTAAAAATAAAATCTTACTGACCCCAAACTTTTGAACAGTATAACGTGTAAGATATCACATATATAGGACATATTTTAATACTTAAAAAACATTGATGTTACACTCTGAAGTTTTTTCTGAATATATTAAATTCATTCTTTTCTTTTCTTTTTTTTTTTTTTTTTTTGCCTGCTTACCTCATTCCTAACATATCTTCTCACTAAAACTCATTACCACACAAAAGTAAAAATGAAAAACATTTTTAATTTTGTGTGGTAATGAGTTTTAGTTCTGTGGCAAAAAATAAGATTTTTAGGATTCCAGAAGCTGACCTTCTGTTGTATTGTAGGTGATTATCCAGCACCTAGAGCGGTTCTGACAGGCCATGACCATGAGGTGGTGTGTGTGTCGGTGTGTGCTGAACTGGGACTTGTCATCAGTGGGGCCAAAGGTCAGTCTGAGAGGAAGCAATCTGAATATTAGCATATCAGAAATTAACTCTTTTCATATTAGTATTGGTTTCCATGAGAGCTTATATAAACCCATTACAGGTAAGGAGTTAAATATGTTTTTAATTATGATTGTTATTATTTCTTTATTTCTCCATTTTTGATGTCTCTGCTTGCTGTGTGACAGAATTTAGAGGTTCTTGCTGTTGTCTTGTTTTACAGAGGGGCCATGTTTGGTGCACACCATCACAGGAGATTTACTGCGGGCCCTGGAGGGCCCCGAGAACTGTCTCCGGCCCCGTCTGATCTCTGTGTCCAGTGAGGGCCACTGTATCATCTACTATGAGAGAGGACACTTCTGTAACTTCAGCATTAATGGCAAACTCCTGGCACAGATGGAGATCAATGACTCCACACGTGTAAGAGGAGACAAACATGTTGGAACAGAAACAAATACACATTAATCCAAACAATCTCTGTATTTAATTTGCTTTTGTTTTCCCCCAGGCCATTCTGTTGAGCAGTGACGGTCAGAACTTGGTAACAGGAGGTGATAACGGTGTTGTTGAAGTCTGGCAGGCCTGTGATTTTAAGCAGCTGTATATTTACCCCGGCTGTGATGCGGGCATCAGGGCTATGGACTTATCCCATGACCAGAGGTGAGCACACCTGACCTAAAAATAATAATATACATATACATTGAACAGTAATTTTAACAATGTTTTTATTGTTATAATGTGTGTGTGTATATATATATATATATATATATATATATATATATATATATATATATAAATACAGGTGCATCTCAATAAATTAGAATGTCGTGGAAAAGTTCATTTATTTCAGTAATTCAACTCAAATTCTGAAACTCGTGTATTAAATAAATTCAGTGCACACAGACTGAAGTAGTTTAAGTCTTTGGTTCTTTTAATTGTGATGATTTTGGCTCACTTTTAACAAAAACCCACCAATTCACTATCTCAACAAATTAGAATATGGTGACATGCCAATCAGCTAATCAACTCAAAACACCTGCAAAGTTTTCCTGAGCCTTCAAAATGGTCTCTAAGTTTGGTTCACTAGGCTACACAATCAAGGGGAAGACTGCTGATCTGACAGTTGTCCAGAAGACAATCATTGACACCCTTCACAAGGAGGGTAAGCATCAAACATTCATTGCCAAAGAAGCTGGCTGTTCACAGAGTGCTGTATCCAAGCATGTTAACAGAAAGTTGAGTGGAAGAAAAAAGTGTAGAAGAAAAAGATGCACAACCAACCAGGGCTTGAAATCGAAAAAAATTCAATCCGTTCACTCCGAGCAGAATCGATATTTTAACGTTTCTGTTCCTGCGTTCCTCTGTGTTCTGAAACCGGTTCGAGTAGAAGAAATAACATTATTTTTTAAAATTGTCTTTGCCTATAATAATAATAATAATAATAATAATAATAATAAAAGTACAGTGTTTTGTTTACACAAAAAGAAAAATAAAGCCAATACAGCATCATCTTTTCTAGATTTGCCTAAATGTAGGCTACTAAACAAAAGAAGAAGAAAAAAAAAACTATTAATGCTT
The DNA here is from genome assembly GCA_039654775.1 of Spinibarbus caldwelli. NCBI lineage: Eukaryota > Metazoa > Chordata > Actinopteri > Cypriniformes > Cyprinidae > Spinibarbus > Spinibarbus caldwelli. Next base: position 9,269,685 of record CM077266.1, on the reverse strand, counting down.
TAAAGACATTAAAGTATTTTAAAGATATTTAAAAATGTTTGCTGCATTGCTAAAAAAAAAAAAAAAACGCTACTTGTATAAAATTGCATTTTGAGGGGAAAAAAAAACATAGGCTAAGTCGCGTCGCATTTTATTAGGCTAGCCTACATTCAGAAATGATATAGGCTAAAATGCCGGTAAATCAAAAATGTTTACAAACATTATAAACACAGTTATTAGTTTCTCTCCACAACAAATCCTCTAAACTTAAGGCTATAGCCTATAGGCTATAAAAACGTCAATCCAAAAACAAATTAAAGGTGAAACGGATGCCTACCTCTCTCATTCGGCACGAATCCAAATGTTTCCATATTCGCGACGTATCTGGATGCTAAAATATTATTTATTCTAGGCTTTGTACTTTCATCGACGTAAAACATCATCCTTCACATCGGCTAGGCTATATCAGCACAGTGAGGCGATGGTCACGCTGAACGCAACTAACGGAGCACTGTAACTTTTTACACGTTCCTTTAACTGTATTTTATTTTGATAATGAACAGGCTGCAAAGTCGCAAAAATATTGTGTCTTTGTGCGCGTGAGGCGCCGGCGCGATACGGCCATACCAACGCTGGGTACAGATGCGACATCATTCAAAACTGTCAAGCTTTTGCAAAACAAATACAACTGTAAAATAAATAAAACTGTAAAGCTTTTGCAAAATAAAGAAAACTACTTTCTGCCGTCTCGTTTTCCTTTCCGAGAACTTTGGAATGCGTCACAATGAACCGTAGGCCTAACTCAGCATATTTTTTTCCCCTTTCGTTTCGTTAATCTGTCAGTGATTTAAGTGAAATATATTTAGTGTATAGGCATACATATTCCTTTTTATGTAAGCCTATAGTTTTATTCTGTTTTCTCCGTTCACAGAAGCGCTGCAGGTGCGTAAGATCTGTTGAATCCATCAGTCCTCGGATAAACTCTAACACCGGTGCATTGAGACTTACCTATGACGAGCTCACAGGTGAGCGCGCGGGCATTTCACTCGTTGGATGTGTCAGCGTCATATCTGCATAGTCTAGCTATTTGAATTCCTGATTGGTTGACAGCGAATTTCAAATATTAAATGGAACGATAAAATAACGTTATTAACCGGTTAATGGCCATTTCAAATTTTCGATTCTGTTCGGAACTATAAAATTTGATTTTGTTTCTGTTTCTGGTTCTGTTCCAGTCAAAATTTCGTTCGTTTTTGTTTTCGTTCCTTGAACCGGTTCAGAGCCCTGCAACCAACCGAGAGAACCGCAGCCTTATGAGGATTGTCAAGCAAAATCGATTCAAGAATTTGGGTGAACTTCACAAGGAATGGACTGAGGCTGGGGTCAAGGCATCAAGAGCCACCACACACAGACGTGTCAAGGAATTTGGCTACAGTTGTCGTATTCCTCTTGTTAAGCCACTCCTGAACCACAGACAACGTCAGAGGCGTCTTACCTGGGCTAAGGAGAAGAAGAACTGGACTGTTGCCCAGTGGTCCAAAGTCCTCTTTTCAGATGAGAGCAAGTTTTGTATTTCATTTGGAAACCAAGGTCCTAGAGTCTGGAGGAAGGGTGGAGAAGCTCATAGCCCAAGTTGCTTGAAGTCCAGTGTTAAGTTCCCACAGTCTGTGATGATTTGGGGTGCAATGTCATCTGCGGGTGTTGGTCCATTGTGTTTTTTGAAAACCGAAGTCACTGCACCCATTTACCAAGAAATTTTGGAGCACTTCATGCTTCCTTCTGCTGACCAGCTTTTTAAAGATGCTGATTTCATTTTCCAGCAGGATTTGGCACCTGCCCACACTGCCAAAAGCACCAAAAGTTGGTTAAATGACCATGGTGTTGGTGTGCTTGACTGGCCAGCAAACTCACCAGACCTGAACCCCATAGAGAATCTATGGGGTATTGTCAAGAGGAAAATGAGAAACAAGAGACCAAAAAATGCAGATGAGCTGAAGGCCACTGTCAAAGAAACCTGGGCTTCCATACCACCTCAACAGTGCCACAAACTGATCACCTCCATGCCACGCCGAATTGAGGCAGCAAAAGGAGCCCCTACCAAGTATTGAGTACATATACAGTAAATGAACATACTTTCCAGAAGGCCAACAATTCACTAAAAATGTTTTTTTTTTTTTTTTTATTGGTCTTATGAAGTATTCTAATTTGTTGAGATAATGAATTGGTGGGTTTTTGTTAAATGTGAGCCAAAATCATCACAATTAAAAGAACCAAAGACTTAAACTACTTCAGTTTGTGTGCATTGAATTTATTTAATACACGAGTTTCACAATTTGAGTTGAATTACTGAAATAAATGAACTTTTCCACGGCATTCTAATTTATTGAGATGCACCTGTATACACACATGGGCATTAGGGCAGTCATTTTTACATAATTTAGTGCTTTTAATTATAATTCAATAAATAATTCAACTAACGTGACTTAGTACTATATAAACATTTATATTATGGACATTTTTCTTATTAATTTATTACTTTTTTTTATATTTGCAGGACTTTGATCACTGGGATGGCGTCAGGCAGCATTGTGGCGTTTAACATTGATTTCAATCGATGGCACTACGAACATCAGAACAGATACTGAGACAGAACAAAGAGAGACAGAGACAGGAGGAGAGAGAGGGACCTTGTTTAGGGCCCGCAGTTGAAGCAGTGAGAAAGGTGAAGTTCATTTCCTGCTTAACAGATGATGGTGTCCCTCTAAGTTCAGGGTGGAGTTAAACCCAGATGAAAACACAAGACATATCGCTAACGTTACTTAGATCTTTAGGGTTGTCCTTCACTCCCCACATACTATGATGAGTTGCCTAATGTCCTTTTGTCTGCGAAGATCATCGTACAAGATCAAAGCCAGGAGGACAGCAGGACTGGATGGACTGTACCGCAGTTTCTGGCAGAAGAAGCTTAGAGATAAACCACCACCAAACCGATTTTTTGGGACGGATGAGGGAGGGAGGGAATGGGTCTGGGGTGGGATTAAGACACAGCGGTGAACTTAGTCTTTGTAAATACAAACTGCAACGGTGCAGTTCTTCACTACAAGGGGATAAAAATCATACTTCCCGCTCGCTCTCCATTACGGAAGATCCCATAATCCTTTAATTTATTAATGACTTGCTGTAAGATATTGTGTAGTTCCAATGAAATGATGATGATTTGGATGATTATAGATGAAGGCCTGCCGATTCACAGGGAGGAAGTGAACTGCTCAGACAGGAAACAAGCTTCTCTTTCCTCTTTGTATATTTGGTAATTGTTTTGTCATATATGTAAATATTGTGATGGTTAGGAAAGCCAGGCATGTAAGCGGGCCATAAAAAAAAAAGAATAAAGAGGAGAAAAAAGCAACAAAAAAAATGAGAAAAAGAAACCCTCCCTCACTCACACATTTCATTATTTATGAAAAAAGAACAATTATTAATGTTGACGTTTTTGTATCAGACACATTGGACCGGTAACAACCCATAATTTATCAGCGTATAAGGATTTTGTTTTTCTTTGGTCTTCTACCACATTTTAGGCGCATTCTCCATTGTATAATTTGTGCATTGATGTTTGTTGTATTTAAATAATTAATATTATAATCATATGTGATGATTACGTTGTACAACCACAGCCACAGTAAGCAATATCCTTGTAGCCGAGAGTGACTGCAGAAACACGGTTTAATATGTGGACTGAGATGTTTGAAATCCGCATACACGAATACTGAGACATTTTTTCATCCCCCTTTAAAAAGTGTGAGAAAAGAATGAGGAGGATATTTTTCAATCAACAACACTGATACTGAAATATCGTCGTTTTACTACAGAGGTGTAATTACTAGTCAGCTGGAAGCTAAGACTGAGTTCAGAAATGAAAACGTGAATAAATTATGCAAATAATTTGTTGATCTGCCTTTTCATTGGCCATTGGATGTGAATTATACATGAGACAGCAGCACATACAGAACGTGCAGGTTTGTCTCTGTGTAGGTGAGTGGTCAGTACTGTATATTTGATTTGATTTGTACATTTGCTAAATATCTTTTGTTCATTTATTTTGCAAGGTGTATCTGATCATGATGATTGCATATTATTTTAATTTATTTTATTTTATATGTCTGCATCGTTTGTGGAGAGGAGAGGAATAGTTTTGGGCAGGAAGTAAATAATGGATGATTTATTTAGATTCAGATGTAATTTTTAAATTCAGTCCCCACCTGCTGTTTCATGCATTTGCTGCAACTTGAATAAGCCAGAATCTCACAGGTGTCTCTTAAAATGTTTAAATATTAATTCATGCCAATATATAGATCAATAACTGTAAAATAAAATTGTTTCCTTTTTGTCGTATTTACAATAAAACAAACCAAAACATCTTTTTGAAGTACTGGTGTGTTTTTCTTTAAACAGCTAGATCTGAATGTCTGTAAATACTGAATGTCCTGAATGGAATGAGGTCAGTTAGCTTTTTAATGGAAGGGATACAGCTACGGCTGGAAGTGAAGCAAAATCTCGCCATAAAATAACAATAAATTCAATTTGCTACATGTCAGATTGTGTTTTATTAACGTCTACACCTATTTAAACCCTAAATCTAACCTTACAATAATGCAAATAAAGTAATTTTTCAGCGTGGCAAAAAAAAATGCAAAACTTCGAAGCTTTTACGCATGCTGTTTCGATCAAAGTCCCTTTAAAGCCAGGAATACACTGTGCAATTTCTGTGCGATTTCAGCAAGGTATCAACTCACACTGTACGAGAAGATCGTATCTCATGTAAAGCCAAAGCTCACGATTTATGTGCTCACACTATACGTGTGAAATACTCGGGTTGCCCTTGCGCAGACGATGACACCGTATATGGACGACAGGCAGAGATAACTTTAAAAAATAATAATAATAAATAAATAAATACTATTGGTGATATCGTGAGGATTTGGCATTTCCAATTAATGTATTAAATTATTACTATTATTATTATGGTAGATTTATTATTAAATTTGTAGGTCTACAATTCATTTGCCCCAAAATAATTGCGCATTTACCGCACAACTGAGGCGCGGATAATAAAAGATTAATTTAGATTACTCCTCACTGAAAATTATTTAAAACATTTAGATATATTCCACAATTAATAGGCCTATAATTAAAATTCTCAAACATCTAGCTAGCCTATGTCCAGACTCCAAACACTGAATGAACAGCTAAATGAATATCCAGTCAATGAAAATAAAACCTTTATTACAGACAAGGAAATTCCAAAAACAACTTGTTTAACACGAAATTGGATTCTGTTGTTGTTTTTTTCACTACGTATATCAGCCATAAGAGATTTTTTTTTAATTAAGACAATACCCAATAGAGTGTTGGACTGTTAGCATGAAACTGGTTCCCTCGACAAAAAGCCAATGGGATTTTTCCAGAGGCTTTTGGATTATCGCAAAAAAATAAGCTCTGTGTTCAATCATAGTTCATGAAGCTTACACGTTTTGTCCATCAAGATAATCTTTACAAAATAATATAACGGGGGCCGGCCAAGATGGCGGTGATGTAGGTGGTTGTGTGTTTGTTCTTCAGGGAAATAAAGGTGAAGTGGTGATATAACCAACTGCTTTGACTGGTGATAACGCAGACATAATAAGCAAAAAAGTCATATAAGTCCCTTTTGACATCTTTATGCAAAAGAGGAAAGAAGAAAGTTAAACAAGCTTGGCTTGACAACATGGCGTCGGTTGATCAGTTTGAGGATTCAGCATCGTAGCACTGGACTGAGTTTCAGAGAGATACGGAATCACAATGGTTTGACACATGTCCAGACTTTGATAATGAGGTTACTGTCGCTGCCCTTTCTGATATTCCTCAGAAGCGAAAAAAATCAAAACGCGCAGATTCCACCGTCAGTGGAAATACTAATGAGGAGGTCTTGGCTGCAATACCCGAGCTGGCTTTAAAGCACGGCAAGACTTTTCAAAAGATCTCAGCGATCAAAACTACCACCGAAGCGACCTCGAAACAAATCAAAAGTTTGACAGCGACGGTGCAACAGCTCATTGTGGATGTCGGCGTTCATAAAGAGGCTCTTGGTCATCTGGAATCAGAGATGCGCGCTTTGAGAAAGGAAAACAAATCATTGAAAGCAAGTGTGCAGGAATGTAGCCGTTAAAGTTGGAGATGGTGTCTAAAGTTGCACGGCGTTGCGGAAAAAAAATGGAGAGGATGTCCGAAGCGTGGTGCTTAACATACTAGAGAAGATCGCTCCTGGAATTGGAGACGGGATACAGGACAGTGTCGATGTCGCTCACCGTCTGGGACCGAAACGAGCGGATGGTAAGACCAGATCAATCATAATCCTCTTCTCACTGCGTCGCATCCGTGACATGATTTGAGGCGCTGCAAATTTCTAACTGACAACAGATGAGTCTTTCTGAGCCTCTGTCTCCCGACGATAGAGCAGTGCCGGACAAGCTGTGGCCTCTCGTGAAGAAGGCACGCGAGGAGGGCAAGAGAGCAAGCTTCCGCAGCCCTTTCGCTTTGATTGATGGGAAGCAAGTCTTCTACTCGGATGTTGTCTAAGCTAAGTTAGCCTACTGACTGCACTGTCTACCTTTCTCATGCAATATTCTAAAACGCGTAAAACGGTTAACAACACTATATCTGCATAAAAATTAATTTAAGTTGTGTGTAACATGGAAGTTATTAAGTTTGATCCTCCTTAATTGCTGTTATCCTTATTATTAATCCTGACATTTTTTTTTTTTCTTTAATGGTTTTTCACCTTGAAGCCAATATATTTTATAGGTTATTAACTTTACATTTAGGGTAAAACTAAAGAAAGCTATTCTTTTGTTGTTTTTGTTTAAATTGTTTGGTGGTTCTTCTTATGGAGTACAAGTTCAAATCTTTGTCTATTGTAACATTGAATGTTCGAGGTTTGCGAGACAGTCTGAAAAGAAAAGCTTTTTTTATTATTTTGTAAAAGAAGTGCAGCTGATCTTATCTTTTTTCAAGAAATTCACTCAGCAGGGGAAACGGATGTTAGGTTTTGGAGGAATCAATGGGGAAACTCAGTTTTCTTTAGTCATGGCAGCAATCACTCGGCTGGGACTATTATGTTTATTCTAGGAGGAGAGTTTATTCTAGGAGGAGACTTCAACGAATGTATGGATGATTATCTGGATAGATACACCCCTAGACTTGATGGTGGAATGAATAATGATGTAATTTTTTCTCTTTGCACTGATCTCTCCCTGACTGATGCATGGCGGTTCTTTAATCCTTATATGAAGGATTTTACTTGGTCAAATAAAACTTTGTCTCTTAGATCTAGGATTGATTTATTTTTAATTTCTTCTATCCTCAGTTACGTAAAAGATATTTCTCACACCACTGCCCCCTTATCAGATCATAAATTAGTTTGTATAAAGATGAGTGACATCCATGATAATCCGAGCCTCAGGGGCTATTGGAAACTTAATAATACCTTGTTAAAACATCAAAAATTTTATGATAGTGTCACCAAGCTTATCAAAGAATTATTCACTGATTTAAATGGAGATTATAAAAAAAAAACATGGGAGTTCTTCAAAATATAAAGCTAGACATATAGCAGTTAAAAGAAGTAAAGAAATTAAAAAGAGTAAACCAAACTGATTCAGAGTTGGTTAATAAACTTAATGCATTACTAGCTAAAAGTAAAATGACAGAAGAGGAGAATTTAGAAATAAAAAGGTTAAATTTGGAGCTTGATGAAAGCCTATTTAGATTTGGCTAAAGGTGCATATACAAGGTCTTGTGCAAAATGGCTGGAGGAGGGGGGGGGAAATTCTAGCTATTTTTTTATTTTTTTGCCCTGGAAAAAATAAATAGTTAGAGGAAAGCTCTTTCCACACTTAATATTGATGGAATCATTTCCAAAGACCAAAAAGTAATATCAGATTTTGTTGATAAATTCTACAGCAATCTTTATACATCTAATTTCAACTATAATATCTCTGAAAAATTTATTGTTAAACACCATATTAAAGTCATTGATCTAGAGTATAGTCAAATTTGTGATTCTCCTTTATCGATTGATGAAATCAAGCAAGCTCTTCATAAAATGAAAAAAGGTAAATCCCCTGGGATTGATGGGCTTTCAGTTGAATTTTATCTCCATTTTTGGGAGTTTATTAAATTGCCTTTATTTCATATGTGTGAGGAATGCATCAGTCAGGGAGATATGACTGCTACTATGAAACAGGGAGTCATCTCCCTTACTGATAAGGATTCTTTAGTAATTGATAATTGGTGACTTATTTCTTTGTTAACATTAGATTATAAAATATTAGCCTCTGTATATGCTAAAAGTTTAAGTTATGGTTTAGGCAATATTATTTCAGAATCTCAATCTGGTTTCATGAAAGGCTGTCACATTTCTAACAAGATTAGTACTGGACTTTCTGGATTATTCAGATCTAATTCATTCAGATGGTCTCATACTCTTTCTTGACTTTCATAAAGCTTTCGACTCCATAGAACACAAATTTCTTTTTCGTACTCTAGAATTATTTGGATTTGGTAAAGCATTTATAGAGACTGTAACCATGTTTTAAAGAGGTATTAACAGCTGAGTGAATGTTGAACTTTGACACTTCTAAGAGGTTTAACATATATCGTGGAGTCAGACAGGGCTGTCCAATCTCCCCATTTTTATTTCTTTTAGCCACAGAGTTACTCTGTCTAAGAATTAACTATGATGAAAATTTGAAAGGCATTTCAGTATTTGACAGGGAGATAAAAATTCCGCAGCTAGCTGATGACACTACGCTGTTCTTGGATGACTAAAATCAGTTACCAAAAGCTCTGGAATTGGTTGAACAATTTTCATGTGCCTCAGGTCTAAAACTTAATACTTATGTGAAATTATGTCAATTCATGATATAGATTATATATTCTTAGGAGGTATCCCAGTTAAAAAAAGTGTAAAATATTTAGGAATTCATATCACTAAAAATTCAGTCAGTAGACATCATTTAAATTTTGCTGATAAAATGATAAAAACAAAACATATCTTTAACATCTGGCTTCAGAGAGATCTTTCTTTATGCGGTCAAGTTCTTTTATCTAAGGTTGAAGGGCTCTCTCACTTTGTATATTCTGCTCTTTCTTTGTTTGTCAACGATAAAGCTATAAAGGAAATTAGTAAGATATTTTTGGATTTTATCTGGAAAAATAGACCTTACAAATTAAAAAGAGAAGTGCTTGCTAATTCCAGAAGCGATGGTGGCCTTGATTTTTTGGACTTCGCAGATACTGTAAACACCTTTAAAGTAAATTGGTTGAGAAGATGCCTTATGAATCCAATGTCACTGTGGTTTTTTATTCCAAATAAGATATTTGACCAATCTTTCTCACTAAAGTGTAATTTCTTGCCTGGCAAGCTACTTATTATTATATATTCCTTATCTAACTTCCATCAGCAATGTCTTCTTTCGTGGAAATTGTGTTTTGTCCATGGTTTCTCCCCCCACAAAGCTCTCCTTTGGAATAATGCTGATATAACTGTTATAAATAAGTCTATTTTTCCCCTAGATGGTTTAATGATAACTTGAATTGTATTTTATCTGTGTTTGATGATTTTGGTAATATTTTAACTTATGAACAATTTATGAATCTCCATAATTTTCCAGTCCCACCAAAAGAATATAATGCTTTGATGAGAGCCACCCCAGTAGGCTTAACCCAGTTAATTAAAAATCACCTTAAATTCAGTAAAGGCAACAGTGTTTGTCCGGATTTATGTTTGGGTGGTATTGATATTTTAGATCGGAAATGCAATAAGACATATTCGCAAAATATTTCAGACAAAGAGAAAGATTACTCCAAGAGGGAAATTCTGCTGGGGTTCCTTTACAACAAATATAAATTGGAGCCTGGCTTTTGCCAAGTAAATTTTGTATATCTAACAAAGTTAAAGAGATTCATTATAAAATCCTTCATAAAATTTATCCCGTTAATTTGTCTATTTCTAAATATTCTGGTGTTGATGAGTCTTGCTCGTTTTGTGGTTTTGTTGAGGAAACAGCTGCCCATTTGTTTTTTGATTGTAGTATTACCAACAAATTATGGTGTGACTTAAGCACCTATGTTTCTAACCTTACAAATGTGACCCATACCTTCGTCCTCAAAGATGTTATTTTTTATTATGAAAATTCAAAGCTATTATCTGGTGAATATGTTTTTAATTTTCTTATATTGAATGCAAAATTCTTCATTCATAAGCAAAAATGGCTTAAATCTCCTTTGTCTTTCCCCCTTTTTCTCTCTGAATTCGATTCTCGTTTCATCTATTAGACTTAGGCCTACAAATAACAAAAAGAGTACCAATTTTTTATGCACTATGACAACTTTTCTAGAATGATGTAATTTTATTTTTGCACTTTTCTGTATAGATAATACCATAATTTGATGTATGCAAATCCAGAATATTCTTTTCTGTCCTTATTTTTATGATTGTTTTTTGTAGGAATATATTCATGTCTCGTTTCCCTGTTCTTGTATGTTTCTACAAGTTTTGCAATAAAAAAATAATAATAATAAAAAATAATAATATAACTTTTATTAATTTTGAAGCCTAAATAAAAGCGCCAAAACTTAAAAGCTAAACTTAGCTTATAAAAGAACTACAGCACCACGGTCGCTCGCCTTCAACGTCACCACCACTGCGCTCCCGACAACTTTTTCAAACAAATTTTTTTAACTTATTTGATCAGTGAAAAGGATTTACCCTGTATATGAATTTTAACCCACGCTATATGAACCTTTTCATATAAACTGGAATAAATATAAAACTAGAGCCAAACTAAAAGACATATGAAAGCACGTATTTCCGTACATTTCGAAATAAGGTGCATTAAAAGTCAATAAATCTTTGATTAATATGAATATTTTAATTAAAAACGTGTCTCCACGTATTATTCACAAACAATCTAGTGCATTTAATCTATTAAATAACAGCAGAGTGAGCGAGTTTTGGGATATGGTAAGATTAAACTTATTTTAGTGAATAAAGGACCACATTTCAGCTATCGTTTTGTTAACACAAAATGTTATTTTATCCTTGCTTCTAGAAAATCCTCACATATGCTTTCTAACAGCTTTATATGGCCGCAAACAGTTCATTTTAACGTGGCTTTAAGCACTATGCATCGTTAAAGTTTCACTTTCTCCGTGACTAAGCCGGTAAATGTGGTGTTGAATAATCATATGAGTTTACCTTACGAACACATAAATTATACACTACAGTTGGAAAATACTGTAAATTGATAAACTGTTCGGCGTGATGACGTTTAATGTTTCCGACAGCGCCTGTAGTCCCATTTAGCAACTTGTTAGCAACCGTCTTTTTTAAGAAACATAACAGTTTAAAAAAATCAGGAGTGGGGTGTAACTGGTGTTTTATGTCGTAGAATAAAACGTGAAAGTATCTTGAGCCTGTGTGAACCACGGACCTTATTTTAGGAGATTTAACCAAACTCCCGTTCAAAAAACCCATTGACACTAGGACCATCCAACCGGAAATGCTAAAATGCTAACTCGCTTCTGGGTTTTTGCCTACAAAGTGACATCATATAGTTCCACCACTCTTCTTCTTCTTCTTCTTGGTTTTTTACGGCGGCTGGCAACCAACGTAAATAGGTGCATTACCGCCACCTTCTGCTCCGGAGTGTGGAACAGAATTTTATATTCTATTTACTAGTCCCGTCTCTCTAATAAAATCATAGAAGGCTTTACTATTTATTTCACTTGACCATTTTATTAAAACCTTAAAATTTAGATCCTGAATTCCATTTTTTTCTTAATTCTTCTATCATTTTTCTTGTTCCACCACTCTATACTACCCATTTCTTTCGTCTCCTCTGAGAGAAGATGTGCCGTTAATGCAGCGACAGATGCCGAAAGCTCGGTCAGTTTCTGTAGCTAATGAATTGACTGGATTTGAAAACTTCTTCACGGGCATTACGCTCATGCAGTTTGCAAATTGTTTGTGTGGTATGCACTGGCTCGCCTTCATGGTTTAAAACTGAAATATTTATAATTTTGCGACGTGTTTGGACAATGGACAATAGACAATGATTCAAATTTCCCGTGATAATAACATTATTTTATCTAAAGATCTCCCTCTTTTCGTTGTCTTGGTGCAAATAGTTAAAGTACTGTTTCTGCGCAGGCGCAGTGAGGGAAAAAGCACGTTTAGGGCAGTCGGTTCGTAGCTTTGCTTCAATTGTGCGATACCCTCACGAGGAGCGACCAAAATTTCTGACATGTCAGAAATTCATCCGACCGTCCGATTGCCCCTGTACACTGAACGAACACTGCACGACAAAGCTGAAATTCGGCCCGACTCAAAAAAGAGTCGCACGAGTCAGAATTCGGCTCAAAATCGGATGAAAATCGCCCGGCCTAAAGCAAGTCATGTCACTTGGCGGCCATCTTTGAAACGCCTCTCGGATATGCAAGTGCTATCTCTTTGAATGGGGAAACATAAAATTCTGCAAATCTGTTAACTAAGATTACGATTAAATTTCATATTTGAAATCACCAGTGAAATCTGACAACAGCTGCACCATAAATGTTGTTTATTTTGCTCAAATTCCGTTAAAGGCTATACCAGCCAGTGCGCATGCGCAGTCCTAAACCCACGTCTCAGAGCGCTGATTGTTTCTATAGCAATCGGTACTTCTAACAGCAGCTGCAGTGACGCGCTGACGTTACCGATTAGGGATTGGCTCTTTTACTCAGACGGCGGGAAAACTATACAAGTGACACAGTTTTCCAGTTATCTAATTTTACTCAGGATGTTTAATAGAATTTACTGATAGAATGTTTTCTAGAATGTCGCTGAACAGCACTTTTTTCCAGCGTTTTGTTTGCTATTACATGGCTTTATCAGACGTCCTCATTCTGCGGAGTTTCGAAACGGTGAGTTTTTTCGCGAATTTAAACTGTTTAAAATACAGGTTTGGTCATACATTATCTTGGTAATCATGTTGTGACTGGGACTTGACGTTTTTCGTGAAAAATACGTTGTGGTCTTGAGACAACAACTTATGTCTAGGAGAAAATTACATTGACATCACCAGAACAGAATTACGAAAAGCCTTGTATCACTGATTATTGTGTTTACAGTTTGCTGAAATGTTTACTTTATCTCAAGTTCCTGTCATATTATGTTACCAATTTTTAGGTGTTTGTCAAACTATTAAGCTAATAGCTTTTGAGGTGTTTGGTCTTTTTTTTTTTATTATTATTGTTCATTGCCACAAGTGAGGTGATTGCTGGTCTTTTGGTAATTAAATTCTCAAGTGATAAATGGAAAGCCTGGGTCAGTCAGCATCAATAAGCAACAATAAAATGAGGTTATAATATATTTTTTAATAAGATAATGTCTCAAATTATAATGTAAGAGCCACTCTGTATTCCATGCACTAATGAGAGAATACAATGACACAGTAAGCAGGGGTATGAGTTACTAGTACACCTCTTACTGCATTTAAGAAACACTCATCCCCAATCTGACCTCCTGACACTAACAGCAGTGTTTCTCCTGACACAGAGGTACCACTGAATCAATGTCCAGCATTCATCAGACCGAACCGTTGCCATTTGTATTTCCAAGAGCTGACCCTGTATTAAGGAATGTTGCTTATGTCTTTTCCACAATGCATTTGTGCTTATGTTCCATATACCTAAAAACTGCAAAAATGGTTAAATGTGACTTACACTGTCTAGTTAAGATAAAGAAATATATTGTCAATATCAAAATAATTGAAATTATATTATTTACACTGATTACAAAAAAGGTCCCCATCTCGCATATGAACAAGCGCTGTGCGACCACAATAGAGAGAAAATCCGCATACGAGTTTATCTCTGAAGAGGTATCGGCAATTCAAATCATTTTCTGTCTGCTTAGAAAGGTTTTTGGGAACAAAGGGTACTAATTACCAGGAATCAAATTAGCTAAAAGTCCTTACAGTTTCCTTCTGAAACATATGAACAGTACCGGACCCATAAAAACATCACATTTCTAAGGTGCTTCAACAGAAAAAGACATTTTTGAACTTGAATAAAAAAGAAAATGTATTTATTATGTATAAATAAAAGTTATTATAATGACCATAAATAAACAAGAAACCCCCTTCTTGACGGTCATCATTTTCCCTGCACCTTTATGTGATCAGATTACAAAATGGTTCAGTTCATCAGTCCACTCGGCCGCGTTCCGAATCCTCATAAACCCTTCTTCTCTTTTAGTGCCCTTTCCACTCGTTCCCTTCCCTTTCGATGCTAGAAAGGGGAGAAGAGGGAGCGAACAGTCTCCGTGGAGCAGGCGGAAAAGTCTTCAGACTCGGGCGTGGTGGTGGTGGTGGTGGTAGAGGGACATGGACTGGGGATGAGGGCTGGAGCGGGAAGTCCGCTGGGCGGTTGGGACGGAGGGTCGAGGTGCAGACCAGGGCACAGACTGGGAGTAAAGGCTGGGATGTGGAGGCTACAGGTCGGCTGGGTGCTCCAGGGAGCTGCGCTCACATTCTGGTGGCATCCTCGTCGGAGAATCTGCCTCTCCTTATCAAGAGCGGTGGTCTGATGGAAGAAGGGGGGATTTTAGTCATGTGACAGAACACGAGCATTAGAGCAAAATAAAATACTCCAGATAAAGTCACTCCCAGAAGTCACCAAAATACAGTTTTGGGTGAACTATCCCTTTACTTACAATTACATTCCTGGCTGGTGGAATGATCTTCCCACCCCTATCCGGAATGCTGGATCCCTACCAATCTTTAAGCAACAACTGAAAACTCATCTCTTTCAGCACTACTTGACTTCATCCTAAAAAAAAAAAAAAAAAAAAAAAATTCTTTCTCTTTATTTATTCCTTTCCTTTCTAGCTTGTACTTATTTGAACAATGCCTGAGACTTGTTGTTACAAGCACTTCCTCTGTCTGATTGCCTCTTCAAGACGAATCGCTTTATGTATTCCCCAATTGTAAGTCGCTTTGGATAAAAGCGTCTGCTAAATGACTAAATGTAAATGTAAATGTAATTATTTCTCAAATATTTATTAAAATTATAAAACAAAAGTAATCTAATAACAAATAAATACATTAAAAAAAAATGTATTTAATAAATTGTTAAAATAAATGTAAATACACTACAGTTCAAAATTTGTGTCACTTAGTTTTTTTTAAATGTTTTTGAAAGAAGTCTTATGTTCACCAAGGCTGCATTTATATTATAAGATAAACAGTACAAACTGTAATAATATGAAATTAATTATTTTTAAGTATTTTATATTTTAATATATTTTAAAATGTAATTTTCAGCAGACGTTAATCCAGTCTTCATTTTCACATGATCCTTCAGAAATTGTAGTAATATGGCGATTTGGTGCTTAAGAAACTTATTATTAATGTTAAAAAACAGTTGCTTTATTTTATTTATTTTTTATTTTATTTTTTAAACCATGATACATTTTTTTCAGTATTCATTTGCATCCTTGCAAAAATAATACTAGTAATAATTCTTCCCAAAAAAAAAACTTTACTGACCCCAAACTTGTCATTTATAGTGTATATTCAATACTAATGAATATATTTACTAAGTTTCTTAAAAGTGAGTTTCTATTAAACAAACAAACGTTGGGGACAACAGTGGGACTGACTGCTGAGCATTTTATTTCTGCACAAGGTTGAAGATTATGAGAAGCTGGTTAGAAGCAGGACAGTGACACAAGCAGCACACTGAGGGAAAAGCACATAAAATATGCCAGTTGCCATGATGCTGAAGCAAATCATGCACATTCTCTCCACCTGAAAACTTTCACACACATGAATGACCACAGCAGCAGTTTTTGATCATGATATAAGCAGGTTTTAGTGCCCACACTTGGGTTCAACAAGACAGGGGCTGGCGTGCTTCAGTGGACACATGGCTTTACCTTATCCAAAACATGCCCGGGTTCTGATAGAAATCCAACGACCCTGATCTCTGGATGGAAAAGTCATGGTCGAGCTAAGCGAAGAGAAATCATTGGAGCTCAGTGCACAATGGTCAGAAATCATCAGCTGTAAATCTGTTTTAACTGTTAGTAAAGAAAATAATTTCAAAGTATTATAGTGTTTGAACTCTTTGGCCTCCCATAAAAGTGTCTGTCACACATGGTGTCTGGTACTCCGCTCACTGGCTCTTTAATGTTTATTTGGCGTCTGATTCTTAACTTCAGGCTTTGACAGTCAGTGTGGGCTTACCGTCATCACAGACACTCCCGGGGTGTTGTTGCTGGGCTTGGGCCCAGTGTTAAAGTGCTTCTTTATCTTTCCTGCCACTGACAGCTGGTGCTCGTTTTCTGACAGACCGTCATTCTGAAACAGCCATTGAAATGAAGCCAGTCAGTTACTATAGTTATGAAACAAAAGAGGACTAAAAAGAATTAAGACTGTGTCAGTCCTATAATTTAAGCAATAGAGATTCGTACACAGTATAGTGTAATGCAGTGGTTTTCAAAACTCTCCATGAAGTACCCCCAGCACTGCACATTTTGTATGTCTCCCTATATCTGACACACCCACTTCAGGTCTTGCAGTCTCCACTAATGAGCTGATGAGTTGAATCAGGTGTGATGGATACATACAAAATGTGCAGGGCTGGGGGTACTTCAAGGCCAGGACAGGTTTGAGAACCACTGGTGTAATGGATTCAGGTTGAATTACTCACAGTGACCCAGGGGTGTTCCAGCACCTGCAGCGCTGTGTATCTCTGATCCACTTCCACCTGCAGCATAGACACTATCAGCTCCTGAAAGCCAGACGGGACAGAGAGAGTTAGTATCAAACCCTAATGCCAATCATGACCTTAAATTGGTGAACATAATGACTTACAGTAAACAAAAAGTAAAAAATAAATACTACTAATAAAAATTATTACTGTTTAATAATAATAATATGTAGGTAGGTTTTTTAAAACCAAATGCCATTTGATTTTAAAGATTCAAAATTTCATAATTTGTCTATAATGATACATTATTTTCTAGTCAGAAAATAATATAATCGCTGTAGACAAATTTTGAAATTATCATATTATTAGTAGTACAATCATATTATTTTAGTATTAAAAGCCCACATATTTATCATATAATTTGATTTTTAAATATTATTTATGATCATATTATTTTGCTTTAAAAAACACATTATTTACAATATAATTTTGCTATTAAAAAGCCCAAATATTACTTATTATCATTATCTATTATGCTTTTAAAATACATTATTATTTAATATCATAATTCTTTCTTTTAAAAACACCACAAAGTATTTATCATATTATTTTGCTTTAAAAAAAACCCATTTTGAAATGTTATATACTGTGTATATATATATATATATATATATCTATCTATATCTTATCTTTTTTATCCTACATATTTATTGTTTAATCCGCACATATTTCACTTACTTTGGCTGAGTCTGATACATTGTCCCAGTACGGAAGAGGGAATTCTAACTGTCCCAGCAGTATCTGGTCAAACAGAGCTTCTTGATCATCAGTGCTACTGAAATAAAGAATGCAACTTCAGATATGCATCAACAGGGGGAGGTCGTTTCATTGCGTTCATTAATATACAACAAATAGCCACAGGGTGGCGCAGTAACATCTTACATAACCTTGCAGCTTTGATTACATTACTCAAAGCTGCACTACATACACAGCTGGAATGTATTTAAGAATGAATCTTCGACATGTGGACCATTTTTCTACTGGATAAATTCATCGTTTTGATTGTATTTACAGGATTTTTAAAACTACTTTGAAAAACAATATGCAAAAAGCTAAAAAAAAAGAAAAAAAAAAAGATCCTCTCACATAAGCCATATTTTGTCATACACACTTAACTTACCCACGAAATGGAGGAAAGCCACAGAGGAGAATATATGTGATGACTCCAGCGGCCCAGATATCTACCTTAAGGCCATACCTAACAGCAAACAAAAGGTGTTTTAGTATTATTGGTCTTATTAGATTTTATATTTAAACTCATTTAATATGATCATAACAAATCACAGCACTATGCTTAACATCACGCGAGTCCATAGGAAAAAAAAAAAATCACGCATTCAATAACCCAGATTTGTGCAAATGTGTTAAAATATTCACCCGGTCTCTGCGATAATCTCTGGTGCTACATATGTGGGTGTTCCACAGACAGTGTACAGAGGTCCGTCTACCACGGTCGCCAAGCCAAAGTCGCCCAGCTTCAGGGATTTGCTTCCATCTTGATGCTCATACACCTGTGAACCAAAGCCAAAAACAACATTAGACCAAAAACAACCTTGTCTTTTCAAAGCAATCTATGAAAATGACATAGCCGGCTCTCATTTCCCAAGGTGAACATGTGCGGATCAGTGTCAAAAATATGCACTGGCTTCAAATAAACAGATATTTGTGCATTTAATGTCTTTAACCTAAAATCCAATGATGCTAAAAAGAAACAGGAGCATAAGCTTGGCTGGCTTTGTGTTTGGCGTTATATAATATGTAAAGTGATGCGTTTTGAAAAAGCCTCATTCTGCACTGCAAGGTGCATTTGACATGCATGCTTCCAGCCACAAGCGATTATCTTTGACACGCAGAAAGCAAGCAAGCGCATATGTGAGCCAGGCACATTTTTTTCAGCTCATTGGAGTGCGTTTGAAACAGACGGTTTTATTCACTGTTAGCAGGTCACATTTTCAATTATAAGATCTGCAGCATTTCTAGACAAATCCCCTGGCTCATAAAAAGGGCTTCATAAACAACATTTCCATCTTGAAACAGCAGAGGAAGGGGCCATTGATTCATAAATGATGTCTGGTAAAAGGTTCATACGAGAGCAGCCTTGGAGAACAGTACAGTCTGTGAACTGTCAACGTGTGAGTCACATCTCAGTTCTTCCACTGCAGAAGTGATATCACACGTATACAGTCAGTCAGTAGGTGGCTGGTCTAGACTCAAAGAGCTCGCAGCAATCATCTCTCTTTCTCCAAACACACTTATGTAGTTCCAGCCCACAAGACCTATGAGTTTCATCTGTTCCTTTCCTCGGCACGTACATACAGGAACACATGGTTGTGGAGGCTGGTGATCAAACAGCGCCACTTTAGGATGTGATAAGTGTTGTGCTTGTACCTGTGACATGTCAGACATGTGACTTGCGTTATGGAAAAGAAGGAAAGATGGCGTGCTGATATCTTACCAAAAGGTTCTCTGGCTTGATGTCCCTGTGGACGATGTTAAGGCTGTGTAAGTACTTGATAGCATTAGCCAGGTTGTACAGCATGCCACTGGCATCCCGCTCAGTGTATCTGTTTGTGGAGGTGATGGCATCAAAAAGATCTCCTCCCTAAAAATAAGAACAAAGATGCAAATTACTAAAACAGAACAGATTCAATAAGTAAAGAAATAAGTAAAGAAACTAATTTAATACTACTACAGTAGGTCTATTTAAATGTAGCATTGGAGTAAGAAATGTAATTATTGTCTTCACTGTATAAATTGATTCTTTTTAAAGCTACTAAAGTTGTTCAGCCAAGAGCACTAAGTGGTATTCTTTTTTCTGTTGTTTAAAAGCAGGTATATTAGGCAGCTGTCACTTTATGTCCTAATGCATGGATACAATATACTGACTACGTTTACATGGACATCAGTAATCTAATTATTTGCCTTATTCTTAATAAGACAATATTGTGATTAGTGTTTACATGAGTTGCTTTTCCTTTCATGTTACCATTTTAGATGTTTTAGAACATAGATCGATTAATGGTACACGTCATTATGTCCCCACACGACGCCATCCGACGTCCCTTCCAGAGTTTCACATATCAACATACAACTCGTCTTCGTTATGGTGCCATATATAGTTTTGGATGTTTCATTTTTAATTTTGCAAAAGCTTCAAGTGCAGTTAATTATTTGTCATGCTATACGTGCAAACAGACGATGACGTTGTTGAAGCCATGCTCTTTTGTTTGCCATCAAACGGTTGACCACTGCTGTGTGTATCCTGTCGCAAAATGCGGCAAAAATCCTACACAAAGGTAATAGTGTGATTAAGGTGTGTACATGTCTATACTGCCCTTCGATAATGCAACTAAACTCCACGTCTTAATTTGATTCGTTTATTTTGAGTATGACTTTAGCCAGATTACGGTAATCAAAAATCTCTGTTTACATGGTAGATTCTTAATCAGAGTGTTGTTTTAATCGTGTTAAAATCTGAATATTGTGTATTCCATGATACACAAAATACAGCAAAAAATCTGTGGACAGACACTTCATATTGCCTTCTGCCCAGCTTTAGTCTGAAGTATCTTTGACATCTACTGCTAGGTGTGTGAATGGAACGGTTACATTGTTGCATTTTGCTTCCAAGCAAGGTGGTAATTGCATGTACACAAACTGATCGACATCACAAGAGTTTTCTTGAGGTCAAGTTGTTTATTCAAAGCAGGCAGAAAGTTCATGGTGGCCTGGTTTACTGTTCACATGGCAGAAATCCCCTCAAAGAGTCGAGTAAGTGGAACAGCAGCTTAAAATAACGTTCAGTTCAACAGAGCCAGCACAACTGCACAGGGCGGCCATTACAAGGACCCACCAAGAGCTAAAATTCAACCGGATCTCCACAAGATGTATAAACCAGCTGTGACTGGATTTTTGTGAATCTTTGTCTATTGATCTGTATTTGTTTTCACCTTAGATTTGAACAGGTGCATTAAAATAACAGCTTGCTGTAGTACACACCTTAACAAGCTCCATGACCAGGTAGAGTTCACTGTAAGTGTCCATTTCCTCAATCAGCAACACAATGTTTGGATGTTTCACTCTTCTGAGGATAGCCACCTCATTCTGGATCATATGCTCCTGTGCAGGAGAAAGAGATTCAGAATAAAATTATATTGTACAAATTGCCATAAAAATAAAAATACAAGCATTTTATTGACAATATCATAATGCTTCCATCTCACCTTTCCTCTGCATTTGCCTTTGTTGATGATCTTCAGAGCGTACCCCCTGCCAGTCGAGTGCTCTACACACTCATGGACCACCGCAAAGTTCCCATCTCCAATCATTCGGCCCACTTTGTACCGATCTGAAATGGAGCTCGGGACTGTGGGTATCGGCGTCTCCTCCAAGGGCTCGGCTGCAGACGGTAAGGAAGAAAATTAGAGTAAGAATGAGTGGGCCTCATTCAGAATCTGTTTTTATGACTGAACCAACATTCCTAGTCTGAGAATCTCTTTGAATGCAGCTCAGAGAACCCTGCATTCGATTCACACCTCGTGGATTCTTTCATTAGTGCATTACAGTCAGCTACAGAGTGTACACTGAAGTGGAAATGATTGTATAATGAACATCTATGCAAAGCCTTCAAATGAAGCATTTGTTGTTGACCTCCACTGCAGACATACTCTTGAGATAAACATCTTTACTTGGTGGCACTGAGCAACTATAAAGCTTCTTTGATTAATAAAGCACCTTCTCATTAATAAATTCAAAACCTCCCATATCTGCATAAGATCAAAGAGTTGCAGAACTCTTTGTAAGAAAGTCTGAATGCAATATGTTTGAATGCAATTATAATGCATGGGTTTAGAAAAGGTCAAGTTACTGCCAAACTTAAACAGTTTTGTTTTACTATAAAACTACAAAATTTGTTTTGGTAGTTGAAATAAAACTGAAATAAAATAAAATATAAATATCAGAAGAAATATATAAAAGCAACTAACTGAAATAAGTTTAAGTATTAAAATTAATAACTAAAACCTGAAATAAAAACAAATTAAAGCTGAATATAAATAACTAATAAAATGAAAAGCGCATAAAATTACTAAACTACAATTAAAATGAAAACTGACCCAAAAAAAAAAAACATTTAAATAAAAAATACTATAATAGTATATGAATAATACTAAAATAAGACTGTCTAAATCAGCCTAAAGTGTTCGATTTCTTACCGTCACTAATGGGCCCTTCCTCCTCATCCATACTGCAGACTTTGGTAGAGGCCAGAGACAGAGAGGAACCGCCGTGCTGGGATCCCTGTGAGGAAGAAAAGATCCAATTAAACCAGAAACCGACTACATAGCAGTACATGGCCAGTGTGTATGAGAAGTATTACTCCAAAAACCACCGACAACCGCCAAACTTCAAATATACGGACACAGTGAAGCAGCTCACTGGGGTATTCCGTCTTTCTACCTGTGCTGGATATCCTCAAGCTGCCCCGTGTTACTATTCCCATCAGGACGGTCGGCACGCTCGGGACACAATCCTCATTCTCACTTTTAAACACAGCACAGCGTTAGGATAAAGCCAGTGATAGGTGTTTCTTTGCTGGTTGCCATGGCAGCAGCAAGTGTGAGCGAAGTTACTGGCTGTGCTGTAAATTGGTTTTCAGGGTGCAGGGACCCTTTCAGGTTCGCGTGGAGAGTAATTGGAATGATGTCTCTGGGAGCACTGTGCTCTCCCGGAGCTCGATTGGATTTGATTGGACGGTATGGCGTGCAACGACGGCCCCGGACACACCTCAGTGGGGCTGCTAATGGCGAGAACGAAGTGCAAATCTACAGAGACGAAACAGTGGATGGGTCACAGAGGGTCAGCACACCTACACGCACTGTTTGATAATGGCAGTTTGAGTGGATGCATATGAGACGGCCAAGGTAGGGTTGTGTCATCAGAAACAGTTTTGACTCGAGAGTGTGTGTGTGTGTGTGTGTGTGTGTGTTTCCGCATCCTTTTTCTATTTCATTCAGATCACAGTTTGTCCTGGCGCTATCAAAACTCTTGTTACCATGGAAACTGTTGGAGTGTACTAATAATATTTTCCCTCTGCGAGACAGGAAGCAGCCAGAGACGAGCCCATATAAGGCATCTTCCTGTTTCCTGGCTGAATGCTAGGTCAAATCACTCCAAACAAGCTGGATTTCTGTGCTTTTTCTCAGGACCGGAATAAACCATGCCATAAGTATTTGCCTCTCCACTGATCAATCATGTTAAATCCATGTGTTCACATGTAGATGTAAGTACTCAGTTGCATAACAAGTCTGTGCAATTATGATGCTGATAACACAAATTTACCTCAGTGATCCCTAATGTAGTGTCGCAGGAACACTCTATCAAATCATCCTTTAAAAATAAAACAATTAACAGGCTCAGTATCCATAACAATGCCGCATTATTGCATTTTAAGGTCACTCTTGTCATTTTGTTGCAGACTAATTGCATAATGGCTCGAATGACTGATTTAATGCCTGAGATGATTTTGTTTTGTGGAGATGCGGATGCCGTGTGGAAATTTAATCCAATGGCCAGACAGGATCCCACTGTTCTCATCAGGATCGCTGCTACTCAGAGGTTTTTGGGAATAGCTGTAGAGAGCCAAACTGTCCCATATAAACAGAAGAGGACCCAAAGATTTGGTAAAGAACACCCAGTTGAGTTTGTACTAGATAAAGAGACTTACTGTTTAATGCATTTAGCATCTTCAATCATACGTACGTGATGGAAACGTTTCATGACATGCTTTGTGGCAAACAGACAACGCATTAGACCAGAAAATGACAGTCTTTTTTTTTCTACACATAAAAACAACTAAAAATGAGAGATTGATACAAAACTAATACAAAAACAAAGATAACTACATGATTGACAATGGTTTGAAAGCAAAGGTATACAGGACAATATAACTGAGCAGAGTCCAAAACAAAAAGGTGAAAACAGTAAAACAATGAAAACCAATGGAACACAAGAGGACTGAAAACTACTGCGGACACAAAAAGAGAAGTGGTGATCTTTACATGGTATCATACAATATACAAGGTGTCTATTTTTTGAATGAATATGAAGTGAGCAAATAAAGAAATTGCTCACTCAAAAATGTAAAACTCCATGCAAGCACATTTTGCAAAATCGCTGTTTTTCTGTTTCACAAAAGAATAGGTTTGGAATGACATGAAGGTGAGTAAATGATGACAGAATTTTCATTTTTGGGTGAACTATCCCTTTAAGAAAGTCATTTTTTTGCTCATGTACAATAAACAGAAACACAAGTACATGCGAAAATCAAACTTCCTTTTAAACATCCATGTGTAATGATATCATACTTGGAAGACGCTACCATTCATTTTTAAATCAGTGTTCATGGAATGAATGAAAACACTTCACATGCACACAAACACAATGTCATTTAAACACCATAAAAGAAAAAATACAGGTGTGAAAACGCCAAAGGAAAATGTGAAGAGCATGCAACCCAACAGACAGTTTGAGGGACATCATTTAATGGAGATGATAAAGAATGTTTTTATGCAATTTAATTTAAACTGAACACATCCACAGAATTTACTTTGTCCATCTTAACAACAAATTAAAAGCGAAATGCTACCTCAAATCCAGCTGAAACTCAGGAATTGAACAGGTGCAGTTTCAGTTGAATCCTAAACAGCACTCAACTCTTTTAGAGACAGGTGTGATGCTGGGCTTGATGGCCTCACTTTCCATATTACGCAACACACAAAGCACTCATACTACCTAGTTAACCATCCATAAAAAAATGACTAAAAAAATATTTCATTTAATCTCACAACTATGATGATACGATTTAAATTGTAACCTCATTTACCTCTATTCATCCTCGTTTAAACCAGATTGAGGTGGATTAGCAGACTTGGAAACAACATCCCTATTTTATGTGTTTTGACACAGATTAAAAATGTATTTGTCTCCATAGCATCAAATGCATATGTGTTTCATATTTTTCCCCAGAGGAACTGAGATCTTGTGGAAAGAAAGAGAAATGATGGAGGGGATATGCCTGAGGACACAGAGGCCCCACACACACACACACACACATGTAGATATTCCCGGTATAGATCCGGCACTCTTGTGTAGCTCGTTTCTAAAAGTGGGTCATGCGTTGAATGTAATCCACAGCCCGGGCTTGAGCGGTAAATCTAATTAATAATAAATCAGTAGTAATGATCAGTGTTTAATTCATTCACTTGGAAGGAGTGAGGTCATTTAAAACTGCCGTATGAACTATCAGAGATGGTTATATATATATATATATATATATATATATATATATATATATATATATATATTACAGCAGTACTCCGTTAGCAATACATTGGAATGTATTGCTAGCGGAATACTGCTGTAATCACACACATTAAGCAATGTATTAGCGCACACTGCAAACTAATTGAATAACCAAGCCACAGAGCCGCAATAATAACATTCAGAGACTCATATAAATTCAAAAGCCAGATAAAGAAGTGCCTGCTTATTTGGAAGCATTTGGAGAGAACATTCAGTTCTTTTGCATTTGTATCGTATTTATGTAAATGTTTTTTCTCCTTCCTTCATTCACAGAACTCCGCTGGGGAGTTTTCAAAGCCTGACCCACTTATGCAGGAGATGGTTGTAAAGACGCTGAGATGCGTCTCTGCTTTGGGCAGATCTGACTGTCCCAAATTCTCATTCTGCAACAGCAATGAGCTGAGAGCAAAGCCATCTGACAGAATCAAACCGCAGAGAGATCATCCAACTTCAAGAGCTCAGGCTGCGGTAAGAGATAAGTGAAAGAATCACGAGAATCTGAGAGTCTTTGCTAGTGGGTGGAGGGCAAACACAAAGTGCTCGGTGTCTCTGTCTCTCAGCCGGCACATCGACCGAATCGCATTTAGAATCATTAAAAGTCAGACTCTTCCTCAAGAGGAAGTTTAGCCACTTCTAATGCAATTTGGAACAATTTAGAATATAAAAAGTTGAACATGTCTATACTTCCTCTTAGCGGTGCAGTCAATTACATTTTGCTTTTAACGTCATATAAAAGCAAAAATGTTCAGTTGCAATGCTATTGAAGAAATGCCATATTTGCAGTCAACCATTAACCAAGAAAAAAAATTGCTAGTCGTGATCTTTACATGGTGGCCCCCATATGGCAAACCATGTAAAATAACTTATTATACTAATAGTATTTACCTTGGTTTGCTAGAGTGTACATGATTTAAAACATTTTTCAGGGGTTAACCTTAATAGGAGTGCACTTTTAGGAGAAAGGACTAACTAATAAAAAGGCAGTGAGAACATGTTGAGAACATAAACCAGTTGTTTCACTATGAACTGGTTTAAGGTCAGTAAAGCTCCGGTTGGTTAGCAGCCAACAGTTTCTGACTAATCTATTTTGGGTCAATATCAGAACGTGATTTTGCTGGCTGTAGAACAGCACTTTAACTGCCTGCAGCTGGATTTGATGTGTCCCAAAAGCTCAGCATTTTGATCATTTGGAATGGAGTGCAATATCCTCAGTGATTGAATGCTCTAGTGCATTTTAGTCATGGAGAACTAAGAAAGAGGAATAGACAGACACTCAGAAAGAATGGAAGACAGAGAGACTCTTGACTCTTAGAAGCCAGAGTAATCACTGGACTAGTAAAACGCTGGACTGGGAAGAAGTTTAAACCTCTTTGCGTTAGTCTATCAACTGCAGGATTAGAGATAGTTTGACCTGGTCAAAAGCGCACAAACTCCTCCCAATCGTACACAAACTTTCCTCAGAAACCAAATAGTAAAGTGTTTCCTGGAGAAAAAAAGTGAATAAATAAACACTTCCTGGTGAGTTGCATGCTCCTTCAGTAGCATGTATCATGCCATTTCTCTTTCTCAATGCTGTCTGAATCAGGGTCCAAAATTAGCACTGGCCAAGCACCAAATGTGAGTAAAAATTGGTTTTGGTGAGAAAAAAGAAAACCATTATTTGCTCGTTGGCAGGTAATATTATTAGAAACTGCAGTATATTTATAAGAATATTATATTTATATGTATAGTCACATCCTCACTGATGTGAGCGAACCTATACAAACTGTTTTTAAAAAATGTGCATGTCTTGTATTTCAGTGAAAAACCTTGGAAAAGTCTTCAGAACTCAATGTGGTGACACTTATATGGAGGAATAGAGGAATATTTATAATATTTAGATTTTTTTTAAAATTTTTTTAGGTGCCACAGAAAATATATCACCTTATATATGATGCAGCAAATTACACAACTTGCAAATCATGAAAAATACAGCTTCATGGCAGGTAGGAAAATGTGGTATTTATTTTCTCAAATTATCGCCATTGGCAGATTAATGGCAAAAGTTAATTCTGGACCCCGATTTCAATGTAACTTCATGATATCTGCTCTACTACAAGCAGAAGTCATTTTCCATGGCTGACAATAGTTGACTTTCACGTTTAACGAAACGTGAGAGACCGAAAGTTTCCAAATGTAGTGGCCCAGACTAAGGATTGACTGTGGATCTTAGTGCCACTTTGAAGAAGTGGGGAAGTTAAGCTGTGCTGTCAATGATGGCCTTGTCCATTTCCTGAGAACATAGAAGGAGCGTGTTATATAGAGCCCGAAATGGCGAAGGAGGGCAACAGAATGTTCTAAGTGGAGAAGGATCTGGACACTCAAATCACACAATATACTGTATAAACACTACATAAAGGACACTATTTGGCACAACAGAATTGTATTTAGATGATACATGATTTCAAATGAACCAGGTGGACAGTAAAAGATCTGAGGTTTATGTTTGGTCAGGTGTATGAGCTGGTGTAAAAACTGTGTGTGTGTGTGTGTGTGTGTGTGTGTGTGTATGAGGGTGATTGTGGGGAAAATGTTGTCTTACCCTGCGTTTCTTCAAGGTCCCCGGGCTGGTGGGAGATGGACTGGGTGATTTTGCAGAATGGGGTGTGGACAGCTGACTGGCCGGGGTCCCATTCACTACAAAGAAAAAGTGGAAAAATGTCTGAGTTCACAAAAAAAGTGTACAAAGTTTGTGAATGAAGCTCAGCAAATATTTCAAGAGCCCCCAGGAGGCTGCCAGTGCTCCTATATTCAAAGAGCGAGGTTTTCAAAAGCCTGTCAGTGAGTAAGAAGAGAAGAAATCGCCCACACAGCTGCTCCTGCTTCCCACACTCGCATCCCTAAACAAATCCTCTTCGGATAGAGTGCAACACACCCAGTGGCACAAATCCCTCCATTTCTACAACCTCACATCTTCCAAGGCCCATCAGTCATGGTAGGACTGCACTACACACCTCTGAGAAGATCTGAACTCTCTGTCAACACCAGGCTGATTCATATTCACAGGCGACTGCCTCTATTTGCTGATACAGATTAGCAATTATCGCTTAACAGTTTTACACTTTCTCATATGTTACCAGGACACACAAAAGTGCAACCTAGGCTCATTGGAAATATGTGCCTCTACATACATTTCTGCAAAACTGAAAAAACGTACCTATATGTATGATTCACTGCAGTTTCCAGTTGAAATGAACACTAGAGGCAGAGGAAATGAAGTTGTAGAGGCAGACAACTTTTATTCCTTTTCACACAAAATATGATTTACAGGTACAGAGTTTTGATTAATAAAGGCTAATTTTCACACAATTACTTGCAGAAAGTTGTTAACACTATCGGGTAGGTTTAGGGTTGGGTTTGGTGTAGGGGATATTTTCAACAAGTTAGAGCATTAACCTTTAGCGACACTCACCGGATATTTGCATTCTGAACGGCTGCAATACGTACCTCAAGCAGCATAATAAAAACGTTGCAATACGTGCCTGTACCAACGAAATAAAAACGTGCCACGGTCACTTATTAAACGTGTGTTTTAGCTCCACTCTCTGGACATTTCACTTTGAAACTGCAGCGAAACGTGCAGTAAGGTACATAATTACGGTGCTGCAGAAATGTATGTAGAGGCACGTATTTCCAATGAGCCTGGGTTGCAAAAGTGAAACATCCATCGCCAAAAAACAGTGATTTATACAAAACATCAAAATTTAAATAAGCAGCAAAAATAAGTATTAACTGCACCATATCCATTGTAATTCACATTTGAAACTGAATAAAGCAACAGCTATGAATGGAAAAGTCAAAGCTTGTAGTGAAGCTATAACAGAAATAAACCAATGTGTTTATGAATTTTTATACATAATACATAAAATGATTAGATATTAAATATGAACTAGGCCAAACTAATTATGTCAAAAGCCACTGTAAAAAAAAAAGGCATAAGATGACATGAGGGATGACATTATTTTGGAGAATTGAATTTAATTACTGCAATAATTTAATATTTAATATAACCCATATTGGTTCATTCATTTACACAGACTAGTGATAAATTGTAGAGTTTTAAACTATTTTATTTTGTAGCAGACAAATATGGGAATATCACATCAAAGTTTAAAACACAGCGCAAAAAAAAAACAAAAAACAAAAAACAGACATATACACAAATTGTGGTACAACACTCCTCGGTCTCTCCTATGAAGACGAACTGAATTAGAAATAAAAAACCTACTGATTCACATTTGAATTCACATCAAATAAAATCCTTCTGGCGTCAATTCCAGCTGAATAAGCCTCACTATTAAATTCCGTCCTAAAGGTAAAAGCCAGCTTCCTGTATATCTGCAAAAGAGCAGTGAATCCGCCTCTCCTACCTTCGTATTGCAGCATCTTGAGACACAGTGCTATTCCAGGTGGCAGAAAGCAGCAGCACTCGCTGAGCGCGGATTCCAATGAATGGAGCAGCGGAGAGCGGAGCGGAGGACAGAGCGTGAGCCGCTGCTCGCTCATTGGCTCGCGGTCTGCCTGCGTCGCTGTGACGCGCGGCCGGCCGGTGCGGTACGGTAGTGGGAGGCGCGGAGGACTGAGGCAATGGTGGAAACGCGGCGAATCTTCCCACCGACAGACCTTTAATGGCACTCGAACCACGGCCAGATAAAAACATAAACACTACCGTATTTTAACATGAGACAGTGATTTCTAAGGTCTCGTGAAAAAAAAAAAATAATAATAATAATAAAAAAAAAAAAAAAAAAAAATATATATATATATATATATATATATATATATATATATATATATATATATGACCATTTTACTAATATAAATACGTGATCTCTAACGTTATTTGATCTCAGGTAGCCTATTTATTCATTCATTAATTCAGTTATGTATCATTTGTTCTCAGTCATTTATTTAATTATTTAGTAATTCATTCATTTATTTGGTTTCTGAATACCACAAGTTTGCAAGTGAACAGTTTTAAAAGCGTATAAAAAGGGCTTCTCTATAAAAGCAATTCAATATAGCTTTTTAGATGTCAATACTTTTAGCGTTCACGTGATTAAATTTAAATCTAGCTCCCTGCCAATAAAAAAAAAAAAAAAAAAAAAAAAAAAAAAAGCTAAGTTCAGTTTGGGAGTTTTTGAGTTCACTAAGTTTCCTTTGAACCCGCGACTTTGGGTTTCAAGTCCAACTCTCTATCCATTAGGCCACGACAAGTGGGAGATTACAGAATAAGCTATTCAAAACTGGATTGGGAGCAGCATCAGAAATTAACTTTTCTATTAAGGGGCAATATTTGCACCCTGGAATTGCTTTTGAGGGACTTTTTTACCTTTGTAAGAGTAATTTTTATAATTACTTTTTAAATGTATCTGTTATGTCAACTGTAAAATACTTCAATTTAACCAGTTATTTCAATTAATGACAATATTTTAAACTGTCTGTTACCAATCAAAATCAACAAAGCTATCTTTACAGTGCAAAGGTGGAACAAGCTGCATCTGACATGGCGTTGATATTTTTTGCAGTTTAATGCTTCAGTGCATTTGCATGTTCATGTAACAGTCCAATTAGACTTCAGTATAATGTAAGTTATGCACTTTAACAAGAACTCAGTCTCTACTAACTAGAGTACTACAGTAGCAAATCTACTGTAAATTTAATGCTGCAATTGACACTTTTTTCATTAATTTCACATTTGACAAATTGTGACAGTCATAATAGATCTAGCTTAATTCTGCAGGGGCATTTTTGTCCTAAGCCCTGTTAATTTTTGACCCTATAAGTATCATAAGTTTTAAAAAATAATTGATTTTGATTAATATTCCTCATATTAATCACACCCTGAATAATAACGAATGATTTTGTGACAGGTGTAAGAAGGTTTGACAGCTCAAACATAAATCTGTTTTCACAGCTGCAGGCCTAACTGAACCAAACCTTAGGTTGAATCTATTCCCCGCTCCCTTCATAAATACACAAGCATAAACAACTGCAGCTATAGTGTATGTTACAGCACTGCAGGAGACTGCTGGGAGAATGGCCATGTTTTATGTATGGGATATGAGTTCAGTATGGTTTATAACACAAATATAAATTTAGACACTAAAAAGAGAGAAATGACTCTGAGTTTGCTCTTGTGTAACATGCTCAGCTGTGGGAGGATGGATCCAGTGATGTGACCTCTCTTCTCTCCTCCTCTCTCTCTTTGCTGTTTACTTCTCTCTTTTTCGCATCAGGTGCAGTTTGGTCCACTGTTTGCATCTGACCCTTAGTCCTTAATTCAAAACGAGGATATGATCCAAAAGAGACTGTGAAAGAGGCACAGTGTCCTCCCCTGATGTACCCCTGTCCTGATCTAACACTCCCACGACAGTTGAGCAGAAATAACTTCTGTGTGAATATGAATGACTTATGATCCGTCACAGAAGAGATGATTATGTTTTTAGGGCTGTTAATCGATCAAAGTTTTTTTAAATTAAATTCATTACATTTATCAATATGTGCAGAAAGAACTCCCCCAAAGACAATTCAAAGAAGGGAAAATCAGTGAATAGACATTACCAAAAATGGCCTTTTTAAAGGAATAGTTCACTCAAAAAAGTTGCTGACAATTTACTCACCCTCAGGACATCCAAGATGCAGATGAGTTTCTTTCACAATGCCATCAATTATCGCATTGCAAAGCAGAAAGCTGCATCTTTGCAATAAACAAATCCATCATATACGTTTTTTACTTCAAATGAGTCCTCTATCCATAATATTGCTTTCTCCAATGAAAAAGTAATCTCGTCTTCAGGAGTGAAATAGGCACAGATCAAGCGCCATTTACAAGTAAATTTAGTCTAAACAGTTCTAAACAATTATGTTGGTGAATTTTGATGTGAGAGGATGGATGGACTCTTTCACTGGAGGAAGCATTATTATAGATTATGGACTCATATTTTGGCCAGAAGCAACGGTTTAAAGTAAAAATGCCTTAATGATGGATTTGTTTCCCACAGATAAGCAGATTTTCACATCACAAGACTTTAATTGATGGACTGGAGTCATATGGATTACTTGTGGATTATTGTGATGTTTTTATCAGCTGTTTGGACTCTCTTTCTGATGGCACCCATTCACTGCAGAGGATCCACTTATGAGCTATGTAATGCTAAATTTCTCCAGATCTGTTGTGGTGAAGTAACAAACCTATCTATAATCTTCGATGGCCTGAGAGGGGTGTAAATTTTCAGTAAATTTTCAATTTTGGGTGAATTATTCCTTTAAGCCAATAAATCAATTATAAAAGGTTCAAAATAATGATTATTTATATAATGAATAATTTATATGATAATGATTAATTATAGTGGAAACAAATAAAAAAAATAAACCTGTAATTACAAGAATTAATTATGTAATGTACAGGTGCATCTCAATAAATTAGAATGTCGTGGAAAAGTTCATTTATTTCAGAAATTCAACTCAAATTGTGAAACTCATTTATTAAATAAATTCAGTGCACACAGACTGAAGTAGTTTAAGTCTTTGGTTCTTTTAATTGTGATGATTTTGGCTCACATTTAACAAAAACCCACCAATTCACTATCTCAACAAATTAGAATACTTCATAAGACCAATAAAAAAAAAAACATTTTTAGTGAATTGTTGGCCTTCTGGAAAGTATGTTCATTTACTGTATATGTACTCAGTACTTGGTAGGGGCTCCTTTTGCTTTAATTACTGCCTCAATTCAGCGTGGCATGGAGGTGATCAGTTTGTGGCACTGCTGAGGTGGTATGGAAGCCCAAGTTTCTTTGACAGTGGCCTTCAGCTCATCTGCATTTTTTGGTCTCTTGTTTCTCATTTTCCTCTTGACAATACCCCATAGATTCTCTTTGGGGTCCAGGTCTGGTGAGTTTGCTGGCCAGTCAAGCACACCAACACCATGGTCATTTAACCAACTTTTGGTGCTTTTGGCAGTGTGGGCAGGTGCCAAATCCTGCTGGAAAATGAAATCAGCATCTTTAAAAAGCTGGTCAGCAGAAGGAAGCATGAAGTGCTCCAAAATTTCTTGGTAAACGGGTGCAGTGACTTTGGTTTTCAAAAAACACAATGGACCAACACCAGCAGATGACATTGCACCCCAAATCATCACAGACTGTGGAAACTTAACACTGGACTTCAAGCAACTTGGGCTATGAGCTTCTCCACCCTTCCTCCAGACTCTAGGACCTTGGTTTCCAAATGAAATACAAAACTTGCTCTCATCTGAAAAGAGGACTTTGGACCACTGGGCAACAGTCCAGTTCTTCTTCTCCTTAGTCCAGGTAAGACGCCTCTGACGTTGTCTGTGGTTCAGGAGTGGCTTAACAAGAGGAATACGACAACTGTAGCCAAATTCCTTGACACGTCTGTGTGTGGCGGCTCTTGATGCCTTGACCCCAGCCTCAGTCCATTCCTTGTGAAGTTCACCCAAATTCTTAAATCGATTTTGCTTGTTAATCCTCATAAGGCTGCGGTTCTCTCGGTTGGTTGTGCATCTTTTTCTTCTACACTTTTTCCTTCCACTCAACTTTCTGTTAACATGCTTGGATACAGCACTCTGTGAACAGCCAGCTTCTTTGGCAATGAATGTTTGTGGCTTACCCACCTTGTGAAGGGTGTCAATGATTGTCTTCTGGACAACTGTCAGTTCAGCAGTCTTCCCTATGATTGTGTAGCCTAGTGAACCAAACTGAGAGACCATTTTGAAGGCTCGGGAAACCTTTGCAGGTGTTTTGAGTTGATTAGCTGATTGGCATGTCACCATATTCTAATTTGTTGAGATAGTGAATTGGTGGGTTTGTTAAATGTGAGCCAAAATCATCACAATTAAAATAACCAAAGACTTAAACTACTTCAGTCAGTATGCATTGAATTTATTTAATACACAAGTTTCACAATTTGAGTTGAATTACTGAAATTACTGAATTCACCTAAGATGGCGCCGCAAATGGCAGCTACTGTGCTTTGCTCTTCAGTGTTTGTACTGTTTTT
Source organism: Spinibarbus caldwelli (assembly GCA_039654775.1). Lineage (NCBI taxonomy): Eukaryota > Metazoa > Chordata > Actinopteri > Cypriniformes > Cyprinidae > Spinibarbus > Spinibarbus caldwelli. Next base: position 9,235,428 of record CM077266.1, on the reverse strand, counting down.
GTTCGTTTTTCCTGTTTTTTGTTTCTCAAACACCATCAGTTTTACCAGGGATGATCTGCTGAACATTCGGCAGAACACACCACAGAATCTTTTACCGGTTTTTGATTATTCGGACGTTTTGCTGGACATTGTTGTTGGCGGAGCCGTAGCTCTGGTCAAACGCTTCAGGACGCGCAGACGGGAAGCGAGCCGGCGCGCTCGTGAAGCTCAGACAGCGTGGATTTAGAACGGCGTTGCCTAGCATCCATCTCGCGAATCTCCGCTCTCTACCCAACAAAACGGACGAACTCCTTCTGCTCTCCCGGACAAACAGGGACTTTTCAAACTCTGCTGCTCTGTGTTTCACGGAAACCTGGCTGAACGACGCCATTCCGGACAGCGCGTTACATCTTCCGAGCTTTCAGCTGATTAGAGCGGATCGTGAGGCAGAATCAACGGGGAAATCACGCGGCGGCGGGACGTGCTTTTACATCAATGAGAGGTGGTGTACAGATGTAACTGTGTTAAAGAAGATGTGCTGTTCAGATCTAGAAACGCTCTTCATTAACTGCAAGCCTTTCTACTCGCCGCGGGAGTTTTGCTCGTTCATTCTCGTGAGTGTTTACATTTCTCCGCAAGCGCACGTGAGCTCAGCTTTACAGAAACTCGCTGATATGATCACAGAGACTGAGCAACAACACCCGGACTCTGTTTTAATCATTCTCGGGGACTTTAATAAAGCAAATCTCTCCCGTGAACTGCCAAAATACAGACAGCATGTTACATGTCCCACCAGAGACAGTAATATATTGGATCACTGCTACACAGCGATAAAGGATGCATATCACTCTGTCCCACGAGCAGCTTTAGGACTCTCTGATCACTGTTTGGTTCATCTTATACCGACCTACAGGCAGAAACTCAAATCTGGAAAACCTGTATTAAGAACTGTTAAAAGATGGACTAATGAAACAGAGTGGGATTTACAAGCCTGTTTCGACCTTACTGATTGGACTGTTTTTGAATCTGCCGCAAATGATCTGGATGAGCTCACAGAGACTGTAACATCTTACATCAGTTTCTGTGAGGATATGTGCATTCCTACCAAGACTCATCTAACTTACAACAACGACAAACCATGGTTCACTGCAAAACTCAGACAGCTCCGTCAGGCCAAAGAAGATGCTTACAGAAAGGGGGATAAAGTCTTGTATAAACAGGCCAAATACACACTGGAAAAGGAGATCAGAGTGGCAAAGAGGAATTATTCCGGCAAGCTAAGGAAAAAATTCTCTTCCAGTGATTCTGCTTCAGTGTGGAAAGGTATGAAAGAAATCACCAGTTACAAGTCACCATCCCCCAGCACTCTGGAGAATCAACACCTGGCAGACGGTCTGAACGAGTTCTATTGCAGGTTTGAAAAAACACCCCACACCCGCCCTGAACACCTCTCCACACAACCATTCACACAACCATTCACACCTCCAGCAACCCCCGTCTCCCCCACACCTGCAATTCAGATCAGCGAAGATGAGGTGCGCCAGGTCTTCAGGAAGAACAAAAGAAGGAAAGCACCAGGCCCAGACGGTGTGTCACCAGCCTGCCTAAAAATCTGTGCTGACCAGCTGGCCCCCATCTTCACACAGATCTTCAACAGATCTCTGGAGCTGTGCGAAGTCCCCTCATGCTTCAAACGCTCCACCATCATCCCCGTCCCAAAGAAACCCAAAATTACTGGACTTAATGACTACAGACCTGTGGCTCTAACATCTGTGGTCATGAAGTCATTTGAAAGACTGGTTTTGGCTTATCTGAAGTCCTCCACTGGACCCTTACTGGACCCCCTGCAGTTTGCCTACAGAGCAAACAGGTCTGTGGATGATGCAGTCAACATGGGACTGCACTTCATCCTGCAGCATCTGGACAGACCAGGGACTTATGTGAGGATCCTGTTCGTAGACTTCAGCTCCGCTTTTAACACCATCATCCCGGACACCCTTCAGAACAAACTAACTCAGCTCTCCGTCCCCACCTCCGTCTGTCAGTGGATCACCAGCTTCCTGACAGACAGGCAGCAGCTAGTGAGGCTGGGAAAATACACATCCAGCACCCGTACGATCAGCACTGGAGCTCCTCAGGGCTGTGTTCTCTCCCCACTGCTCTTCTCCCTGTACACTAACGACTGCACATCTAAAGACCCCTCTGTCAAGCTCCTGAAGTTTGCAGACGACACCACACTGATCGGCCTCATCCAGGACGGTGACGAGTCTGCCTACAGACAGGAGGTTAAGGAGCTGGCTGTCTGGTGCAGTCTTAACAACCTGGAGCTCAACACGCTCAAAACTGTGGAGATGATCGTGGACTTCAGGAGGAACCCCTCTGCACTCCCCCCACTCACCATCATGAACAGCACTGTGACTGCAGTGGAGTCATTCAGATTCCTGGGCACCACCATCTCCCAGGACCTGAAGTGGGACAATCACATAGACTCCATTGTGAAAAAGGCCCAGCAGAGGTTGTACTTCCTTCGCCAGCTGAGGAAGTTCAACCTGCCACAGGACTTGCTGAATCAGTTCTACTCCGCCATCATTGAATCCGTCCTCTGCACTTCAATAACTGTCTGGTTCAGCTCAGCTACCAAATCTGACCTCAGAAGACTACAGAGGGTAGTCCGGACTGCTGAGCGAATCATTGGTACAACCCTCCCCACTCTCCAAGAACTGTACTCATCCAGAGTGAGCAAAAGGGCTGGCAAAATCACTCTGGACCCCTCACATCCAGCACACTCCCTCTTTGAACTGTTACCGTCTGGTCGACGCTACAGAGCTCTGAGCACCAGAACGACCAGACACAGGAACAGTTTCTTCCCTCAGGCAATCCATCTCATGAACACTTGACATTAAAAGTGGAACACACAACACTATTATAAATTATTTATTCAACACACATACTTATTTTTTTTTCATTTCAGAGTTGCACATATTAGACCTGTACACCATAATTGTCTATATATTGTGTTTTTGCTATTTGTACATTGCCTATTTGTAAATTATTCTTTTATTATCTGTGCCCTGTCCTGTTGCTGTCTTTCTGTTGCACTGTAGAGCTTCTGTCACAAAAACAAATTCCTCGTATGTGTAAGCATACCTGGCCAATAAAGCTCATTCTGATTCTGATTCTGATTCTGAAATAAATGAACTTTTCCACGACATTCTAATTTATTGAGATGCACCTGTATATACAGTGCATGGCATAAAAACTAAGACTTTATATGTTTACACACAATAACGAAATACACTATTTATAAATACACTTCTGCATTATTAAAATAAATGAAGCATCCAGATAGTGATTGTACCTGTCCTCTGGGGCGCTCAGAGCTCCACTCTGTGAGCAGAAAGCAACCACATATGTCTCACAGTGGATATCATTTTTAATGAAATTTCTATTTACGGTGCATCTATGTGATATGCACGACAGGGTTTCAGAGAGGAGCCAGACAGAGTGGACCAGGATACAGAATTTTATCAGTCTCTGTGCAATAAGGGCTATGAAAAATTAATTTTATCACTGACAAATAAACACGACTTTTCATACTGTTTTTATTGCAAAGAGTAATACACGCAGCTACAGTAGCTGATAATTATTTTTATGTTATGGCCAATATTCCACATCTAAACGGTTTTGATTTTTTCTTTTTAAATAGCATTCCCGTTGTGGGCTCCAATCTACAATTTACATGCTTTTAGTGAAATCAGAGTTCACATTATAGACTATTCTTTATTGGCATTGATCCATAAAGAACCTTTAACATCCAAGAAATATCCCATTGTTCAAAAGGTTGTTTAGAATACTGCTGATATATTGCATATAGACAGTGCATTCTGGCCTTGCATATAAGGTCTAACAAACATTCACATTTCATAAGGAAATATTTTTAAGTAAAACAATCTTCACTGAGAAAAAAATATGTGAGGGGGGACTTTATTTTATCCATTGGGAATTGACAGGATTGGAAAAGTGGGTGTTACCCACTGATCTATAATAGAGAACATTATATATAGATCAGTGGTGTTACCCCATAAAATTGATGACATTGACATTAAGCAGCATTTCATTAGAGTACTAAGTACTGTGACTAAAAACAAACATTACTGACAACAGTAGCCTGAAATCTTCCTATAGAAGTGCATGGTGCTGCTAGTAACACCAAGGTCATGGGTTTAATTCCCGGGGAATGCATAAACTGATCAAATGTGTGGAATGGAGTCACTTTGGATTAAAAAAAAAGCCAAAAGTATAGATGTTGACCAGTGTGCAATTTACACTCTGAGAAAAATTCCATATAATAACAGAAAAGGTACTGGTAATTTTCTGCTAGGATATAATCTGTTAAAAAGCATAGTTCACCCAAAAATGAGAATTCTGTCATTAATTATTTACCCTCATGCCGTTCCAAACCCGTGAGACCCGTTCATCTTCAGAACACAAATTAAGATATTTTGATGAGATCCGAGAGCTTTCTGACCCTGCATAAATAGCAACACAACTGACAGATTCAAGACCCAGAAAGGTGGTAAGGACATCGTTAAAATAGTCCATGTGACATCAGCGGTTCAACCTTTATTTTATGAAGCTATGAGAATACTGTTTGTGTGCAAAGAAAACAACAATTTCTTCTCTTCCGTGTCAGTCTTCCGTGTGAGTAACTATGACAGAATTTTCATTTTTGGGTGAACTATCCCTTTAAGTTTACGCACATTTCCTTTAACCCATAAAACACCTATGAAAAATCAATACACTATAGTTGTATACGTAAACCCATGACACTGTATCTTGGGTCTTATTTTTATTAACTTTTTTTTAAAATTAGGTAAATAAAGCTTATTATAGCTTGTTAAATAAGTCAGGTCACCTTTATCCTTTATACTTTACTTTTAGTCATTTAGCAGATGCTTTTATCCAAAGCGACTTACAAATGAGGACAATAGAAGCAATCTAAACCAGCAAAAGAGCAACAATATGCAAGCGTTATGACAAGTCTCGGTTAGCCTAACACAGTACACGTAGCAAGGTTTTTGTTTGTTTTTTATGAAAGAAAACAAGTAGAGTAGAAAAAAAGAAAGCTAGTTTTTTTTTTGTTTTTTTTTTTAAGAAAACAAGTATATAATAGAGAAAAAAAAGAAAGCTAGTGTTAGAGGGTCAGATAGATACAAAGAAGACTAATAGATACAGAGAAGGCAGATAGATAAAATAGAATTAGAATAGAGAGTGCTAGAGTAAGATGGTCAAATAAATGTATTATACAATACAGATTGTTTCAAATCTGCTTCCCAGTAATGCACAGAAAAATAAAAGAATCAATGCTGCAAACGTTATCATAAATGTCACAAATCTAAATAGCTCTAACAAGATGGCAGTGTCATTATTCAGCTCAAGTCAATTCAGTGTTGTTCAGTTCAGTTCAATAACAAGTTCAGATTCAACTATACGCAGCTCTACAGAAGACAGTAGTGTTGTTATACAGCTTGAGACAATTCACTACCAGTGTCGATGTTGCAAATATTTTCTCATATCTTGGAATAAAATTAAGTCATATCTTGAAACAAGGTGAAACAAGTTAATACATCAATTAAAACTATAAAAATGACTAACTTTTTTTCTTTGAAATAACATGCACAGATGAGTCATACACAATAAGACCAGGAACACGCATTAACAAAAAGCCAGTTTTCCTGCAGTAGGGTACATGCTAATAGGTTAATGAGCTGTTTGTGGATTTGTCAGTAATGAGCTGTGCGACTGGCTGGAATTACACAGTGAGAATAATAACAAGGTCTCTGGATTTGAGTGACAGGAGCAGCTCTGCATTTCCTGAGGACAGTCAGCCAGCGGTGTTTGGAGCTGATTAGAGATTACTCTCTGGTGCTCTAATTAAAGATTCCTCGCTGGATAAACTGCTCAGACAAAAATTCAGTCGACTGCGAGGCCAAGCTCATCCGTGCAAATTCAAAGGAAAGCTTAACAGAAATTCGTGAGGCGAACGACCTAAGATTATAGATCAGAAATCCACTGGAAGGATGCCTTCAGTAAATAGGACAGGCAGAGAACGAGAAGCAGTCTGTAATGTGAACGGCACAGATGAGCACCATCTCTGTCTGCCCACACAGCTGTTGATAAATATGACAGAGAGAGGCTGTTTATGTCTGTCTCGCTGTGTCTCCTTTGTTAAAGCACCTCTAAATGTGTTGTCAAGCTCTACACTTGATCGTACCGCTCAAACTGAATAATCCGTAGGATGACATGGGCTTTGCTTTTTCGTTGTGTTAAAAAAAACAAAAGGCTTCTCGTAACTGTACACAAACAGTACATCAGTGCCATTTGTGCAGAAATTCATCAGGTAAAGTGCGTTCATGTGTGTTTAAAGGTGTGCAGGCCACTCTCAACCAGAAATCAATGTGCTATACTTAGCTTGACAGGGTGCATTATATAAACAGCTCTCATACAGCGAGCCGCTTCATCAATCGGCTCTCTAAAGTAAGCACAGCTAGACCTTCCTGGAAAATCTGATTCATCCCAAGAAATATCGCACATTTGACCTACGCTGTCTGACAGATTACAAGGCAGATGTCTGTTTATCAGCCAGTCTGTTTGATCCTTTCAATGGTATATAAACTGACCACTGGTTTTTCCGGTAGATGTGAATAAAACTGCATTGATTGCAACCCAGAAGCAGCAACAACTAAAATGCAACGCAACAGCTACAAAATTGCAATTGCAATCATATCCGTCCACCAGTTGTGTCTTGCTGAGAAAGTACAGGACGCCTCCGCTATGTGTACACCTGCCCACGCCAGTGTGGGACTTCTAGTAGGAGAGCGAGAAATAAAGACGATGTAAGGTGTGTGTTTATATTCTTTAGGTTCAGGTGGAGACTAAATTAAATAACTAAAAGTTTAGTAAGGCAGGGGGTTTTAACCTTTACAGATCCACAAACCCAGGCTCTCAGCCGACCCTGGGACCCCCGGAATAAAAAAAAGTTTGATTTTCTCATCCACACTTAATAATAATTTCCATTAAGAACATTAACTGGCATTTCTATTTGAAATAAAAAATAGGAATAGTTATCAAATATAATAATCATATAAAAAAATAACAGATCGTTTCATAGAGAGATACCTAAAAATTATTTTTGCATCAAAATTTTCTCACCTTCATGTCGTTCCAAACCTGTATGACTTTCTTTCTTTAGAACATAAAAAAAAAGTTATTTTGAAGACTGTTCCAACTGTTTTTGTTCAATAGAGTGAACAAAACAACACTGGAGCCCACAGACTTTTGAAGAAAAAAAAAATCTTTCAGCATGCTTCAAAATACTTCTTGTGTGTTCCATAGAAATTCATACCCCAATGTTGTCATTAATAAAGAAATCAAGTTATCATAACTTAACATTACTTAAAACGCCAAGTTTTGGTGTCAAAACTTAAACAGGTATGTTTAATTAACTCATTTTGGAGCAAAAATCTTTTGAATTAAGATTTTAAGTGTAATGAACTCAAAATTTCAATTTATTTAAATTATTCTCTGTGTCTTTGTTTAATATGATTGGTCGTGTTTGAAATGCTGCCTTGACAAGCGCGCTGATTGGTCGATATATAACACAAGACGGTAAGTTTTTGGTCGTTGAAGCAGCGGTCCAGAGGCACTGGCAGAGCCGTCTAAAAGATGAAAATCAAACGTTAAATTGGTAAGAGATTAAACCGCATATACACACTTTTCTTAATTACTTTACAAGTTTTATTGTAATGTTATTTGAAAGGTATAATTGCAAATTTCCCGTTTTCCTCCGGCAGCGGCATTAGCAGACAGGCGGAAAGAGAGCCCTCATGAAGACTCATTGAAGTACGCTGGTAGGTTAATGGTAAAATACATGTGTACATCTTGCTTAGTTGTCTTCAAAATGTTTTCATTTTAGTGTGATTTGCAAGTAGGGTTGGACGATAAAACGATAACAATGATTATCACATAAAATGTTCGATAATTAATGCTCGAAATGTTCTATATGCAAACAATATTAAATGGCAAACGCGCAAAAAGCAGAACGAAACAGCGCTACTCGTCTGAATCGCGTGCCGCACGGAGCGTTCATCAACTCGGCCCAAAAGAGAAGAGAGCACCGCGGAGAGACCGGAGCGCATGCGTTTATTCACTGACCGCTCGCGGTCACACAATCACTAAACAGCGCTGCGAGATCCAGTGAGAAGCGCACGAGTTCTCCGATTTAAAAAATACATGTCTCTGTTATTTAAACTAGTTTAATGTCTGATCAGACTACTCTTACATTATCAACACCACTGACGCGGAAAACAGGAGAAGGCTTTCAAATCGCCAGCATTTACCATGTATTTACTGTAACACTGTCTGTAACCATGTTATTGTGGCAGAAATGTAGGATGTTCATATTTAATTGTATTATATTCTGAATGTGTAGGCATTAAATGTATTAAAGGAGTAATGGGATATAATTACAGTATTACAGTTATTAAGCTATATCATTTTATTATTATTATTATTTTTTTGTATTTGTGTTATTTGTATAGAGTAACCTTAGTCTATAATAAAAACATAATTAACTGCCTGGTTTCTACTTTTCACAACTTTCACCCAGGAGCAAAAAATCTGCCACTAAACTTGAAAGAAATAAAGATTTGACACTTAACATGGCCATTATCAATATCGACTGATGTGAAAATTCTATAGTTTATTTATTTATTTATTTATTTTTTGGGGGCTATATCGCCCAGCCCTATTTCCATGGTAAAAACACGTTTGAGATACTATAACTTCCTGTAAGAACATTGGAGTGGTGTTTAATTTCCTGTTTTCCTCCGACAGCAGGACTAGCAGACAGGCGGGAAGAGAGCCTTCTGATAAAGACTCATTGAAGTATGCTGGTAGGTTAAAGGGATAGTTTACCTAAAAATGAAAATTTGCTGTTAATTTACTCTCTTCGCTTCATAAGACCTCAATGTATCGTCAGGAGCCACAATATTAAATTAGTTTTTCCTGTGTATGTTTTTTTGACTCTCATAGTGCCGGTAGCCGTTGACTTGCATTAAGTGAATCACCAAGGACCACAGTTTCAGCTAAAAATCTTCTTTAGTGTTGAACTGAAGAAGAAAAGTCACCTATATTTGGATGGCTTGAGGGTAAATTAATAGCAAATTTTCAGTTTTGGGTGAAATATCCCTTTATATTGCACCTTTTGAAATGTACGTGAGTTTGGATGCATGCGAATTAATTTTAATTTGTTAACGTTTATTCATGTTCTCTAGGTGTCCGATGATCGCAGCATGATCCTTGATGTGTTCAATGTATTCTACTTTCCATTTGTCTTTGCCAATCTATTTGGTTAAAGTAAAAAAAAAAAAAAAACTACTTTTTTTTTTTTTTTTGCACACTTTGAATAGCTACTATCATTCACAAATAATGTGCAAATTTCTATGCTCCATAGAGATTTACATTTTCACTTAAAATGTTTCTGTTGAAAATATGACTTAACAATATGAGCTTACCCTTATAAAAGCATTGTTTCTGTTAAATACATTAATGTAGGTGACAAACATGTCTGTTGTTGTTTTGTTCAGTGTGTTTTTAATTGTTCTGATACTCCATGTATTGTAATTGTATTTTTTTTATTAAATGTTATTATGCAGCTATGTCAGTATACATTATCGAAATTCATCTATGTAGTGTAATCCAAATAAAGTTGTTGATGTGAAGAAAAAATAGTTTTAATGATTTTTTTAAAGTCAATTAAACACAACAATATATAAACTGGAAAGTACTGATACTTTCTGTTCCACTCTGACATCTTGTTTAGATACTTTCTGCCCCTTATCTTCCAGGCCAGCCCGTACCACCCCTTCTGCCCCTTGGCTATCTGACGTTCTCCGCAAACATCGTTCTAAGCTCAGGGCTGCAGAGAGGATATGGCGCAAATCACAAAATCCTACTAACCTTAATTTATATCGATCACTCCTCTCTGATTTTTCTGCTAATGTCTCTACTGCTAAAAGAACATACTATCATGACAAAATTAACAATTCGCCTAACTCTCGCATGCTCTTTAAAACATTCTCCTCCCTCCTTTGTCCTCCTCCTCCCCCTCCTTCATCAACTCTAACAGCTGATGACTTTGCCACATTCTTCATTAATAAAATTACTAACCTCACTGCACAATTCTCCACACCACAAACTGTCAAACACATCTTACCATCAAACATACACTTGTTCACATCCTTCTCTCCACTCTCTGAGGCAGAAGTCTCTAAACTCATCCTTTCCAGTCATCCTACTACTTGTCCGCTTGATCCTATTCCATCTCATCTCCATCAAGCCATTTCTCCTGCAGTTGTACCTGCACTCACTCACATTGTTAACACATCCCTTCACACTGGAGTTTTTCCCTCAGCATTTAAACAGGCTCGTATATCCCCACTTCTTAAGAAACCCACTCTTAACCCAACTCTTTTAGGGAACTATAGACCGATTTCCCTTCTACCTTTCATTGCAAAAACACTTGAACGAGTTGTGTTCAACCAAGTCTCTGCCTTTCTCACACAGAACAACCTCCAGGACAGTAACCAATCTGGCTTCAGAAGTGGACATTCGACCGAAACTGCCTTGCTCTCAGTTGTTGAAGCCCTAAGACTTGCAAGAGCGGCTTCCAAGTCTTCATTACTTATTTTGCTGGATCTATAAACTGCTTTTGATACGGTCAACCACCAGATCCTCCTGTCAACCCTATTGAGAAAGGGCATCTCAGGAACCGCTCTCCAGTGGTTTGAGTCTTACCTCTCAGATAGATCCTTCAAGGTATCTTGGAGAGGTGAAGTATCCATGTCGCAACATCTAGCTACTGGGGTGCCTCAGGGCTCAGTCCTTGGACCACTTCTCTTCTCTGTCTACATGGCATCATTAGGTTGTGTCATTCAGAAACATGGCTTTTCATATCACTGCTATGCTGATGACACTCAACTCTACCTCTCATTCCATCCTGATGATCCGACGATAACTGCTCACATCTCAGCATGTATAACAAACATTTCTTGCTGGATGAAGGACCATCACCTTCAACTCAACCTAGCTAAGACAGAACTGCTTGTAGTTTCAGCAAACCCATCACTTCATCTCAATTTCACCTTCCAGTTAGGCTCATCAACCATTACTCCTTCAAAAACAGCCAGAAACCTTGGAGTTGTGATTGATGATAAGCTGAATTTCTCAGACCACATTGCTAAAACTGCCCGGTCCTGCAGATTTGCTTTATATAATGTGCTTTCCTGTAGCTCAAATAGTAGAGCATGGCGCTAGCAACGCCAAGATCATGGGTTTGATTCCCAGGGAAAGCAAGAGTTGATCAAATGTAAAAACTGTAACTTGAATGCTATGTAAGTCGCTTTGGATAAAAGCGTCTGCTAAATATGTAAATGTAAATATAATATTAGGAAGATCAGGCCCTTTCTTTTGGAATATGCAACACAACTCCTTGTTCAAGCTCTTGTTCTGTCCAGACTTGACTATTGCAATGCTCTCTTGGCAAGTCTTCCAGCCAATTCCATCAAACCTCTACACTTAATCCAAAATGCTGCTGCAAGATTAATCTTTAATGAGCCAAAAAGAACGCACGTCACACCTCTGTTCATCAATTTGCACTGGCTACCAATAGCGGCTCGCATAAAATTCAAGGCATTAATGTTTGCATACAAAACCACCTTTGGCTCTGCACCCCTTTACCTAAATTCAGTACTTCAGACCTATGTGCCCTCTAGAAGCTTGCGTTCTGCAAGTGAACACCGCATTATTGTGCCTTCCCAAAGAGGCACAAAATCACTTTCTCTGACTTTTTCATTCACTGTTCCCATCTGGTGGAATGACCTGCCCAACTCAATCCGAGCAGCTGAATCCTTAGCCATCTTCAAGAAACGGCTAAAAACCCATCTTTTCCATCTTTATTTGACCCTCTAACTCTAGCATTCTCTTTTCTAATTTTATTTTTATCTATCTCCTTTCTTTTTATTAAAAAAAAAAAAACAAAACACACACACACACACACACCTGACCCTCTATCAATTGCATATTTATTCTCTAACTGCTAGCTTTTCTTAAAAAACTAAAACACTATCTTTCTTTTCTATATTCTATACTTGTTTAAAAAAAAACCAAAAAAAAAACCTTGCTACGTGTACTGCGTTAGGCTAACCGAGACTTGTCATATGGCTTGCATTTTGTTGCTCTTTTGTTGGTTTTGATTGCTTCTATTGTCCTCATTTGTAAGTCGCTTTGGATAAAAGCGTCTGCTAAATGACTAAATGTAATGTAAATGTAAATGAAAGTTTGAGTTTAGTCTGTTTGCCTTTTAAGTTATCTGAACTTAAAAAAGTAAGTTAATTCAATGAGAAGGCCACATTAGGTGAACTCAGTTAAACTGAGTTGTCAATTTCCCATTACTCAATTAAACTGAGGGAATCACTTTCCTCAAATCATTTGAGTAGTCTCAACTTATTAGGGTTTACAGTGCAGGTTTGGAATGACAGCATTGTAAATGAGAACGGAATTTTAATTTTGGGGGGTAATATAACCCTTGAACCCTGAAGCCTAACATATAAAGTAATAGTCTAATAATTTGATATAGGATAGAATATAGATAGAGAATATGGAGCTTGAAAAGGGAAAAACACCCCAATTTTATAGTAAATTTAAAAATATGCAATTTGGTGCAGTTGCTGATATTTATCTAGCCAAAAAGTAAGAAACTGCTTGTAATGCAAATCAGTGAGTTCTTTATGACGGTATAGCAGTCTATCTACATAAAAAGCATATAAATATCATTCTAAACATTTTTAAAATTATACTAAAAGGCCTTTTTACTTGCTAAAAAGTAGCAGTCAGAGTGTAGAGGGCATGTTGTTGATTGTGTACAACATGATTTTCAGCAAAGTTTTGTTATTCATATTGATAATTTAGAGGCATTTCCATATAGAATATGATAGAGTAGACTTTATAAGGTTAAGGAAATTAACTAAAACTGGCACACTGAAAACCCTGGAAACTGTAAGTTCAACATAGAAAGTATAATGTCAGTAACTTTTTAATTTCTTGGAACTTTATTTCAAAACCATCATCAATCTTTGCACACTGCAGTGAATTTATCCTAAAACCAGAGCAGGCAAAGAAACCTTTGCAAACATGAGTCAACCTGGCATATTCTCCCTCACCCTGGGGTTTCTTACAGGATTAACGGGCTGAATGGTGAAAATGAATGACTGGCACACCAAGCACTCGAAGCGAAACCGATTCCGCACTTTTATGGTCCACGTCTGCGAGCGTCTGCTGAGAAGCAGCCGCCTGACTACAAGTGATGAGCCACACTCTCCGAGCCTGCTTCCGCTAAGCTTGCCAACAGGAAGGGACGCCCATATATGGGCAACTCTATTGTCTCCAAGGCACAGTTCCCTTAGCCGGCGTCTCCATGACGACCGGATAGAACTCAGCCAAACCTCTACTCATAGAGATTCAACTGGTACGATTTAAACCAATCATATAACAGACAACTCAGCTGGAGGAAAAAAATATAAACCACCAGCTTCTAGAAGTCTGTACACATCTTGAGGTGAAGACGCAAAGGCGGGCTTTGTGGGAAAACTAGGGCATAACACACAGGGAAAAAAAACATCAAGGAAGTGCTACGTGTTTTTAGAACATTTTTTACTTTTTCATAAGAAGACAGACTCAGTCAAATCTGTACAGCTAGAATTAAAAAAAAAAAAACAAGCAGGTAGTTGATGCACAGTCTGGTTTATAGTACAATATAGACTCTGTGTATGGATTTAATCCATACACTACCATAATGCTTATGCCATTAGTTTTTGCATATGGAGTACCATTGTATGGAATATGAGTATGGTCATAATGGCATATATCAAAGCATCATAGTATTACCAATACAAACTGGCACAAAACCAGACCGCATAGTGCCTATAATTCAGATTATACACAACAGTATTCATTGCAAAACAGTTGATGTGGATCTGCAAGACTGAGTCACACCATCTCTCTCTCTCTCTCTCTCTCTCTCTCTCTCTCTCTTTCTCTCTCTCATCACCCCATCTACCTCCCTCCCCCATGCCTCAATATCTTGTATCTCTCGTCTTTGACTCCTCTCCATCGGGATGTACCCTTGTGAATCAGACAGCTATATCTGAACACAACTGCACCTAGAAGCCAGCAAACACACTCTGCTCCAGGGGTGCACAGGCACTGAGGGGTGCTTTATTGCTCGGAGAGCTGTCACACACGCATGACTTCCTATTAGTTTGTTTATTATCTGATGTGAGAAGTTAATTACCATTTTTTTTAACAAGCGTTCAATCAACAGCAAGCGAATATTTGAGAAGAGCGTTCACGTGTACACAGGGAACTATTCAGAGTAGCATTTGCTGTTGCATAAACACACACATACATGAACATGTGAACGTTACCTGATCCAGAAGGAGACTTGCTGCGTCTGGAAAGGGTGAGACTTCTGGGAGAGCTTCTGTTTAAAGACCCCATCTTCCCATAGGATGTTGATTTCACCACTCGGCACTCTGTCACAAAATCACATTAGATAGTGAGGTGCAAAAGTCTGAGGCACTAATGAAATGACTTCTGTTTGGCAGTTGAAAAATGAATGCATTTCAAATATTTTTAGAATTTGGTATGTTGCATCTAAACAATGATCCACACTCATAGCACATAGCATGGTAAACATGGAAGCTCAAATAAGATTTGTTCTATCATGTTACATGAGCTTCCATGTTTACCATATGAGATGCTCTCTATGCATGTGTGTTTACGAGTCTAAATTAAATCTTTTCATCATATAAAGTGATCTCATCTCTTCACAAGATTTGGATCAAACTGTTTGATTTATATGGATTTATTTTATGATGTCTTTATGAGCTTTTTGGATTTTTTAAGTTTTGGTTACCTGAACTTTTAATGGAGGGACAGAAACCTCTCAGCAATAATTAAAGTATCCTAACTTGTTTTTCAAAGATAAAAAAGTCTCATGGGTTTGAAACAATGAGTAACTATAAGTAAATGATAACAGAATTTAAATTTTTAGGTGAACTATCCTGAGAAAGAAAGAAAGAAAGAAAGAAAGAGAAAGAAAAAGAAAGAAAAAGAAAGAAAGGTCTGGAATGACATGAGGATAAGAAAATGGTGCTTCCATTAAATATGGGTAATTAAATATGGTTATGTCAAACGTATTATGCGCGAGTAATGAATTTTAAAATTTTACATCAGTAGTAAATGTTATATGAATAGCTGATTGCTTAATTTTCATTATTTAAACCGTTTTACTACTATATATGAGACCACCAAATGACTATCTAGTTTGATTGCTATCTTAAATCCTCTTTAAAAGTCTTCTAAAACTCAAACTTTGCCCAAAGATAATCCTTAAACTGAAGCGCTAAATTAATCCTCTTTTAAAAACAGTCTGCTTGTTACAAGTGTGATCAAAAAGATGGCAGCGCTACAAGTGAGGAAAATGCCTTAACCCTAAATACAGATCAGAGACTGAAGATTAAATTAGATTCTCTGCAGATGAAGTGTTGCTCAGATTCTCGCGTGCTCTGTGTTTATCTATCACATTTTTGCTTTTGCTGCAATAACCCTGTGTACATAATGCATTGAGAGAGCAATAAGACTGTGACACCAGGTATGACAGTAAATGCCACAGTCTATTAAAGCAGGATTTCTTGAAGAGCAGGACACCACTCCACTCTCTATCTCCATGGAGTTACATATAGAGAGCAAGATCCAGCACTTAGCTCTCCAGTACTAACAAATCAATGTCTTTTATAATACACAGTCGAGTTTTAAAAATATGCTTTCTCACAATTGTTAATAAGACTCTTATATAATCTTCATCAACAATGATTTCATAACTATTTATATTATGTATCAAATGAAAATTTACATGGCATATCACAGCCAGTGTGCTGTTATGGGCAACCATTCTGCTCATATTAAAAATGCATCCTCCAGAGAAATCATTGTCGTCAAAGGCTGCCATTTTGGCTCCATCCATCTCGCCATCGGCATGCTTCATATGTTCCTCTCGGCTCTGATCAGAACTCATTAGAGCGGCACGTGTTCCTCTGCTAGTGCCTGTGTAATTAAACCTCTACTCATGATTGACTGCACTCACTCTAATTCAATGTGATAAATCATCCAACATTCATTAAAGTTGTTCTGTACAGTGCAGCTGTAATAGTGCAGCTATTGGTAACATCTCAAAAGAATTATCAGTTTATCTATCAGATAGATAGACAGACAGAAAGAGAGAGAGAGAGAGAGAGAGAGAGAGAGAGAGAGATCTTTTTCTTATTTCTTGTTTATTAAAAAATATGTATTCATGTAATTATCTATTTAGTGATTTATAGATCTATTCTTGTTTTGTCTATGTATTATATTTGTTCTTTGCTCATGCAATAGTAAGTGCTTTGGCAATACTGTGCAAGTCATGCCAATAAAGCTCATTTGAACTGAATTGAGAGAGAGAGAGAGAGAGAGAGAGAGATGGATGGATGGACAAATAGGTAGACACACTGACAGACAGACAGACAGAGAGAGAGAGAGAGAGAGAGATGACAGACAGAGAGAGAGAGAGAGATGATAGACAGACAGACAGACAAAGAGAGAGAGAGAGAGAGAATGACAGACAGACAGACAGAGAGAGATGACAGACAGACAGACAGAGAGAGATCACAGACAGACAGACAGACAGAGAGAGAGAGAGCTTACAGACAGACAGACAGACAGAGAGAGAGAGAGAGAAAGAGATGACAGACAGACAGACAGAGAGAGATGACAGACAGACAGACAGACAGACAGACAGGCAGGCAGACAGACAGACAGATAGATAGATAGATAGATAGATAGATAGATAGATAGATAGATAGATAGATAGATAGATAGATAGATAGATAGATAGAGAAGTCTCTTCTATTAAAGAGCTCTTCCAAATACACTTCAGAAACTGGGACGCCGGCTCTTCACTGAGCTCACATCAGCACAGAGGAGGAGCCAAACGGCAAACAGCCTTTGTCTCTTCACATCATTAATGAAAGGAAACCAGACACAGATACATACAGATTCTCATTTCCTGACAACAACAATGCAACAAGAACAACACGGAGGAGAGAGATGAGGAGAGCATGTCTATCCATCTAGGACAAGTGGCAAAGGCAGAAACCCATTAGAGAAGTGGCTGGTGTAGGCGTTAAGGGGGAATGAGCCTTTATTTTATATTCCACATTTGTGGGATGAAACTTTAATGGACTCATTCACAAGCTTCTTATGAACTAATTTGTAACAGGATGTTATTCATTCAAGACGGGACAAAGAGAACATTTCTGGGTAGGTGGAAGATGACATCCACATTGACCTTCTGCTGATGAGATCATGACAAGTAATGGTTTTTCACTCAAATGAATACAAAGGCAACTACTGAAAGGCTCTTTACCACTTTCATCCAACATAAAGTCATCCTGGTAACGGAACTTCTCCAGGCCGCATGCGATGAAGATGTCTTCCTCTCCGAAGAAATCTTGAAGGCACACGACCTGCGATTGGAAAGAGAGAATGTCATTAGCAGCATTCGATCCATTAGAGCATCTGAACGTCTCTTTGATCATTAGGTTTTCTATCCTGAAGCCATTATTATAGAGCCCAAATTACAGATCCTGCCTCTCTTCTTCAAAAAACCAATGGGATGGTTTGATCGTGATCGCCACCCAGAAGGCTTTGAAGGCTTTACTGAGCCCATCCCTAATGTCTTTTTAAGATGAGTAACCACCAGCCACGTTACTGTTGATTGCTCCTAATCAAGAAGAAGTTAGATTTACCCGCCAAGCATCATTTCCCATCAGCCCTGTGGCCATCTATGGGGACGCTGCATTGAGAACCTTTTTACAGTTTGATCATTTCAAACAATGAATCAAGGGGACAGCAAGCAAACAAATGCATGTATAATCAGCCTTGAGCACAGCACAAAACACACAAAGGACCTTTTCAGAGAACAACCAATTATTCCTGTTTTTTGACCAAGTATGATTTCTAGCCCCCTAAAGCACCAATGAAGAGAATATGTGATTTTTCATTAGCTAGACAGAGATTTTTTGTAATGAAGGGAGAGGGCAAAGAAACTTGATTTTAGTTTATTGATTTGATTTTATTCATGGGGGTTGGAAAATGACATTGAGATTGCACTTTTGTTTGCTATGGCATTCCAGTTATTATACGATTATTTAAATGGAAATAAATGATAACTTGATTTTTGCCTTTTCTGAAGACTATGTGATTGATGCAAGCCAGAAGCCTCAATGCGAAGTTGTGGGTAGCTGCCAGTTGCTAAGGTGTTCTCAGTGGTTAAAGCATGTTTCTACTCAGTTGGCCAAATAGTTTTATTTAACTAGGCAGTTGCTAAGGTGTTGTGAGTGCTTTAGCACATTGCTAGGCAGTTGGTAAGGTGCTCTGAATGGTTTAAGCACATTGCTAGGCAGTTGCTAAGGTGTTTGGCATAGCTTAAGCATATTTCTAGGCAGTTGCTAAGGTGTTCTGAATTAAGCACATCACTTGGAAATTGCTACAGCATTCTCAACATTTTTAGCACACTGCTAAGCAATTGCTAAGGTATTCTGGGTGTTTTAACACATCACTAGACAGTTGTTAAGTTATTCAGAGTGTTTTAGTAGATCAGTAGGCAGTTGCTAAGGTGTTCGAAATGGTTTAAGCATGTTGCTAGGCAGTTTCTAAGGTGTTCTGAATGGTTTAAGCATGTTGTTAGGAAGTTGCTGTGTTGTGAGTGAATGGTTTAACGTTTAAGCATGTTGCTAGGCAGTTGCTAAAGAGTTTTGCATTTTTAGAACATTTTGCATTTTTAGAACAAGGGAGTTGCTAAGGTCTTCTAAATACTTTTGCCCATTGCTAGGCAGTTGCTAAGGTGTTTTGGAGGTTACTAGGGCATTGCTAGGTAGTTGTAGGGATGTTCTGGCTGTTTGAATGTCAACAAAGCCCAGATACAATATATGCTGGTCCCTAGATATGGCTCAGATCTCACTTTCAAAGTCTATAGGAAGGTTTCACAAATTGTAAGTCTGATTTCTTACAATGGGAATAGCATCAATTTATGGTATTTTCAGGCACAAACAATATTAGCTAACTGGCATGGCACAGTCTGCAACATGCTGTGTACTAAGTAACGAGAAAAAGAAGAAGAGCAAAGTGTCAAACTCAGGCTGACGGAGATAGCTGTCTCCCAGAGCAAAAAAGTAGCTTTGATGTCGCGAAGAAATGTAAAAACAAGTTTGGTTATGCAAGACTGTGATCAGAAGTTCTCTGTCTCTCTAAGTGGAACAGACAAAGTGATCAAGCTGGCACAATAAACTGCAGAGCTGTCCAAAGATTAAATGCTTATAACATAGATTATTTCTGAACACTGGCTTTGATGGAGATGAGACCGATGGCGAAGCACTGCACAATTACATAAAGAAGTTAAACATTCAGAGAAACATTCAGTCAAGGACAACACATTAAATCTGTTTAGTTACATTTTCCATTTAGGAATTTAGGATACAGAAAAACAATTCCTCATTCAGAGATTTTAAGTAAAAAGGTAATTGTACCTTTTTCTGTTTTCCCTGAAAGAACAGCGTAAAACAATAAATTAGTAGTTTTAATGGCTTAGATGGGCACAGACGCCACAGAGGTGACTAGATAGTAAGTTCCCGTTTTGCGATGCTACAATTGCGCCATCTAGAGGAAAATCTGGGGCAGTGCATGATAGATTTGTCCTTTCTCTTGTTGATATGGTCTATTTGTAGAGCAATTAAATAATTAAGTGTTTATTATTTACTACGAATATGTAAGGGTTAGATTCATATCCATATCAATTTCCTTCCACTGCCATATTAGACCATATTAATAGAATTCATATAATATTTCCCTAAATGATAGAGGGCAATGATTTATAAAACCACTAGGTGTCGCTGTTTACATGCACTAACCCAAAACATATGGAAAACAAGAATGGCAATGAACTGGTAATATTTTTACAAGAAAATATAATTGAAATGCCTTGACTGAACTTATGGCAGCAATAATCCACACATACTTTCCATCACTCTTTCTGTCTCTGTTACAAAAAAATTAATTAATTATAATATTAATTATAATGTTCTATCACTATTTTAAAAAATCAATAATATTATGACTATAAAATTATAATAATTTAACATAAATTAAACACAGAAGGTTTTTATATATATATATATATATATATATATATATATGGCACAAAATAAATATTTAAGATGTAAGTGCAAGTCCAGGTGGTCACTAAGTAAATAAGCAAATTCTAATCATGTGAAGTTAAGATGTTCTTTGCAACAAAAACTCAAAATGCTGATCTAATATAATTTGCAACAAATTAGAAAAATGCAATTGCAGACTTTTAGACCCCAGTGTATATATAAAACTAAATTTTGTGTTTTGCACTACTTCGTGCTGCTTGCAAATATTTTGAAGCCTGGAGGACTAAAAGGTCTCTTGATACAAATGAACTGTCTCATTGTATTATGTTAAACAAATGAAATCTCTCTTCAAGGCAGTGTTTTGCTGCAGTACAGATGCTCCATCTTGTTCTCACCCACGGCTCTGCGAATTCAGTAAGAAAAGGAAAAAACTGTGATATGCTATTTTTATCACTCTCAGGGAAGTTTCATAAAGGAACAGAACTCTGTACAAAATTTTTGAAACTACTTGAGGATGTGAACAGAAAGTGAGGCCAGTGGGGTTATATATAGCTGCATAGGTACACTATGCCGTCATCAAAAAAAAAAAAAAGAGGACAACATGAAGGACAAAAAATATTTTCTTTAACCCTGAACAAGGGTATTGTGAAATCAACATTTCCATTTCATATTATATTATTTCTATATGAGCATCACATGGTCTGAACAGATGTGCATAATGTGCATAATGACCCAGAACAAATGCAGAGAGCCTCTTAACAGGGTTAAAATTGTGCACCTCTGTTCTCAGGGAGGATGAGAACAGCATTTGTCCTGCTTCAGGAGGAAAGTGTTGCATAAACAACAAGTTAGGTTTCTGACAGCTGGTGTGAACCAGAGTAACTGATAGCAAACTCTGCATCCCTGTCTCTTTCTTTGTCTTTCTTCTCAGACTCTATAGTGACCCAGTTCACCCAGACTGACTGGTGACAAAAAGAGAGACATATTGAACTATTACTGCTACTAGTAGTATTACAAAAAAAATAAATAAATAAATATTAAAAAAAAAAACAAATACCTATGTCACTCAAAAATGCACTGTATACATAATTGTACATATTTGCAATTTATTGTACTCTTATTTAAAATACAGCCCACAAATCCTGGTAATCTCAACATTTGAAATTATCATGAAGTTAAAATTAACATGAATTACTGCATTGACTATTGACAAAAATTTGGAAAGGCTTTATTATTTTATACAATGCCTAAATGGGCATTTCTAAAACGTTAAGTCATTTTATATCCATGCCAGTTGCATTTGGATCAAAAATATTTTCTTTAAAATAATGTGCACTGATTAGTCCACAACAGTGTTGTTATTGTTTACTAAATCTAAAACTATTAAAAATGTTTTTGTTAATTGAATTAAGGCTGAAATTAAATAAAATATAAATATTAAATGAAAAATTAAGAATTAAAAATGTTGCTCTGGCAACTAATTGAAATTAAAAATGTTTAAACTGAAGTACTAAAATTACCAAAACTAAGACTGGACTAAAAATAAAAAAGTTATATATAGAAATATAGTTATATAGAAATATTTATATAAATATTTATATAAATCAGAAAATTAACAAAATTACTAAAAATTAAAATGAGAACTGAAAATACATTAAAATTGTAAATAAAATAAAAGTTACTTCAAATATGAATAAATACTATAATAGTATATAAATAATATTAAAAAACAACATTGGTCCAGAAAAAGAACAGGAATATGTATTAACAAATAGCAATTTTTAGGTCGTGTTGACGTTGAACGCTATTTATTATTTATTTATTCACCTGAACAGTAAAATATTTTTTGGATTTTCAAACTGAAATGCTTATATGTTTGTGAGAGACTGAAATTTTGTGAGAGCAGCAGCAAAACAGTCATTGGTTGGACAAACAGAAAGCCCCGCCCCAAGCTCATGCCATTGGTTAAGCCAGTGTTGTTGTATCAGGCTGATCAAACAAATAGAGCCAGGGTCTTTACTTATCAGGGAACCTACAAATAGATTACTGTCAGTTAGATATGCATATTAAACCAGGAAAAGTAGAAAGTATTAAACATGAAAAACTTAAAACACTGCAGCATTTGACAGACAGTCAGAGTGAGTGGCGCTGTCCTTGGTGCTGAGAGTCTAGCACTGCAATAGAGACATTTCTCCCATTGCCAATGAGAATACTCCCACAACATGTTTATACCATGTGTTCGCTGACAAGAGACAAGCTATGTTTGCAGTTCTCTCTAATATGAAGAGACATAAGTGCCTCAAAAAGTACAGCCTTTGACAACAAACAAAAACAAAGGCTAAAGGGCCTCCTTCTTTTCCCAAAGAACTCATTCAGGGTCAAAGTGCAAATCTTGAGTAACCAGGCTGATGGTTAATCAAGTTAATATCAGGTGATGGGACACTGAATAGCTGTCCCTGTCAAGAGGGCAGAGATGAATGCGTTGGTGAGGTCATGATCCACATCAATGCCAGCTCATGCTTTCACACTCATCCTCGGCCCACCGACCTGCACATGCGTGCGTGTGTAAAACAGCAGGGAGTCTGTAGGGGTAGAAATGTAGAACATCACACCACAAGCTCACATACAGTCATCCTACACCCATATGTGCATGCTCATGTGGGTGTATGTGTGTGTAAATGTGCATAGAGGGAGCGAGGGAAGAAAATAAGGCCCCACAAAATGAAGCGGTATGACAGCATTATGATCGTGGGAGGCTCATGTCTCATCAAAACAGACTGGTCCTTCAACAGAAGAAGCCCATCAGACAACAGATTGAATTATTGCCCACCTTGTGTTCCTCAAGCCTCCGCACAAAGTGTTCAAAATAACTGCTGTCTTTAGCTTGTTTTGCATTCGGTTGAGATGAAACACAAGATGAACTCTGACGCCCTGACATTTCATAATGTCAAATTTGAATTTGCTGACATAGTAGGGTACGTTAAAGTTTAAATAATGTCTTTTAGGTTCAGGAATTTCTTTCTTCTGAAGAACACAAAAGAAGATGTTATAGGCAGGAAGTTGCACTTTTTCCACTTGATGAAAGTATTTAGTGACCTTTAATACTCAAAAAAGGACAAAATAGCATCATAAAAGCACCATTAAAATTGTCTATATAACTTGTGAACTATATCCCAAGACTGCTGAATTGCATATGACAGATTTCATAAATAATATGACACTTTAAGATGCACTGTGTTTGAGGTTTTTTTAAGAAATTGTTAGTTTTATTCAGCAGGAATGCATTAAATTAATCAAAATTGTCAAAAAAAAGACATTTACAATATTACAAAATGTTACAATTCTATTTCAATTAAATACTGCTTTTTGAGCTTTCCGTTCATCAAAGAATCCTACAAAAAAAGTGTAATTTGTGTAATTTTCAGTCTGTTTCTCATACAAAGCAATTGCATGACTTAAGAAGTTGCACTGACATCTTTTAAGGCACTTTTATGAAGCTGTTTTTGAAAAAAGAGCAGACTAAACATTTTACTTAATATCACAGAGAAGAAAAAAATCATGTATCTTTTGGATGACAAGAAAATAATGACAGAATTTTCTTTTTTGGATGCACTGTTCCTTTAAGAGCACCAGGAGTCAAGGGAACTGAGCCCTGATAATGTCACTGTCTGCTATAATGTGGAGCTTCTTCAGATGAATTAGCTGCCATCTTGATCTCCTAAATCAGGCCTGCTAATGCCGTGCAGACTACAAGAGCAGTTACATAAGATCTCAATTACATAAGACATATTCTATGCCAGAAGTGGGTGGAGATTAGGAATCATTTTATTATTACAGAACTGCAGCGAGCGATAAAAATCACATCCCTTGAGAAAAGACTGCAGGAAAAGATGTAGCTTCAGACGATCAGACTGTTCTCTCCATTTCGTTCACTCTCTCTTTGATGATAGTCTCACCAGACACTGCTCTCATTAGAAAGTTCAGTGCGGACGTTATTATTACAGCAGACATTAAAAGATAAGGGTATGATGATGATGATGAATTAATTATGAGTGTTTCTCAGAGAGATCATTTTCAAAGTCATACGTACATTCTAAGAGTCTAAGAACATTCAATGCAGCAGCACTTACGCAATATGCAGCACTTAAAGAAAATGAGAAGAGAAATAAAGATAAAAAGATAAAAGCAAAACAAAAACTGAGACAGACAAAAAATAAAAAAATAAAACAAAACAGTAATCCAGAGCAGTGTTATGTTTACAAGTAAATAGGGGTGCTTCAGTTAACAAGACAGATATAAATGCGCCTTATTTTCTTGGCTTTCATTGTGTGTCTTTGGCAGCAGACGCACATTAAAATGATTTGCATGGAAAGCTCATTTGCAGTGCACACACACACAGTGCTTTTATGTCCAAACACAAGCTGTCGACACAAAAGTTCACATACAAACACACTCCTTCACACACACACACCTGGTAGGAGTGACTCAGCAAAATCAGCAGACTAACTAAAATCTGATCTCCAGATACCTGCTGTCTGACACGCTACAGCGTATACTCAGAATAAATGAGGATGGATGAGCTAAAATACAAAGGAAAAGAACAACTGCACTTTTTTGAGGGGAATTCACTGCTGTTTATTTGCAAGTGCTGTCTGTCTTGTTATAGTGCCCGGTTCATGAAATGAATTATGCAAATCAGGCAACGCAAACATGTTTATGCAATCTGTGTTGAAAGCAATCTGCTCGACACAATTCTCAATCTTGTGAGTTTTGTGTGCAAGGTTACCAGACAATGCAGCAGACTACCACTGGCGTATTCGAGGGAACGTTTTTTTTTTTTTTTTTGTATTTCACTGCTTTGGTTTTCCATTTCTATGTAAAAAATGGGCTAGTCAGACATGTTTGATCATTTTGCTCATGTTTTTGTAGCATTCTGTGCATGGCATTCTAATACTCTGCACCCTAAGGGGCCGTTCACACAGAGCATGTTTAAGAACTAAGATGCAGGGCACTCAAATGAAAGAAGCAAGGTCTAGAGATGTGTTTCTTAACTTTTTTAAATTGAGTCACATTTTTAGAACAGCGTGTCATGCACAAGTTGCCACAAATTATTATAGCACACGTTAAACTATATGGGTATGATAAAGATGGTGAATTAATTATGGGTGTTTCTCAAAGAGAACATTTTCAAAATAATCTAAGAATATTTAATGCAGCAACATTTACGCAATATGCAATGCTCAAAGAAAAAGAAAAGAGAATGCAAAAATGCATTCTGTGTGAACGGCCCCTTTTGACTGACCAGACCCTTAAAACACTACAGTCAAGGCATCTGAATCAGCTCTTTTAAATGCTAAATGACTGCATGGCTTGTCTGGATATATGCGCATTTATAATCTGTCATTTGATCATTATTTGATGAATTACTACATGATCAATACAAAATATGCACAAACGTTTCTTTTAAAAGGAATTCTATGCAGGCCTGTTTTTCTTTGTTGTTGCTTATTCACAAAACTCAATGCTGTTCTGCCACAATCTATAATGAGTCTAATTTACATAGAAAAGAAGGCTGTTGACAATGACTTCATTTTCGGCGTCACTGCCACACATTTAGCACCACATAAAGGCCTACTAAAGTGGGGTAATTTGCCCCTTAATTTTTTACTAAATGCAAACTAAATGAAAACAAAACAATCATGTAGAGTAAAAAAAAAAAAAAAAAAAAAAAAGTAATCTAAAGTAAAGTTAAAACAAAACAAAAAGTCATGTAGAATAAAACAAAGAAACAAAAAACAAAACCGTAATCTAGAGTAAAACTAAAACAAAGCAAAAAGTCATATAGAATAAAACAAAGAAACAAACAAAAAAAAAAACCTCAACTAGAGTAAAACAAAACAAAAACAGTCATCCAGAGTAAAACTAAAACAAAAACAGTCATCTAGAGCAGTGGTTTTCAAACTTTTTTAAGAGCGACCCTATTTTTTTCTTTTTAAATTGACGAGACCCATATATATATATATATATATATATATATATATATATATAAAATACACACAGAGACCGGTCGCGAGTACCACCGTAGAGCTCAGGAAGGATGTTGTTCCAAAATCAAATCACTGAAATTAGTGAGGGTGCTTTGCCTTCATGCACATCTATTTTGACTTACCATATTTTGTCCAGTCCATAGATATATTTAGTATCATGTTAGTCATTGCGATTTTGAAAGAATATGCCGATGTCACTCCCTTTGAAAACTTTGTTGCAAATACGCCGCATTGGTCCTCTTACAAGCATGAAAAACTAAACTTTTATTCAAATTATGAATGGAGAATACATCAAAGAAAGCGCGAAAAGAGCGCTTCCTTAATCACTGAAAAGCTGTCTCTCATTTCAGTTTATCGCGATATCAGAAAATTCAGCTATAATCAATGAATCTGTCTACACGGCACATCTCTTAAGTACATCACCTCTACACTTTGTTCATTATAATGAGAGGATTCGCGAGCTTCCAGAACTCTGGATTCTGGACTGAACAAGAACACTCGCGTTCTGAGCGGTGAGCGGATTCTAAAACTCCTCTGATTGGCCATTGTGATATAGAAATCAACAGATATGTCTGTGATTTGCTACAATGTTGAACGCTGCGAAAACAGAGCGCAAACACAAATAGACATTTGATTCTGCCGTGAGGCGGCTGCCGCTTACTTTCGTTTTGTTGGTTATGTTTATTCAGTTGCTTCTTTCCTGAGTCTTGAACATAATTGTTACATATATACGTTTTCCTCAAATCATTCGTGCGACCCATTTTTTAAGTCTCGATCCAGGGTTTGAGAACCACTGATCTAGAGTAAAACAAAGAAACAAAAAACAAAATGTTGGGTTGTTTTAACCCAATTTTGGGTCAAATATGGACTAACCCAACTTTTGGGTTAAAAATTTAATGTAAAAATTTAACCCAACAGCTGGGTTAGTCCATATTTGACCCAAAGTTGGGTTAAAACAACCCAGCATTTTTTAGAGTGTAGAGTCAAACTACAACAAAGCAAAACAGTCTCCTATAGTAAAACAAAACAGTCACCTAGAGTAAAACAAAACAAAATAAAACAAAAAATAAAGGTCATGTAGAGTGCAAAACCAAATAAAAAAAGTCATCTACAGTAAAACATAACAGTCATCTAGAGTAAAACAAAAGAAATCAGTCATCCAGATTAAAACTAAAAAAAAGTAATCTAGAATAAAATAAAACAAAAGAAAACAAACAATCATGTAAAGTAGTGTTATATTTATAAGTGGGGTGCGTACGTAAACAAGACAGATATAAACACCCCTAATTTAATACAGCACAGCACTACTGCAGCACTTTATCACCATGTACAAAAGTGGCACAATTTGCCTCCTTATATTTCACTAAATGCAATATACGAGAACATTACTAAAACCCAGATTAAACTTCAACCTTAGATTGAGTTGCTAATCCAGATTTGGATTTTAATATGGATTTAACTCACCAGGAAACAAAGAAATTCTGCTGACTACAATATCTGGGGAGAGCGTGACCATATGCCAAAGGCAGAATATCTGGCCATTTTATTGGACAGGAGGGGAACGAGAGGTGAGGAGAGCTCAAGAGGGGGTAAATGGCCCTCCAGACAATGGAAGGCTGTTAGAGACTGAAAGACATGGCTAATTAAGCAGGGTGTGTGTATGCAATGGGGCGGAAAATCAGTTAAGTCCATACGGCGAACTCCAAGAAGAGCAAACACATGAATGATTGCCGATTACACGCCTGCTATGTCTCTGTCTCGGCCCAAAACATATGCCAGAGGTCATTAAGAATCAGTTGCAGTATGCAGGACACATCTGTCTGATTATTTGTGTGTGTGTGTGTGTGTGTGTGTGTGTGTGTGTGTGTGTGTGTGTGTGTGTGTGTGTGTGTGTGTGTGTGTGTGTGAATGTGTCTGTGTCTGTGTCTGTGTGTTAACTATTTGAAAGCTGTGTCTTTGTGTAGCTTTATGTCCTGTGTGTCTGTGTGTGTAAATATAGGCTTAACGGATAAGAACAAGCGAGCCATGTCCACGGCCTAAACCACTTATCGTACATCTACCTCTCTCTCAGACTAAACTCCCCACACACTCCAACACACACTACTGCCCACGGTGACGCCACAAAGGCTCAGGCCGTTACTAAGCAACTGGATCACATTGTCATAGAAACTGTTGAGGGGTGGGGGGTTGATCAGTTTCTTTGGAAGGAGAGATCATGAGGGAGCAACAAGCATGGATAAAATTAGCTCATGTCCAAAGTCCTGTCCTTTGTGAGGAAAGACAACCACAACTGTGATACTCTTTACATGTGTCAGAATGTAAGAGACAGACAGAAAGCTCCAAGCCAGGGACATTTGGAGGGTCTGTGCATGGTTGCAGATGACGTTAAATGGGTTTTAAGACAGTTCTGACACGTTTAATTATGAATTTCAGCTGCATGCCCTCTTTGCTCCCATCTGTCAGCAGTGTCCTCCAGCATCACAAGCAAAAATATAAGCCTGCACTCAGCATTAACGGAAATTTCTGGAGATCACATGGGGACTGGATCCAGGTCAGTGGCCATCTGAGGGGAACTGAATCAGATGTGGCACAGAAAACTTTTCTAACTCTGAAATATCCATATGTGAAGCACCTGAATCAATCAATAAAACTAGTGGTGCTTTTCCATGCAAAACTTGCCACTATGATACTAGGGTGCACTGGATAGTTGGTAGGGTGTTGATTTGTGGGTCTGAGGAGTCACTATGTGGTTAGCTAAACATCAAGTCAAAAGAGCTGACCCCCAAGTCTCTTTGTGTTTTTGATAAGGGAGTTTAAATCTGGCTTGCAAAATTACCAACTTATTGTATCTATAAAAAATGACCAAAAAAAGGCCAAAAATAAACATTTACATTTACGCTACATTCACTAGTTTTAACATTACAATTGTGAGGTAGTTTAAAAGGATAGTTAACCCAAAAATGAAAATTCTGATAATTACTCACCCTCTTGTACTTCCAAACCCATATGACCTTTGTTCATCTTCGGAACACAAATTAAGATATTTTTGATGAAATCCAAGAGCTTTCTGACCTTGCATAGACAGCAACGCAACTCAAAATTTCTAGGCCCAGAAACATACAGTAGTAAGGATATCGTTAAAATAGTTCATGTGACATCAGTGGTTCAACAGTAATTTTATGAAGCTACGAGAATAATTTTTGTGCCGAAAGAAAACAAAATTAACTACTTTATTCAACAATTTTTCTCCTCCATGTTACCATCCACCACCATTCATGAGAGTACCACGATGCACCTACATCATGTAGTGTATGCATGCAGTCTCTGGTAGACTACATATATCACAAATCCTTACTTTCACACCAAAGTTTTGAATAAAGTAAGCAGAATGGCCTGGTAACTCAGCATCAGTACTCCCATCTATTCAGAGCTGTAGTGTTTGTTCTATTTTAGTACAGCATCACAATGTTTTTTTTTTCATCCTAAAACCTTACATAATCCATACTTCACATCCTACACTAACACTCCAGAAAAAAGCCTCATGATATGTAGGAAGATGGAATAAGGCCTTGATCTACTGTCTCTGACCTCATTATACAGGTTATCAGAAAGGTGCCATGAGACTCACGCAAAGACCCAAAAACCCAGATCTCTCTTGTGATCATGAGCTTTTTGATTCATTCACATTTCATTTCCACATAGAGACGGTGGCTACATGCATCTCACATGCATGCTAGCAACTGACGTCTATTTTTAAAATCACGTCAGGTGCTACAGACATCAGAGCTAGAGGCAGATGTTGGTTCTGTCACAATGATTCAGTTGCTGAAGACAGCAACGCTTGTTGTCGGCTTTGCAAGAACCATATGGGTAGGAGAGTGAAATACACCATTATCTGCACCAAAAACAACTGTTTAAGTTGCATCAGACATTTGATCTGATATGAAATCAGCCTTGCATGAACAGAAGGAACACACATCTCTGCCAAGCCATATGATACTCAAGTAACTGGCAGGATATGTAGCTTGAAGAAACGCATACATTTACACTTGGCAAAATCACGTTCATACTCCCTTATGAGTAATCAGATTGCAATCCATCTCCCTATAATTAGCTTTTTTACTAACAGACAAACTGGCTGAATTTCACTCTGCTTTCCCTGAAACATGCCATACAATCAGGGCCGCATTAACACTGTAAGGGGCCCCTGGGCTTTACCTCTTGAGGGGCCCTTCATCAATGAGAACTACAGTCTACATTCACTCAATCTTGATAATCACAAAGCGCAAGTCGTCAATAATAAATAAATAATAAATTCTTACTAACTGTTCACTTGTCTTCAGTTGGAATCGAGAATTGTAAAATTTAACTGGTATCTATAATTTTGGTATCAAAAACAATGATAACAAAACTATTTTATTTTTTTGTGGCAGGGCAAGTAAAAATTTAAACCACTGTTGAGCCCATATGGCCAAATCTTCAGTTGCCTCACGATTTGATTTGATTATGATTATGCATCTCAATGCATCTTTTCCTCCAATTAGCAAATACAAAATAGGCCTATGAAAAAAATTGAATTAACAGTACTTTTTTTTTAATTTTACATCTAATTTACAGAAGCATTTAAGTAAGAATAATACAGAAATGTAATAGTCAAATGTAAGTATAATCATTGCATAGTCTTTAGTGTATTAATTACAATTAATAAAGCTACAAAATTTATTCAGTCAAGAGCAGTGAGTAATTCCCTCTTTTCTTTCATTGTTTGAGTTGTATTATATTCAGTGTTGGGCACGTTACTTTAAAAAAGTAATTATAGTTACTAGTTACTTCTCACAAATAGTAACTGAGTTAGTAACTGCGTTACATCATTATAAAAGTAACTAAATACCAGGGGAAGTAACTATTGCGTTACTTTAAAAAAAAAAAATGTTCAAATGTCAAATAACTTGGATGTCCCCAATATTAAATATGTTAAATGAATGAAATGGACACTAAATAGAATAAATTATTATTATAAAACATTGTACATTAATCTACACTATTTATCTACTGATACTTAGTATCAGTTAGTCAAGCATTATAATATGATATTATGATAATTTAGCATTATATGATGATAGAACTTTAGTAATTAGAATAACCAAGTATGAATGCATATTTGTCATGTTGACTGAACTTAGGACTGGTGGTGGAGTTTAAGATGTTGTTTGTCATTTAGTGTTTCTATAAAAAAGGGGAAAAAATTGATAAGATAACAAAACTACTACGAATTCTACTACTAATAACAATATAAAACGCGCTAAGGATTAATGAGCTGCTGGGTTCATGAATATTAATCACGTAGTCTGCGGTCGCTCGAATTGATTTGCTGAAATCAAGACAGGGATGATAATAGGTGAGCGCCAGCCAATGAGATTGTCGTTTGTGCATTAGTTCCGCCCACAGAGAACCCGGCAGTTCTTAAAAGCTGAAGAATTCCAAAGGAACTCCATTATTTTGACAGGAAAATACAACAAATAATATCGTTTACATGTAGCGCGTCAATTATGCATGTTATGAAAGACTCTCTTGCTCTGTATCTTTGCGCATCTTTACGGTACATCAAATACAGCTACACTGCGCATCCATTCAGATGAACTGAAAAATACAATTATAATAATATTATAATAAATTACAGTAATGCCGCATTTTATTGTCAGTAACGGTAACGGCGTTGCAACGGGGAAACAGTAATTCATTTGATTACTCGTTACTGGAAAAAATATGCCATTATTCCCATCACAGATTATATTAAAAGATCTAAAACAGTAATCTAATCTAATATGTTACACATCAGATTTTTCCACAACTGTTTACGTTCAAGTAAAACAGCCTACCCATCAATGTTTACGCGAATACTCCAAAGACAGATAGCCTATATTTTGAAGTAATTCAGTGTTGCATGCTGAGAGGCGGCTTTCTGTCCGCGCGCATCAGGTGTGACAGTCAGCGCAAGTAACGCATTGAGATCTTTTTTTTGTGTCTTAGCCTATTGGGCTTAAATCTCGTTTTATCATCAAGCACTTCCCGCATTATTTTCTCATTCATACATATTCTTTTCATAAAAAACTAAATGTGCCCAAATATCTTGCTTTATGAGAAGTTTATGCTTTGCTTCCAAAGGCATATGCAACTTTTCTTAATTAATATACCCTATACTTTCTTATAATAAAACAGTACATTATATGATACGACTATTTAATTACATTTATGCAGAATCGTCTAAATCAGCATCGCGATGCGTCATAAAAATGATTATATTCCACAGCTGTAGTGGCTAACTAACAACTGCGAGCTCAACTATGCTAAGATGGAAGAGTATTTGACTAATTATAGCCTACTATCTAACTACTGAATACTGATAGCATATGACCTACCTGCCATGATCTGCATCGGCATCTTCTCCTAGCCCCGTGTTAATATGCCGTGTGCAGCTTCGGAATTTTGGCCATTTTAATCTTGTCTGATGGGCTGCACTTCTCCCGCAGGACTTGCAACGCCAGTACGTGCATTCAAAGTAAACCGGTAACGCTTTAAGGGAACAGTGAACTCATTATAAAATGCGATTGCAATATTTTCCCGTATCACCGGGGTCCCCCCTCAGCCCGGGGCCCTAGGCTTAAGCCCAGGTAAGCCCGTGCATTAATGCGGCCCTGCATACAATGTGTGATACACCATAAAGATTTTCTGTTTGGAGCACATTTTACATTAGACTCCACCAAGACAGGCAATAAACTGAAATTTTATTCACTGACTGAAAGTAGAAATCCATATTTTTCTTTCATACATTAATGCAGCAGAAAAAGGCTAAAACTTTTGGTCTATTGAATAATATCCTGGCTCAGATCTCTTACTGAACTCTCTCTCAGCATATGAAATTGAATTTACATGGATTTTCTTAAGTTTTTTTCTTTTTTTTTTTTGCAAACTTTGCAAAACCAACACGAGCCTAGTGAAAAATGGCTGCAATGACATAATACCAAAAAGACAATCATGTTATGTAAAAGATAATGAAATACCTCAAGATTCAACAACATAGAACTTAACTAACAATTGCTTTAGAAATGCCATTAATCACCTGCACAGCCATATTTTCTTTTGTAATACATCAAACAAGCACAGCAACAATAATATTGGCATAAGCTGCTTCCACACCTGAATCCTGCATTCAAACTGGACAATAAACAGGAAGATATACTTTTATTGCTTTGTTAATTGTGCACCTGAACTTCTCATCCTCCCATTTCATTTCAGTAATGCATTCATCTTTTTTTTTTTTCTCTAACCCAGATAGATTCTTTTATTATCTCCTTTTATTTTCTCTCTCTGTCTCTCCTTCCTGGTTTCTGTTGCTTTTGTTCATAATTCTATCAGGACAAAATGGGGTGCTGTAACTGTGCAGGCCAGGCTTGTTCATTAGCTCCCTCAGGCCCAATCGATCCCTGTTCTAAATTTAGTGCTACCCATAATGCTCTTACTTTATCTGGATGGTGACAAGGGCTTTGATGCCGTGCTGTGTAACCTCTGATATCAGACCCATACAGTGGGAGAAAGGCTTTTATGAATCACATTTCATTCAAAATACATATTTGTTGCTCAATAGCTACTCTAAAAAGGCAGTCTTATGCATGACTGCACGTGATATGAAGTGCTCCGGTTTTCCACATTCAAGGTGATTTAGAGGGCTTTTCAAATAGAAAAGACTAAGTCTGAAGATCTGACATACTGGCAGAGCCGCCAGGACAGAGATCAATGGAGAGAAGTCTGTGCACAGATTAATTAGAGTTTAATGAATTTCAGCCAAATGGTGTCTGCTTATTTGCACATTTTACCTGGCTGAGAAGAGACATATTGGAAGATGAGTATGTACAGTGACATTCAAAAGTCCACATTAAAAATTCTTGGATTCAAAACAGGGTTATTATAGTTAACTAAAACTAAAACCATAAAATGTTTTTGTTAAATTAAAATAAAATAAACTTTAACAGAATTAAAATAAAATTTAAACAAAAACTTTAAATTATTTTATTTCACCTAGTTGACAAGGCAGCATTTCTCATTTGCATTTATTTAATCTTTGTGTATTAAAATAACTAAAATGGGGGGGGGGGGCATGCACATGCACATATTTAATAATAATAATAATAATAATAATAATAATAATGACAAATTACTGAAACTTACAATAAATTAAACTGGAAACAGAAAAAGAAAAAATAATTCAAAATATTAATATCATGGTATCTCAATGAAATACTAAAATAGCCCTGATTCAGAATTAAAGCTGGAAATAAACATAACATTTTAAGAAAATTGATGTAAAATGATTTAGAAATATTTAAGATTCTACACTATTTTTAGGTTACTAAGCAAATTTG
This sequence comes from Spinibarbus caldwelli, assembly GCA_039654775.1. Classification (NCBI taxonomy): domain Eukaryota; kingdom Metazoa; phylum Chordata; class Actinopteri; order Cypriniformes; family Cyprinidae; genus Spinibarbus; species Spinibarbus caldwelli. The sequence continues at coordinate 9,200,613 of CM077266.1, read as the reverse complement.
CAACATTAGTCATGTGACAAAAGGTCAAATTTCCTTCCTGAAGCACATGATGCTCTTTGGATCATAAGTTCATACAGTTTTACCACTGCCTTTTTTACTGCAAAAGGGGACACACCAAATTAAAATATAAAATGAATGTAAATAAATATGCAATTTTTTTAAATTCCAATTTTCACTAAACTTTTTATCCTAATAATATAATGCTATGAAAACAGTACATTAAATTAGAAAAATGAAAAAAGCACTTTCACAAGTGAACTTTTGAACTGCATGTCTTTCAACAAAAATTATCAAATATTTATTAACGTACGTCAAAGCACGTCATGCACGCATGCACCCTTCTGTCATTCTGCATGAGTGGGGTGGCACAGCTGTTTCAGAGCGGCACGAAAAGGTGGGAGGAATTTAAATGAGAGCAGAAGCCTGAGTTATATTTGTATGCTCTGAGCAACCATGTTGAGTGTGCGTGGGCAAAGACACAGATTCCCATTCATAAACTAGACTAGATCTGCCATAAATCTTGCTGCAGATTAGGGGGAGATTTCTGCTGTAGCATTTGAAATAATGGCTCTTCATTATTTATAATTCAAGGCTTGCGGGATGAATTCATTTCAGAGGTTAAAAAACAAAATCCACATTGTTTGGATGTTGAGTCCCCTACTTCTAGGATATTTCTTGTGAGTTTTACAACAGAAGAACAATTTGAAACACTTTTAGCTCTATACAGTATTAGAATCAACTGATAACAATAACATAAGAGGAATTCTGCTGTTGATGAATCAATCATTTCTAACATTTCTATTTCACAACCACTCAATTATCCGGGACTCCCAATGTGCAATCTCAGTACGCTTTCAGGTTTTCCGTGCCAGTTCAAAGGGTGAGCTTACATAACAAAAGCTATTATGAAATTCATTCGTTGTCTGAGGTAAAATCACATGAATGAATCAACTTTACAAAGTAACAAAGTTCCATCATGATACAACACAAAACAGATTCTCCTTTCAGACTCTGAAATGGCAGCAGAGAATCGACTAAATTATGGCAGCAGTATCAAGATTTCCATTCATAAACTGGCAGTCTTACCTGTTTTCCCTCAAGAGTGTAGATCCTCTTGACAATGCCAGAATCGAGCTTTATAGCATCTGTAATGTCAGTGAGAACTTGCTCAAAGGAGTGAGCCGTCTTCTTGTTGAGCAGGATGCGAACTGCCTTCCGCGGCTTCACCCCACTGCGGATGACGGTGACCAGTTTGGGTCTGATGAAGTCTTTGCTCTCTTTGAACTGCGGTCCTGATTTCGAGCTGGCTAGAGACGTGGGGCATTTGCTGGAGCCCAAGGCCCTCACATTCACAGACCAGTTAGGGTTGACATTGTTGGAGTAGTCGAGTTTTTTAAAGGCTTCGGTGGAGCCACACACGTAACTCTCACCTAAAATTACATAGAGAACATAGTAACATAAAATGCGTGAGATTTTACATTTTCTATGAAAAGAAATGAGTGCATTTTAGGGTAAAAGACCCGAGGCAGTGACTGGTGATTTTCACTGTCGATTGAGCTGTCATCTCTGTTAAAATGCATTGATTAAAGGTAAAGCCATGCAGACTTAAATGCTCATCATTGAGTGCCCTAATTCTGTATCCTTGTCGTCACTTCTACTGCTCTAATTTTGAAAAGAGAATCCAAAAGCATCCAAGGCACCAAGCTATGGCATTTTTAGAGCATCTCATAAAGCAATATGCTATTAAAATTAAAGCTGCAGTCCGTAACTTTTTTGATCGGAAATCAATATTTGAGCAAGTACATAACCAGCCAGTGTTCAAAACTATGGCCTTACTTTAGCCCGATTCACAATGGTAAGCTTATAATAATGTTTTCTAATTTGAGTGGTATGGGTAGGTTTTCGCGGGATATTCGAGCATGGCACCGCATCATTACATCAGGTCTGTAAACATACAGAAGTTGTCCCGGCTACTAGGCTATGGCACGGGAAAATCCTGCAGGTGGCGGATCGTTTATAGCCTTTTCTCACAGCAGCTGGAATAATTAAATTTATCATTTGGCGGATTGTAATCCAGAAAGGATTATGTGTTTATGAAACACATGTGAATGAAATTAAATTATATTCCAGTTTTAAATGTGCTTCTGATTACAGATAGCCTGGGATTACATTTGTATTTTAAAGACAACCAGTTTGAAGGGAGCATAGTTTGCTTTTTGGGTTAAAAGAATTTCTTAATATGAAATTCTAATGGTGTGACAATTAGATATTAGACTGTACAGAAATTGAAATCTACATGCTAATACAAACTATACTCATAGTCACGCAATGCTGGTGTTGTTAACATTAACAATTTGAGAATAAAGTATAACAATAATAATACTTTGCAAGGTTTGATGTGATATGAGCTAATTGATCGTTAGATTTAATCACCATTGGTATCGCGATTTATGGTAATGCTTTTTTCCTCAGTTGGTCAGAACAAACGTGGCAGACTTTTAACTTACTTGTTCAAAGGGAAATATACGGTGAAAATTCATATTTGGGTCATATATTCCCAGACATAGGCTAGAATCTATGTGATTGAGAAGTACAGTAAACATCCACACCTATGCGGTGACTGACAGCTGCACATTCACCTCAAAACAGTAGATTCATCCGCGCTGCAGCCGTGCCGGAGCACAGCCCACACAAGCAAGATAATTCCGCACACAGCTGCAATTCCCAGTAGCCCCTCACTGCAGAACAAAGATCCAGGGGGCGGGGTTGGATCCACATCCAGGGGGTGGAGATTGGTAGGTTTAGGGGTGGGGATGGGTAGGTTTAGGGGTGGGGATGGGTGGGTTTATGGATCAGGGGGTGGAGACGGGTAGGTTTAGGTAAATGTAAGGTGGGAGGAGTTGGATCTAGATCCAACCACACCCCCTGGATCTTGTGTTCTGCAGTGAGGACCATCTCGCAATTCCAGGTTTTCAAACAGAGATGGCCACAAAGAGGCAAAACTTACGGACTGCAGCTTTGAATCATATTCGATAGACTAAAAAGCTGTTCAAACAGAATACATTGTTGGATTAAAAAACAGCAACAACAAAGCGCAAAACAAAGGGCAGCGAAATAGAAAAGTAATTTTCTATGCACTTCCATGGCAATATGAAACTACTTATTTTACATTTAGAATTTGTATTAAGGTGACCAGGCTTGCCACTTCCCAGGGACACGTTCTGCCCAGGATTTCTATATTGCCTAAAATAACCAATTGTTGGTTGTTTGCTCTGCGCCGATCAATCATTGACATCAAAGTATACCGCGAGAGCGATTCGAAAGTATAAGGAGCCGTCTGCTCTGTTCTCTATAGTTCTCGTGGTACTTTAATGTCATGCGACGATTGATCGGCACAGTGCAAACAGAATATTTTAGGCAATTAGAAATCCTGGGCAGAACGTGTCCATGGGAAGTGGTCACCTTAATTTGTATGAATTTATACAAAATTCACCCAAACTCATTTGTGCGCTTTTTGCTTACTCATGTTTTCTCATGAGATTGTGTCGTGATGCATTTTTAAAAGTTTAAATGCTTTAAATTTTACATGATAAAAACAGTGTTCTTGTGGAGATTCTGAAAAAGCAGCGAGATGCAATGCAGCACAAAATTATGTCCGTCTAGCACGTTAACATAAAAAAAATAAATAAATAAAAAATTAAAAAGCAGTGCGGTGAAACAAAAATACATTCTATGTGAATTGGCACTTATACCTCCCCCAAAAACTACACGATTTTTGAGATTTTAGCCCTGATTTTTGCTGTAGCCCGAAGCCTGAGACAAGACAGCGTATAGCAGCTCTAAATCGGAAGGTCCATTCCTAACCCCGCCCCTAAACCCCACAATATTGAGTGTCTCCGCCTACTTGCGACATACGCTCCGCCCACTCTAAGGTCTCCGGGCTGCAGCGATGATTGGAGGCACTTTTTTTTTTTTTTTTTTGGAGCCAAAAAACAAAAAAAAGAATCGGAAACAAATCAGTGCGTGATCATTTGAGTGACGATGTTAAATGATAAAAGACGCATCCAAGAATGCCCGAGAGATATATAGCAGGTTAAATATCTTGGTCCGTCTGCGGTCCAACTCATGTAGTGTCAAATGTGTTTGAATGAAAATGACAGCTGTGTAGTGAGAAGAACAACATTCAGACGTGTATTGTTTGGGCGGCATTAGACAACTTCTTACCTTCCACCAGCTGATCTATACTGGTGATTTTTTTGGAGCCATCTATTGTGTAGATGATTCGCACCCCTTGGGGCAGGTTGACGTTGTCAGAAAGGGTTCGGGTCAGGTCGGCCAGCAAAGCGTCAAAGGTTCTTATCCGGTCCGATGAGATGGCGTACACTATGCCGTTGAAGTACTTGTCACCATTGCGGTAAAAGCGCACTTTCTTCGCCTTCTTCTCCTGGCTCAGAGCTTTGAGGGTGCGCGTCCGGTACAGGCTGCAGTGGGCGCTGTGAGTGGGGCTGAGCAGCCCGTTCGCCCGTCCTGCGCTTCGGCTGTTGCGTTGCACTTTGTCCCTCTCGTCAAAGTGTTCCTCCATGTCGCCCAGTCAAATTAGATCTAAAGCGTAAAAATTAAATGTGGAAAAGAGAAGTTACCGAACTAACCGTGTAGGTTTAATCCTTCAACCCTGTGACATGGGTGTCAATTACTTTCTGGTCTGAAAATAACCTTTTAATTACAGCTTAAATGTTTCTTAGAGCTAATTAAATCCTGCGTCTGTCATCCTGTTTTTGACAGTCACTTTGACATGGCAAACACTAACGTTTGACATTTGAAAACGTGCTCAAAAGTCTGCTATTTTTTAGTAGCCTATATACGCTGACTAATGGTTATTTGTATTTCAGGCTCAGTGTCCAATAAGGATGTTAAAAATCTTTGACCGATTTCAAAACGTGCCAAGTTCTTAGAATGAGATATTGCTTTCATACATGTTTGAAAAATATTTATATAATTTTTATAACTATTTTAAGTTAAAATCTCTCAAAGTGGTTTAACTGTCAAGTAAAAAGTACGTTTTCAAAAAAAAAAAAAAAAAAGTTTTAAAACATATTTCAAGGATTTATTTTTCATTTGAAACAAATTCATTTTAGTAGCCAAATAGAAGTTTTTTTCGACCTGAACGCAAGCCCTTTCATAAAAAGCTCAAAATATATGAATAAAATATGAATATATATATATATATATATATATATATATATATAGAGGCTACAGACACACAAAAAAAGAGTGACACTGACACAAATATTTATATTTTAAAAGAAATGATAAAAGATTATGTCCCCAACAATAACAGTATGACATAGTCGCGCAAACATAGGAAAATTAGCTACTTTGATCCTTACATTGAAAACATGATCACGTCATTTTTGTTTCAGTTTAATTTCTTAATGTAAATAACTTAGATCCGGACAAAAATGAACGTCACGTCGCTGACCATTTGATAAGCTGAACTATTAAAATGAATTAGAATGAGCAAAACAACATTCAAAGGCAGGTCAAAATATTTGCGAGTTTTCGGTTTGCTTTATTTCTACTTACAGAAAAGAAACAGACCTTTCTACTTGCCTAAAGGTGAAGACTTAGGGAATATTCAAGGTTAATTCGTAATGGTCACGATTCAGATGTTGAGTTGTGCTGACAGGAGTCGTGATGTGAGCCCGGCACCTCCTTTGTTGTCCCGCAGAGGAGGCTGGCTGGCTGGTCGGTCGGTCGGCAGCTGCTGTTCTCTCTCTCTCCTCCGTGTCTTGCAGTGATTTACATTGGCCGCTTTCTCATTGAGATTCAGCCCCGCACCGCAGACCTGCCACAGCCAGCCATCCCTCCCTCCCCACACACACTCACACACCCACACACCCCGCCCCGTTCCTCTCCGGTGAGGCTGCTCCACAAAGTCTCCTTCTCGAAGCTCCCTCACGACTCAGAGAGAACATGTGTTTGTACACATGCTCAAACTCGCTTTGATCATTCAAATAACATTAACTACATTAATTGGTCTTAAATATAATTATGTAGGTGTATTATAAAATTACATAATTATATAAAATAGATCATCTTAACCTTGACTCTTCATAGTAGCATGCAAAGAAAATCCCAGCAAGGTGATACTGATACAATGTTGAGACATTGAGACAGTTATGCTATCCTGTGCTTTATGTCCTGCTCCCTGATTACTAATTTGTCAGGTCATCATCCATATTCCTCATTCAGTTATTAAATATGATGAGATTCAGATTTCAGAGAACCCAAAGGAAAAGAGGCAGCTGTGAGCCAGCTTTTAAACCATTGGACCACTTGTAGTCTGGCATCAGACGGCTGAAAGTAATTATCTTAAAGGTTGTAGTTATGTCCTTTTTGTCCCATTTTTTTTAAAGACTGATCTTTTTGTCATTGATTGTGTAAATCTGTTTAAAAACAAAGTGACAACTGCTGGAAATGTGTCATTTTGATTTTGAAAGGTTTTCCCCAAACTTTGAAATGGTCAGGAGTTTGTTTATGTGCCATAATGTTAACTTGATACATCAGATGGCAAAATTATTTTATATTAATATTTCAATAGTATTTTTAATTAATTAATTAATTTATTTATTTATTTTTAAAGTGGTTTAGAATGAACATTACATTGTAATCACATAAAAAAAATTAAAAAAAAATGTTAATTTCTATATAGGCTCAACAACAGTGATGTAGAATCAACATCAAAGTGTAACATTGATTCAATGACATTTTCATTGCTTTTTTAATTAAACATTAACTGAGGGTGGATAAGTGATGATGAACCATCATTACTTCATAATGTTGATTCAAAGACATTACCATTTTTTGTTGTTGTTGAAATATCCCCATTCTTTCAACATTATTTGTGGATGCAAACGTGATATAGATCCAACATCACTTTGTAACTAATTCAATGCAGTTAGCATTGACACACAAACAATGACTTAACATTGTTTCAGTGGTTGCTTGCAATCTGGGAAGATTTCATAACAGAATTAACATCTGAAATGATAATATATTTAATTAAAGAAAATACCTTGAAATGAAATAAGCCAAAACAAGACAAAACCCAATTAAATAAGCCAAGAAATTATTTTTAAAAACTATTTTAAAGTATTTATTTAATATCATTAAAGTTCAGAGTGGCCTCTATCAAGCTAGGTCTATGAACTCAAAAATTATGCTTTATTTTACTGTTCTTAAAAAGTAAAAAATAAACACTTTGACAAAAATAATCAAACAATAATTGATGGACGCCCTGTTGAAGATCCCTGAACTGCATTAATGTTTTAATCGAGGGAGTCGACTCCTTGCTGGTGCTTTTTTGACAGACCCCTTCATCATATCTGAATGTTGCCTCTTACTCTCCTGGCCTCTGCTTTAAACAAAACAAAACAAAACAAAAAAAAAAAAATATATATATATATATATATATATATATGATTTAGGATATCCAAAATTCTAAAAATGTATTTAAAAGTACAATTACTGCAAACAAAGACAGACCATCCATCTACTGTGTCTATTCATATAGGACAATTAAACCTGAATAACTGAACATTAAAGGGATAGTTCACCTATAGAAATAGTTATATATCCAAACCGGTTTGACTTCTGCAGAGTACAAATATAGCCTAAAGAAATCTGAAAGACATAATGTTTGAAAAGACATGACGGTGGGTAAATAATGACAGAATAATTTTTGGGTGAACTATCCCTTTAAGTTATTGCTCATTCTTAAATCTACTGAGATTGAAAGGATTGGTCTTGTTACTCACGGTTTTAAGTATACCAGTGAAATGAGTAAGTATACATGATGATAAAATCACATTCTGTTCACAGTGTTGATTTACTTGTAATAATTGAATGGCTCAACCCTGCATGTTTTTTCCATGTTGCTTAAAAAATGTTTCAAGAACAAAATAAGACCTGGCATTGTTTCCTATGAACCAAAGTAGTGTCATTTGATGATGTACAGTGCATTTTCACATTTATGTTTTGTCTGGACCCAGCTCTGTCCTCCGGGCTTGAACCATCTGCTGCTTTCTGCTCATATCCAGTGTTGAGGACAGCTATAGGGACACATTATCAGTGTTTATATGCAACACTTTGGATAATATCTTTGGTCAAGTAGCTTAACACCACAGTGATGGGTCTGATTCTCATGAAACACACATAATGATAAAACCAACACTGTACAGCCCCTAGGATAAAAACATATGTCAAGTGAATAATTAAAAGCACAAACTGGAAAATTTATTTTAAATGCTTTCCTCACCTTTGCAATCTCTGCAAGATACGCCCGCCTTTCTTCGTAGACTTTCTGGTAAGTCTATTAGGAATAGAATGCATAATAAAGACAATTATGTCTTTATTTATCTATCTTTTTAATGTATGACCAAGTAACTACAGATTGTAATCCTTCCTTATTCTTCCACTTAGGACTCTCATGTCAGCATAATTGTGAAATAATTGTTATTATACCCCTAGGGGAATTCAGCAGCCCAGACCTAAACTCTTTCACTTTCTCATGTTAATGTCATTTATGTTACAGTTAATAGCTGGAGATTTTGTACAACAAGATATGTGACGTCTTGACTAGAGAGAAGTTTTTGTAGTAGGAACGATGGTGGAAGATATAATGGTGTAGGACTTCACCTTTCCTTCCTGCACAATTCTCATTTGGAAGTCCTTCAGTTGAGATTGAAGGCCGCACTTCTCAGTAGACAGCAATTTCAGCCTCTGTCTGAGAGCATCCTGAATAAAAAAGAAAATATCTGAACAAATGGAATTAAAGGAATCGTTCACCCAAAAATGAAAATTTGCTCAAAGTTTACTCCTTCAAGCCATCCAAGATGTAGATGAGTTTGTTTCTTTGCCATAGCAGATTTGGAGCAATTTAGCATCACATCACTTGCTCTTCAATGGATCCTCTGCAGTGAATGGATGCCGTCAGAATTAGAGTCCAAACAGCTGATAAAAACATTACATTAATCCATGCAGATTTTGGCTTCACAAAACATTAATTGATGTACTGAATCTTGTGGATTATGTGGATTATTGTGATGTATATTTATAAACTGTTTGGACTCTCATTTTGACAGCACCCATTCACTGCAGAGGATCCACTGTTCAGTAAGCGAAGTAATGCTGGATTTCTTCAAATCTGTTCGGATGAAAGAAACTCATCTACATCTCGGCTGGCCTGAGGTTGAGTAAATTGTCAGTAAATTTTGATTTTGGAGTGAACTATTTCTTTAAAACAAGGAATAAAGAATGTTCTTATATAATGTGTGATTATATGATAGAGATAAAATTAAGATTATTTGCTTGGGGTCAAGTACGACCTCAAATATTTTCACTTTTTAAATATTCTAATTGTCATTCCATCCCTCTGGCATGGCCCTCCCTAGTCTTTCTCGCTTCTCTTCCCTCATTTACAGATTACTTCTCACTGATTAATTTTTGTTTTTTTTCAGGCTGTCTCAGCAGATTGATTTTAATCTCGTCATTGGCAGAAGACTATATTCAGCTTTGCCAGGATGTAATGAGAAACAATTGCACCATGCAACAATAGCCGCTGAAAATTAAATGTGTATGCATAAACTGAAGCATAAACCAACGCGTCTCTTCCATGTTGGTTGCAGAGACAGGGGCGTGAGGGAGCGAAATGTTTACATATACAGGTGCATCTCAATAAATTAGAATGTCGTGGAAAAGTTCATTTCAGTAATTCAACTCAAATTGTGAAACTCGTGTATTAAATAAATTCAGTGCACACAGACTGAAGTAGTTTAAGTCTTTGGTTCTTTTCATTGTGATGATTTTGGCTCACATTTAACAAAAACCCACCAATTCACTATCTCAACAAATTAGAATATGGTGACATGCCAATCAGCTAATCAACTCAAAACACCTGCAAAGGTTTCCTGAGCCTTCAAAATGGTCTGTCAGTTTGGTTCACTAGGCTACACAATCATGAGGAAGACTGCTGATCTGACAGTTGTCCAGAAGACAATCATTGACACCCTTCACAAGGAGGGTAAGCCACAAACATTCATTGCCAAAGAAGCTGGCTGTTCACAGAGTGCTGTATCCAAGCATGTTAACAGAAAGTTGAGTGGAAGGAAAAAGTGTGGAAGAAAAAGATGCACAACCAACCGAGAGAACCGCAGCCTTATGAGGATTGTCAAGCAAAATCGATTCAAGAATTTGGGTGAACTTCACAAGGAATGGACTGAGGCTGGGGTCAAGGCATCAAGAGCCACCACACACAGACGTGTCAAGGAATTTGGCTACAGTTGTCGTATTCCTCTTGTTAAGCCACTCCTGAACCACAGACAACGTCAGAGGCGTCTTACCTGGGCTAAGGAGAAGAAGAACTGGACTGTTGCCCAGTGGTCCAAAATCCTCTTTTCAGATGAGAGCAAGTTTTGTATTTCATTTGAAAACCAAGGTCCTGGAGGAAGGGTGGAGAAGCTCATACCTCAAGTTGCTTGAAGTCCAGTGTTAAGTTTCCACAGTCTGTGATGATTTAGGGTGCAATGTCATCTGCTGGTGTTGGTCCATTGTGTTTTTTGAAAACCAAAGTCACTGCATCCGTTTACCAAGAAATTTTGGAGCACTTCATGCTTCCTTCTGCTGACCAGCTTTTTAAAGATGCTGATTTCATTTTCCAGCAGGATTTGGCACCTGCCCACACTTCCAAAAGCACCAAAAGTTGGTTAAATGACCATGGTGTTGGTGTGCTTGACTGGCCAGCAAACTCACCAGACCTGAACCCCATAGAGAATCTATGGGGTATTGTCAAGAGGAAAATGAGAAACAAGAGACCAAAAAATGCAAATTAGCTGAAGGCCACTGTCAAAGAAACCTGGGCTTCCATATCACCTCAGCAGTGCCACAAACTGATCACCTCCATGCCACGCCGAATTGAGACAGTAATTAAAGCAAAAGGAGCCCCTACCAAGTATTGAGTACATATACAGTAAATGAACATACTTTCTAGAAGGCCAACAATTCACTAAAAATATTTTTTTTTATTGGTCTTATGAAGTATTCTAATTTGTTGAGATAGTGAATTGGTGGGTTTTTGTTAAATGTGAGCCAAAATCATCACAATTAAAAGAACCAAAGACTTAAACTACTTCAGTCTGTATGCATTGAATTTATTTAATACACGAGTTTCACAATTTAAGTTGAATTACTGAAATAAATGAACTTTTCCATGACATTCTAATTTATTGAGATGCACCTGTATATTTTTTAAAAGCCAGTATTTTTGTAGCAGTCACTGCTACATACTGTGCAGGTCTATGACATTTAAAATGTTATCATTAATAATAATTCTTAAAAACAATTATTTTTTTATTCTGTTTATATTTAGGGTATGTAATTATATTTTTATATAATTTGTTGATTTTGTTATATACAGTATATAATTTATATAATTATTTAATATTTAAATTAAAATTATTTTATAATTTATTTAAGTTGGTAGCACTTTTTGCAGCTTAAGTGCTTACCTCTGACATTTCATCATATGAGCGAATAGAGGCCAGTCGATCTGAAGAGCAAGACAAAAGTTACAGTGGTGCAGTGTGTACACAATACATCAAAATAACAGCATGGCTTATTCTCTCACAGCTCTAAAGTATATGGCTTGCCTGTGCCTGCCTTATATTTCATTCTGTATCAGCATAAGACCCTTGATCATTCATTTGATCATAACTGATGTGAAGAATCAAATGACAGATGTGATGAAGAGGTTGATGAAGATGATGAAGAGAACTTAGAGACAGAGCCAACATAGGAAATCATGAATGAAGAATGTGAAACTGTGGACATGCACAATGACCAAGCCCAAAATACTTTTTTTCCAGGCCATATAAAGCAGATGCCCCAAAGTGTGTCTTTGTATTATTTGTATTATTATTATTATAACCTATCTGAGGGTTGTCCCCAGAGGCGTCATGCCCATTCAAAAGTGAGATTTTTCAGCCAGTTGGATTTTGAATGCAGCTTCCACAAGGCAAAAAAATAGCTGATTAATATTTTCTATATTTAATACAATCACACCGGCATGATTAGATCGTTCAGTGCCTCATATAATCAGCTGCTAAATTCAAATCTGCGTTCGCTGGCTGGCGCTGAGCCAGAGACAGACGCGTTTTTACAGTGCTGCATTATAACCAATCACATACGATTCTGTTGAGCTTATGAATGCAATGGCCAATCAGAGGCATTCAGATGAGTCATTGCTAAAATGCCTGTGTTTTCTTCACTTGCTCACTGACAGAATACCTCTTTCTGGCAAATTCTCTTGTTAGAAACAATAAAGTGCAGATGTGTGTATGAATCTGTAAGTAAGATATTCATTTCATAGTGTAAACAGCTTCAGTGATTTTAATGGGAGTTTTTGAGAGTGATGGAACTCTAGACTGGGGGGGGGGGGGGGGGGGGGGGGGTGGAAGACAGGGGCAGACAGGGACCACTTGTGCTTTTAGGGGGCACAATTTTAAAATTCATCTTAACCTACTTTAATATTATTCATTCAGTCATTTTTCACCATGTCATGTATCACTGTAATCTCTAGAAGTAATCTATAACAATTTAAACAAAAAATGAATGTTTCATCATGTTTCATTAATTTTGTATTGTAGTGTAGTGGGGGGGGGGGGGGGGGGGGGGGGGGGCTCTCATGCTTTTCATGTGACATACAGCAGCCACAATACCACTGTATAACTGATACAGACTTATGTCCCTACTGAAAAAAAGAAAAAACAATAAAACCATCACAGAAAATTTTAATGGTTTCCACTACAAATACCATTACAAACATTACAAACCATCAACTTTTAACCATTAAAAAATGGTTTTCTGTAGTGTGTTTTGGGACATATTCCATTAGGATTTATTTAACAAGCCACCAATAGAAGGCAACCAATTACCAGTAGAGACCAATAGGGTCCATTACAGTTTCCAGTAAAACCAATACAAGTCCCATTATAACCAGTAAAACCATTACTAATTTTGTAATGGTGTCTATTGTTTTTTTTTTTCCAGCAGGGGTTTTATTAAATTGTTTATTCGATATATCCCCAAAATATATCATGAAATATCTCGATTCTCAAATGTGTAAGTAAATGCATTTAGCACCTTTATAGATTATGTTAGTTGATCAATAATGGGCGATGGGCAAAGTAGCCTAATACTGTAATCTATTAACTATGCATAAAAGCCTGTATTTTTACTTAAGTACCAGATATAGGTGTCATACCATAAATACTTTTAATACGACTGACTTTGTATTTCATGTGAATTTAATAAAAACATTGTAAGTTACTAATTAGCCTATAACACTTTCATTGAACAAAAAGAGAGCAAAGAACATTTACAATATCAAAAAACATTTTCACTTCAGTCCAGTGAGTTCAAGCACTCTCAAAAACTGCCATAATAATCTCTAAAGCTCTTTACACTGTGAAATTAATATCTTACTTACATTCGTACTTCTTCACTTTATTGTTTCTGATCAGAGAATTAAATCAACGAGCGCTCGCGGTGACGAAACAGCGTGTTTTAGCGATGACTCATCTGAACACCTCTGATTGGTCATTGCTTTCATAAGCTCAACAGAATCGTATGTGATTGGTTGTAAAACTATACTATAGCAATAACAAAAAAATGAAAGAAAGAAAAGAGAAAAGAAGCGTTTCTTATGCTACCTGCGGGATCACCGCGGAGGGTCTCGAGTCTCTCTCGATCGACACTGATTTGTTTCTCCAGCTGCTCGTTCAGTTCCAGCTGTGTCTCATATCTGGTTCTCCACTCGTTTTCTGAACAGAGTGGCACGGAACGAATTTGTTCTTTTTGCTCATTAAATTACAAGTCAAATGTAATTTTGCTCAGTAAAATATACCGTAGGTCAATGTTTCTTGCATTTTTGTTCATAGACAGACCTTCTCCGTCAACACTGTGAAGTCTCTTCTCCAAATCAGCTAGTGTGCTCCTCAGGTCAGACACAGAGTCCTTTAACATCTCCCTTTAAACGATTCACAAATTGCTAAATAAGTCTAATCAACGTGCAACTGCAATGTCTAATATATTCATGGTGACAGCAGTCAAGACATTGTGTTTTTTAAATATGTTTGAACTTACTTGACCTCTCTCAGATGTATATGAAATCATGTTTAGGAAAAGGCAAGAAGACTCATATTTTTATTACAACCATGGCAGTTGTATTTACACAAAAAAAAAAAAAAAAAAAAAGTTACAAATGGTACCATGGTGTTACTATGTTTTTCGTTACAGCTACAGTTAAACTAATGTAAAAATTTTTGGTAAACTTTAATGAAGCGGCATTTTCTTAAAGTTAACAATCCACAAGAATATCCAAAACAGTAATAGAGTACAGTGACGTTAATTCTTAGTTATCTTCCAAGTTCTCATCTTAATGCATTTGAAGAATGCAGAATGCAAAATGTACTTACAATGAAAATCAAAGATACTTGTGAAATAAACATTCAAACAAGGTAAAATAAAATCAAATACCCTGTTGTTGTTGTTTCTTTCTATAAAAATAACCCTCTGAATATCTTTAAGAAAATAAAAACATTATCTTTGAGTAACAGGAATATAACATTTAACTAATACAGTACATGTCTAAGTGCATCCTTCTGTAAACATTGCTCAGTATAATATCAATAAAAAAATTATACTTTTTTGCTACAAGAACGTGTATGATAAGTTAATTGATGACAGCGAATAATTTATTATTTTTTCTCATCCTTAGGCGGCTTTTCTTTCTTCTCGCTTCCTTCTCCTCCTGAGCCGTCTTTCACCATTGCTTTTGCAGTGTGCTTGCCTGTGGTCTTCAGCATACCCTTGATGCCCAGGTTGTCCACATTAAATGCTGTGATACCTACATTAACAGCAGACTGGACTGCAGTGTCTGCAGCTTGTCCTGCCTCGTCTCCATACCTGATCACAAACATGGAGATATTCTGAGCTAAAAGACAGTCCTGACAGAAGTTCATGTTATGTTGTTGACTATTGATTCTAAAGGATATTTGAAATAATGTGAAATGTTTTAAAATGAACAGAACACCATGCACAGACAAAATGTTGCATTCACCTTAGTTTTAATTCACAAAGCACTCTGACAAACTGTTCATAAGAAAAAGCACCTTCTCAGCAACTTCTGAATGTCAGTAACTCAAGAAAATAAGGCACTTTGGGTAGGTTCGAATTTGACAGAAACATTAGTGAGAGAAAACGCAGTGTGTTTTTACCCGCCACCATTTATATGCTGCTAGGGGGGTCCAAGAGGCTTCCTAGACCCCTAAATCTGAAAAAGCAACAGGAAAGAGTAAATTAATCCATTTCCCAAAGCACTGAAGTTTAGATAGGTATATAGCAAAAAAAAAAAAAAAAACTAACCAAAAAACAGCAGTATCAGGTGGGAAAAGAATAAAAGGAAAGCAGAAGAGAAACCTTGAATCAGTGAATCTCGAAAAAAAGCAATAAATAAATAAAAAAAACACCTACTTGTGTTTCACAGTAGTCACAGTCTCTGAAGTTATACTTTTGCCAATAGTCTTTGCTGCTGTTTCCAGACTTGACCAGAGAGTAGACAAACCTACAGAACAAAATTTGCATCTAAATATGAACTAAAATATTTTTGTCAAGTTATAAAGGATCTACAAGTTTGATAAACGAAATGTGGCAGGACAAAGAAAAAATGGCGAAAGCCTTTTAGGACATTTGAATGATTTATTTGTTTACCTTGTATGCTGCTTCCTGCCACTAGCTTGGCTCCATCCATATTGGAGCAGCCGTCTTTACTTTTCTTGAGAGATTCTGGGATGAGTTTGCTACCGTGTTTTTTCACATGTGGAGCAATTTCTTTCCCAACTCTATCAGCAACAGCAGCAACACCATCCACTGGTGAATAAAACTAAATGTATTATACATGTTGCAGAACAGGATACAGAAAAGCTCTAAATATTTACATTTACATTTATGCATTTAGCAGACGCTTTTATCCAAAGCGACTTACATTGCATTCAAGTTACAGTTTCTACATTTTATCAGCTCTATAAATATAAATATAAATGTATAATTAATGTTTTTATATAATTACACCATTGTTTTACCTAGAAACTGGCTGACTTTCACAGCACCCCCTGTGGCCTGCTTGGCTGCATTTAGACCTTTGGTGACCTTGGGGCTGACCTCTGCTGAGGTCTCCTCTGGAGTGATGTTTTCTCGCAGCTTAGTTGCTCCTCTCTGGATGGCTTTACCGGTAGCTTCAGCTCCTCGCACAAGCCCCCGACCCAGCCAGGAGGTCCCTGCACAGCCACAGTGGAAATATCACAATACCTTTAGCACTTGTTTTCCCTTAGAGTGTATTTAGAGTGGCCTCTAGTGGCTAATTATAAAATGCTCCAAAAAGGTGTTCAGTGCACTGTTAAATCAAGGTTCTAAAAAGGAGTTTTCCATAGTGAAGACCATTTTGGGTTCCCCAAAGAACCTCTCAGTGATCAGTTCTTAAAAACAAAAACATCTCTTTCTTAGTGTGGAGAATACTGTAATAATCTAAATACCCTTTTGTGCAACAGAAAAATTCCATGGAAGGTTCTTAATGGAACCATAGATGCCGATCTTTATTTTTAAGAGTGTATGTCTTCTCAACTTCTACTTCAATAGAAGAAACAAATACACTAGATATCCAGTGAGATTCCTATCAAAATTTCAGGTTACTTTACTCTGATCCTAAAGTTCAGACCTGCTAGAATACTCTGAGACATTTTTTCACTCCAAACAGGAACAGTTTTATCCTCCCCTCCTGGTGTTTGGGTAACAGATGTTTCTGAAGGAGGAACCTTCCCACTCAGGTTAATGTCTGTTCCTGTAGCGCCACCTTGTTCTTCATCTACCTTAAATGAAAATCCCTCAGTTATGAGTAATACGTAGCAAACTTATGAGTTATACAAAACAAATGCATAGATTCAGAGTTCAATAAAAATGAAAATTTTGTCTTTTTTTTTTTCCAATTCATCATACATTTTGGGTAAATCAAAAGTGAGATTGAGTACCTGGACCCTGAGCTGTGCTAGCGCTGACAGCTGTTCCTGGAACAGATGCCTGTCTGCTGCAGGCAGCTCTGAGGACAGCACCACACCAACATAGGACCCCGGCACTGTTGCGGTGGTATCGGGAAATGTGAACACACCTTTGTTGCTAAGAAAGACTGGTGAGTCTGGGTACAGTGGGTAGATCCAATCACAAACCTGCAAGCACAACATTTCAATCAAAAAGTAGAGATTTTTTATTGTACATGATCTTGACTTACCACCTTTAAACCACACTGAAATAATTTGGTGTAGAAACAATTCACTCAGAAATTGCTAATAAATTTCACACTTCTTGAAGTAAATAAAAACTGGAATAGTATTTTTTTTGTAAAATGCACTCCAATAATCCTTGTTTTATTTACAACTTTGAAAAGTATATATATATATATATATATATATTAGTGCTGTCAAACAATTAATCGCATTCAAAATAAGTTTTTGTTTACATATGTGTGTGTACTGTGTATATTTATGTATATATAAATGCACACACATGCATGTATATATTTAAGAAAAATATGTTACATTTATATATTAAATATTTATATATGATATAAATTGTGAATATGAATATATACACATGTAAATACATGTAAATATTTTCAAAATATATGCCGTATGTGTGTGTATTTATATATACATAATAAATATACACAATATACACACACATATATTATGTAAATGAAAACTTTTATTTTGGATGTGATTAGTCGCGATTAATCGTTTGACAGCACTAATTTTATATATATATATATATATATATATATATAAACAGAAAAAGTATATATGGTTGTTAAAAAATTACAAGATGTTTAGCGTTAATTTTGAACACATTTACAAAATTTGTTCATATGATTAATAATGGCTTTGCTTAGGACTTAATTCTTCATTAAAAATGTATTAAACTTTATTAGAACTTTATTAATATTATATTAATATCAATAATTTAAAAACATAGTTAAAGGTGCCATAGAATGCACTGATACAATATTTTAAATTGTTCTCTGATATCTACATAGAAGGTATGTGGCTTAGGTAAGGGCAAAAATTCTCCAGAAACTGTTTTACATGTGCATTTACAACCCTGGGATTTCTCCCTAGAATGAAATGGTCTGTTATTGATTTATTTGGAAGGGTCATGAATAATAATATTGAGCTCTGCTCTGATTGGCTGTTTCACAGTGTGGCTCATTTCAGTAGCTCACAGCAGGAAGGAAACACAGGGAGGAAAATATATATTTCAGTACTTTCTCTCGCAGTTATATCGTTGGGTAATTATACTGTATATAAAATGCGGGCATCAGGGAGCCGCTATTAATACGCGGTGCACTGAAACTGCTTTCAAATGCACGATCGCTTTTTACTTTCACTTTTGAGATTCGCGATGGCACGAACTCTGTTTATACTATGGAGCGGCAGTACTTACCACACATTTTACAAGATCAGATGCTTGTCAGTGGTGCTCAGGATCTGTAAATCATTTGCCATCATCCTCAGTCATCTCTCCTTACTCTGTTTATGTGGTAAGTGAAATCTTATGTACTGCAATGTAACAGGCTACTGCTAACAAGCTATCCATATCCCTTTAGTGGCTCGCCTTATTTTATTAGAACGCGTTATTTGCTTTCCGTGCCTTTCTGAATACACACACCAACCCATCCCTGCACTTCACATCCTCTGCACAGCCTGGAAGATAATATTTATTTCCATGATCTGCCATTTTCGCTGTTGTCCTCGCTTGTTTCTTCACCATACTTGCAGAACTTCTGATGGTTTGGCTGGCGGCTGGACTAGAACATGGGCAGGTATATGCAAATGTTGGGGGCTTAACTGGATCATTCTTCAATTGGGGTGGCAAATGAGAGGCAGAATTTGTAAAAATGCTTGTTTTTTTCTAATAAAATATAATGCTATGCATTTAAAATTAGTTTAATATGCTATATCCATTCAAATGAAAGCTTAAGAACATTTTAATTTTTAAATAATTTCAAATCAAACACTGGTGACACAGCCGCTTATGTCTATGTCATATAACACCACAGACTTTATATTGCAAGTTACTATAGGCTCTGTGGTGTTACCAGAAAAGACAGTAACACCACAAACAAATCAGCCTAAATCCAGAATTTTCTAAAATGGAGGCTGCCATCATGATGATTTCAATATCAGGGGACATTTTGGAAATATTAATAAGTATGTATTTATCAAAATTTTGATTCAAATGTGTCAGATCTGCAAGTTATCAACATAACACCAGTTATGTATAACACTAATAAAGTGCGACATGAAATTGTCAGAAATTTAGCCAAATTTAAGAAAATTAATAAGAAAGAATGTACTCCCCATGCACCTCTCAGCTCAACCAGCACCTGCAGTGACATTTTGGAAGTAGTCCAAATAGCATTCCCCCTTTTCTTAAAGGGGCTACATCCATTGTTGTAACACCATAGATATGAATTTGGGGGACACAACTTTTTTCTTAAATATAACAAAATATGTATTTTTTAAAACAATTTAATAAAACTGTACGTTAAATAAAATCTGTATTCACAATATAACCACTTTATTTGCGTTAAAAATGTTATATTGTTGCAATTATATTCCATGATACCTCTCTAAGGTATGGCGGGAACATCCATATTTTGTTACAAATGCAATCTCAAACTCAATTAAATATGTATTTTAAAACAAAAAAAAATGTAACCATTAACAGTGCACAAATTGTGTTTACCCTACAGAATACAAACATTTTATAATTTATTGGTATTTAAAGTTTATTTCAACTGTTGTAAAGAAGAGGGACACCACTTGCCCCCACAAATGAAGAATGACCCAACTATTAGTGAACCCGACTGTTACATCACAGTCGGTGTTATGTTCTGATTCGCCTATTTTTCAGTGGTCTTTTTTATTCACGAGGTTTACATGAGGAGGAAACAATGGTGTTTGAGGCTTACAGCATGTCATTTCCATGTACAGAACTCTTATTATTCAACTATGCCAAAGTAAATACAGTTTTCCATTCTATGGCACCTTTAAGAGAAATAAGATATGCTGCAAATTTAATAATCATTTATATTTTTAAATAATTTATCACCTTCAGGCTATAGTTCAATAATAAGCTAAATGTGTTAGCTAAAGAAAAATGAGAGACAAATATTTTTGTGTTCTGAGCATCAAAAAGTTTGATGACCCCTGCTTTGAACTACAATAAAGATTAACTTAGTGTATTTGGATGTCATTGTGCATATGAGGGACAACTGGGGTCAAATAAGTCTGCAATTACATTTCATATGTTTGCGCACTGTGTGATTATTCAGAAAGTCACAGTTTGTTCTGGATGACTAAAGTGGGACAAAAGACCACTGTGGGACTCCACGTGTCTCACATCAAGCCCCAGAGCAATGGGAGCACTGGACAACTAACAGCCCTCAAACTGGAAATCTGCCAGTACTGCACAGAGCCGACGCTCAGCCATTCAATGAGATTTCTATTTGCTGAAACAGCATGCAGACCGACTCTGCACAAAGAACCCTAGCGTCATTCGTAACAGCCTGTTTCTAGCACTGCACAACCTAAACGGACCTAAAGCTTTTTATATAACTACCACAGAGTCAGGTTGGACTGGCTTTTGTGGGTTTGACAGAAGAGGTGGAGCTGTGACATTACCTATTTGACGTCTGAAAGTGAAACTTTTCTAATCCATGTCTGATTTGAGTTATACAAACAACCAACTTAAAGTAAAACTTCCATAGTTTAAAAGTCATCACAAATACTACCTATCATACCAAATAAATCTCAAGCCTTCTCTTAAGAAGTTTCTACTTTTCTCTTTCCTCTATAATGCACAAGAATGTTCCTGTAATTGTATAACATGAGAAGCATGACAGTAATCTTAGTTATTTTGCTGTCAGCCATGAACTGATGCTCAACAACAACCAAACCCTACACAGACGTAATTCTTTTTAAAAACAAAAAAACAAATAAAAACACCCAGTTTCATGTGATCATCACAAGACGTCTCTGGTGTGCAGGGTAAACCTATACAATTCTTGTCAAGGTGATGTTTGTTTATAGCACAAATAAGGGTGTTTATAATGCAATGCTATATGACCAAAGTTTCAAAGACGAGAATTTCATAATATGAACTAAAAATAACACACAAATCATCTTAAGATGATTCTTAATATTTGTCTTTGACAGTAAAAATATCTAAAACTCCTGAAGAATAGGCCTAGATTAAAAAAAAAAAAAATCTTTTTGCATAAGGCTGCATAAGTTTTTCTTATTACATATTTCATAAAGTTCTTAATATCTTTTATTAAAGTCTTTTAATCAAAGTCTTAGCATCTTACACAATTTGGTATTATATGCTATGGTGCTTTTTAATAATTTGAATGAGCTTTTTTTTTTATTATATTTTTATCATTTTAAGTCTAGTAATTTCGGTATGTGCTTTGTCATTTTTTTTTTTTATTCCTATATTTATTTTTATTTCAGTGTCAGTTTTAGTAATTTTTGTAGGCCTACGTCACCCAAGACAACATATCTAATTTTTAAAGTTCTTAATTTTTCGTCTAATAGCTTATTTATATTTTATCTCAGCGTAATTTCAATTACCAAAAACGATTTAAATAGTTTAACAATAACAAAACTTGGGGGAAAATAAGACAACAATAACATTAATAAATATAGAAATATTATCCAAACACAATATTTACCTGTAGGTAGGCTGGGGCATAGCTGGCATTACCGTTCTGGCTGTTGTATATGATTATTCGTAGGTACCCTGGATAAGAAGGGGCGCTGACATGACCCTCAGCAGAAACGAAGAACATCTGCACCCCACTGGGCAAGAACAAAATCTCCATGCCAGCCTCTCTGAGATTGACTGGGGCAAAGACCTGGTTTGGAGCAGCTTGAAATGGCCCGTTGCCTCCATGAGAGAGTGACAGATGCCCTTCTGTGGGTTGTGGGGTGTAGGCTGGTGGAAGTTCAGCGGGTACAGTGAAGCCTGCTGTAGGGGAGGCAGGATGAGCAGAGGCCCCCCCTGAAGCTGAGACAGGTGCTCTGGTGGTAACGACAGGCTGGGGGTCCTGGAGGACAGGAAGGGTCGGATAAAGGCGCTGACCCGAGCTCTCTGTGGACTCCAGCACCCCGAGACGATCAGTGATGGTGCTCAGAGTCTCGTTCATCTTCAGCTGCGTCTGTCGCGCGAAGTCCCAGTGGCGTCCGACGCAGCGCTCTCCATGCGTGTTCACCTCTAGCCCTCTGAGGAGATGCCGCCTGCCCAGTTTGTACAGAAGAGCAGCTTGGTCCTTATTCCCCACCTCATCATACTGAACCCCTGAGTTCAGACACTGCAGGGCTTGTTTATAGTCATCACGAATGGCGCGGGTTTCGGCCGGTTCTGGTGACTCCATTGCAGTGCCAAAAAACTTAAGTATACAACCCTTCAAAAACGAAAAACAGCAGCTGTAAACCTTACAAAAAGCTTGACAGTGTGCGCTTAAATTAGCAATGATGAGCTTATTTTCCCCCCCCCCCATGACACACGACGAAATTATGTAGCTACTTTGCCATCAAGCAGGTTCGGCAAGATTACAGAGAAAAGAAAAACTATAAAACAAAGTTCACAGCGCTTCTGGGGAGAAAAAAAAAAAAAAAAAAAAAAAAAAAGGTCACCCCGAATAAGTGTTTTAGCCATATCGTAAATAACACCTGAAAGCGCGCGAATTACAGTCACTTCCAAAGAAACTAATTTAATAAAAATCTGTTCTTGATTCAAACCCAAAACAGTTTTGGCGCCTAACTGGACGTAACTAACTTAAATATCTAATTGAGCATGGTTGTCAAGTTGTGTTGCGATGACCTTTACCATGTGTGCGCGATGGTGGGGTATGGAGACCACCTGTGCGGTTTCGCGCGCGTATGTTCTGCTACTTAACTTGGTTTAAAATGTTACGAATTAATGTTTCCATTTACACAAAGCCGGTCGACTAAAGTAGTCTTATCAACGAGACGAGTCAGTGAACGCTAGAGGCCGTTGTGCACCATAAAACAAAAAATTCTGCTTTCAAGTGTACTAGGCTGGTCAAAGACTTAAGCAGTTATGCAACTTGTTTCGTTTATTGAAATTCAGTTTGAAGTACATGATATTGCACTTAATATACACAAGTAAAATACATGGTGTACCAGAAAGAAAGACCCTAAGGAAAGTAGACAGTGGTACAAAACCATTTGTTCATTTCATATACTAAAAAGGGAGAACAGCCTTCAGACCAACAGCATGTTGGGTTTACAGAGAAACAAGTCACTATTTTGTTGATTACGTTATAGTCATAAGCAACCTATGATAAAAATCACATTTTAAAAAGGATTAAAAGCCACATTTAAAAAGCAAGTTCATTCAATATTTACAATAGACTTAAGCGCTGCAGTTCATTTGTTGGCCTCAAGTAAATGTGGTCACCAAAACATCAAGGGAGAGGCAGACACTCCACAGGCTCGAGCAGGGACACGCCACAATATCTGAAAGACAAGATTAGTTATTAGGAAGAGGGTAAAAGCCAGAACATCCACATTACAAATGCCTGTTTACTTTGAGCTCTTGTATTTTTCCTGGATTGCCTGTTGAGGGCGACCTGCAGCCCCTAGATGGAGTTTATGAAGCTCCTTCAGACATGGGCCGATCACTGCCAGTGAGTAACCAGTGAAGGAATACAGGTTTTCAGGCTGCCAGAAACACAAACCCATTTCAGGTGGATTATAGAAAAACTGCACAAGTATTCAGGGGTTTGTATATTATACACCTTGTCTATAGTTGTGGAAGCATGGAAGAAATATATTGGTTAATCCAAATGAAAAGTGGTCTCAGTGAAAAAGGTTAGACTTGCCCACAAAACCCCATTTAGAGTATAGTTGGCCAGACAATATGCAGCAGCAGCAGTCTTGGAAGGTAGATACTGCACAAAGGGATCCAGCTCAAGCAGGCTCAACTCTGAAAGATACTGTTTGGGCAGAGAGAAAAAGAAATCAATATCCAATTCAGAGGAGAAATTCACGATGAAACCCACTCACCAAAGCAAGGTTTACAGTCCTGGCACAAATACGCTCCTCCAATGTGTACTGCATTAAAAACTGGTGAACTGTGGGTGCAGTCATGTCAAAAGCCAGCACTCGGAGCAGGTGCTGCTCCATCCGAAGCAGCTGTTTCTTTGTGTAGGTGTCATCCGTGATGTACACAAACTCTTCCACTTCCGGAGGATACACCTCCTCGTATTTCCTAATCAGAAACACACGGCAGTTACGTCAGTAGGTAACAAGTTTAAAGAGAAACTCTCATCACCACTTACGCAGCCAGGAGTATGGCAGCTGTTCCCACAAGCTGCAGTTTTCCTCTCAGGACAGACATGCACGAAAGGAAGCGGTCCAGGTAATTAACAGCCAAGTACAGAGTCTCCGAGCACAGCTTGTACTCCTCACCAACCTCAACCAGCCAGTCGACAAGGATGATCCTCATACAGTTAGTTATGTCAGGCTGCCTTCTCATATAGCCGGGCTTCGGCCTGTATTTAACCTGAGACACAGTGCATTACAGACTGATAAAGGGCTACTCAAAACACCTGCTAAATCTAAATATACCAACTTCACATTCACGCAGGTATCTGTGGATGTCCTCAGCATATTCTGGATCACATAGGACATCCTCAGAAGAAGCTGCCTCCTCCAGCAATGACTGCATGGAAGAGTCCATGCAAGACCCTAAATATTCATAAAATAGTTATAATAGGCCACATGCATAAGAAATCTGCACTGCAAGTGATGAAGTGCCTTTCAGATGATGTGATGTTAAACATACAAAGTCATACAGACTTAAAGCTGTGATAGAGAGGAGACATAGAAAAAAAAAAAAACCCTCCTGGGGATGGGGGAATGCAAAAAAAAAAAAAAAAAAAAAAAAAAAAAAAAAAAAAGTAGTGCATTACTTTGCATAGTGTAACAACAACAATAAATCTTTAAAACTCCCCAACACTGGTAAATGTTACATAGATACAGAGTCTTCAAAAACCCATTCCAGTAAATAACAGCCCAGATTTACGTAAACTGTAGCATACAGATAGTTAACTTTAAAAGTGACTGATTTACCATTTTTAAGCGTTAAACCCCCCCAAGGGGGGGAAAAAAAAAAAAAAAAGCCCACAATTACAGATGTATCCAAATTACACACCCGCTCTCAGACTTGATCTGTCAGCATACCTGAACCAAGATCTTGGACAGCATCATCTACTAGCAGCAGCTCTGAAGGCAGTAAGAATGAGGGTGATTTAGTTGGCTGCTCAAGCACGTGATCACCCAGCGTGGCACTCCATGTGCTGACGGCACGGGTCGATGCAGCACGAAAAGCTGGCTCATATTTGGATGAAACCTAATTAAACGATACAAAAAACGTCACTTTGTTACACTCTGGGAGTAGCATTGTAAACATTTAACACTAACCTGACCAAATACTCGATTGTGTTGATCATTCTCGGTCAAGACACCGAGCACAACCCTTTGGCCGGGCTTGAGGGCGCGCAGGCCCATGAGGTTTTCCTGACGACTGGACAGAGGAGCGAAGCCACGGGAAGCCATTTTCTCTGCTAAAAACTACCCTGTTCAAGATCAACTCAAATTATAAACAACTACTTGAGTTAAAGACACTTGAAGCGAAACCGTTCAAAACAAACCTCTTGCTGCGTTAAACTCTAAAGAACCAATAAACTCTCAATGAGCGGATCAAAGTGCTTTGACACTGATTGTCTTGCTAAACCTTTTATACGAGCACGTCTATATTCATGACCAATCGACATGAGGCTAGTTAACACATTTGACTTAATTGAGATTGCCTACGCTTTCCAGCTGTTGCAAATTAGTGCTAATTAAGCTCGCATCTAAGGTATCGTCACATAACCATGGAAACAGAGTACTATGTTTCTTTGCAGTTCAGCGGCAGTATTAATCATAGACATATATATTGACAGACGACATGTCATGAACGTTTACGTTTTTTCGACGCAAACACTTTTAGAATTTATAAACGGGTGTTTTTATAAAGTATTAGCATTTTGAACTTTTAGATTAACACATTTAAAACACTTAAAACACATTATGCAAAATAAAAATGTTAAACTGTGATATTTAGGGCTTTGTTTTCTTCACACATCACATGTATCATATTTCATTTTTTTTTTTTTTTGAACACAAAAAAAAATCACTCATTGTTTTGATCATAGATTTAAACGTGTAAGAGTTCAAATTTTTTGATGGATTTTCATATTTTAAGAATGGCTCTGGGACAACAGTTCAACAAAAGGCTATAGCCTATATAAAAAGGTACTTCAAAAGTAGTAAAATAAATGATGAAAGCATGAGCTTTAGCAGGAAAGTTTTAATGTGTCCTACATATTACAAAAACAGAAATCCGTTTTAATAAAAATCAACCCCTAGGACATAAAAGTGCCCAAAGTTGTAGAAAAATGTATATTTTAGATCCTGCAACTTTTTTGTTGACTATGTAATCACCCTTTAGTTTTAGTTTTTTTTTGCAGTTCCCTTTATGGTCCTGCAATGCAACAAATGGATTTTTAAGTAGAAATATTCCATGTGGTTTCTAGATTTATATTAGATCACACAAACTGCCTGCATAATCATTTTAAGAATTAAGAAAAATAGTAATGTGTATAGCAGCATATCACACTGCAGGACACAGCTTCCACCGCTTGAAATTTCTCATCTCCAACCCAGATTCAAAGCTGAGAAAGGCTGTAGATGTGCTGCTCACATTGAGGATGTTTAAGGATGTTTACACCAGCGTGGGCTCTCATTTAAGCCTGACTCCTGCAAAGACCGCGCTCAATATGTGATATAGGATTCGGCGATTCACTGCACAGGCCTTGACCAGGGGCTTCTTGAGAAATGAGATTCTCTGCAGGTCTCACACTACAAAGCTTCAATAAATCAAATTAAAGATCTCTGTACAATAAAAAACAGCAGGGCTGAATTCAATATCTCAGGCACAAACATCTTCAAGATCACATGGAAAGAACCCTGACATGTTTGGAGAATTTATTGCAAATTTAAACATCAGGAAAACTGCTTACTCGACATTTCAAGTGAGTAGTTACAGCTAGAATGTCTACACAATCATTTGAGATTTACAGAGTATAAGACCTGTTCCTGTCTCTACATGGCCATTAAGTTTATTCTTGGAAACAGGCTCTGTCTGGAACTGATGAATTCTTCCTGACCGTCCCTGGTGCTGTTGTATTCTCTTTGTCTGGCAGAAAGAGAAATTTCAACAATAACAGAGTGCTGCAGCCAGGGTAATCTGTGCTACAGAGCAAGATTGAGGCTGCTGATATCTAAATCAGGTGGTGTGGTTTTAAACAAATATCAAGACGTTACAGCAAGCTCAGAGCTGCTTACTATACTTCAGCAGGATATAAACTTCAGGATTCTTCTCCCTTGCAAGTAAACCCATGACATCAACACAAGAATATTCAGAGAATGCAGTATGATCACGCACGGTACTGACGTATGTTAGCCTATACTTGGAGTTCTGACGTGTGTTGGCCTAAAATCAGCATTTGTGTAAGGAATCACCCTGAAACATAGTTAAGAAGGGAGTTATTTGTATATATGTAGATTTTCTAAAGTTTGGGGTGAGGAGTTGTGTATGCTGTGTAACGCAGATTGAACTGGGTCCTTGCCATTTTATTATCGTGATCTATTGCAGCTGACAATCTGCCGGCAGCTGAGGTATAGCGATAAATTTCCAGTTCTCATATATGCTGAGAACTGTCGATGCCAGTTTATAGCTAAGGCCAAATTTTCCTGTATGGTGCCAAAAGTCAGCAGGCAGATATGATGGAGTTTTGCATATTCCTGTAGCTTGACTGGCAGAGCATGGCGTTAGATGTTTTGGTTAAAGCTGTATGCATACCTGTAAATGTTGGGAAAAAGAAACAAATGTGTGATTAAATATCCATTTATTTTATAGATCTACATCTTTTAGGAGGAAGACCCCATATTTTTATTTAATCGACAATAAAATAATTTAATTATTTCTATTTTTAGTTATTTTTATCTACATTTTTATTCAAAATGTACATGTACTAAATCTATTTAAATTAGAATGTATCTTTCTTGCTATTTTCAGTCGTTTTGTATCCATCTGTTAATAAATGTTGAAATCTGAGACAAGAGATTACATATACATTGTTCTATTGAATGTTTTGTAGATTTGCAACTTCTCTAAGAAAAAGGCCATTGTAATTCACTAAAATTAATGTTTTAAATTAAATGTACGATAAATACAATTAAATTGGAACATAAAATTATTGCTATTTTTTTTTATCTATATATTTATCCATACATGTAAATTCTTTAACATCTACGTGTTTGTATGCAATTTAAATGAACTTCACTGAAAAAAATGACTCATTGAATTTACTAAATTTTTTTAAGGTAAGTGGTTGCAATCAATTTATTTTAGCTACATTTAAATAAACAAATTTAGTTGATTAACTTTCAACTAAATTTGTTTATTTAAATGTAGCTAAAATAAATTGATTGCAGCCACTTACCTTAAAAAAATTTAGTAAATCCAATGAGTCATTTTTTTCAGTGTTTAAATGAACTTTTTTATTATTAAGTTTTAAAGTTAAATTAAAATGAAATAGGATCATATCATTATTGCTACTTATAGTTTTGTTTGTGTCCATATCTTTGTCCATAAATGATTATGAATTTAAGACAAATGATTACATATACATTTGTAAATTTAATGTTTTGTAAACAACTTCTCAAAGAAATATAACTTTTTAAGTTTTTAAACTAGATTAAATCAAAACTTATATTTATTGCTATTTTTAATTTCTATCTATGACACACATTTCCTGAACATGTACATGCCTACATTAAACTTTACTTAAATTAGGTTTTAAAATTAAATTAAAATAAAATAAAATAAAATAAAATGACTGCTAGTCTTGTTTCATATCCATCTCTTTGTCCATAAATGTTGTAAATATGAGCCAAATTATTAAATACACATTTATCCATTAAATGTACTGTACATTTATCAAAGAAAACCCTTTTAATGTACTTAGATTAAGTTTTTAATTACATTACATTAAACTGAACATTGCTATTTTTTGTGTTGTTGTTTTTTCTAAAATCCATATCACTGTCTATAAATGTACATTTCCTGAACACGTGAGTGCCTGTATGATAGGCTGCCAGCTGCTAGGCCACTAGAAGGTGATTCTGTCTGAGCTGTCAGAGAAACACAGAGACCTCTGAGATTTGGATTGCTATGCAAAGAGCATCATCTCAGCTGGGAAATAAAATGGAAAATGGGAAATAGAAAGAGAGAAGAGTGTGCTCTCCGACTCTTCCTCTGACATGCTCCACTGTGTAAACCTTCCCATAGTGCCTAGAGAATTCCACAGGATAATCCTGATTGACACATTGCTGTTGCCTGACACAAAGCTTCTTCAAACATGACATTCTTGTCGAAATCAGTAGAGCAGAGTCGGGGTGAGCAGATGATTCATTATCAATGCGACCCATTCCCCCTCAAGTTAACTCACAGTCTAATGAAAAATGCTTCAGGCGGCCTTGCTTCCGAATGCTGTGTGTTAACATTCGAGCTACTTGAGTGCAAAGGGAATAGATGCACCAAAGCTGGGCTGAATCGCTTGCATCAGGGGAATGAGAAACCTTCTCTGATTTTTACAGTTTTATGGATTAGAGGAAAAATCAGCCAAGGCATTGTTCTTATCAAAATCCAACAGCATTCACTCATGTGCCTCAGCGCCAGCATTTGCTGGTGCAATTATAAAGACCCAAAGGACAGGATCAGACACAGCAGGACTCAAGAAGGGTACCAATGGTCCCCAGTGGGCATCTGAGCTGACAGTGGAACACCGCCAATATATGTCTAGAGGCAGAAATTGCCCTCTAACTCCTGTCCTTGCAGATTTTATGAAGAGAGCGAATACTCAGATGAATGTTAAAGAGGTAGTTCAGCCAAAAACATTTGGTCATTATTGACTCACCCTCATGTCATATGAATTTCTTTCTTCTGTGGAATGCAAAAGAAAAGGTTGTATCCGAATCTTTGTCAATAAATGTAAAAACTTTTAGACAAAAGTAACAAAAGATACATTTATCTATTGATGTTTGATTATAGATCTACAACTAATCTAAGAAAAAGACCTTTTAATTCACTTAAATTTAGTGTCAGAATGAATGAAATTAAATTAGAATTTATAATTAGTATATAATACTTAAAAACTTAAATAGAAACATATCATTATTGCTGACTTTTTGTATTCATATCTTTGTCCATAAATGCTGAGTCAAGTAATTAATTATACATTACATATTTAATGTTTTGTAAATCTACAACTTCTCTAAGAAAAGGACCCTTCAATTCTGTCCATACACTGAAAAAAAAACTATCATAATTTTAACGGTAAAAGACTAAAAATGCTACAGTAAAAACCTATTAATTGGTAAATGTAAGTTCTTAGTTTTTTCAGGGGTTTAAGCTATATCGTATGTTGTTAAATTAATGTTTATTGAATTATTTTAATGTGTAACAAAGACAGTGTTTTGCATTTGTGTTTATGACACTGTGCACTCTTTACATATTAGTTGTTGTTTTTTTACTTTAAATTTAAGTTTAAAATGTAAAACCAAAAAGCATATTTTTATGGTAAAATTCTGGTAACCATAGCTTCTGTCTTTTTACTGTAAATTTCACAGTTTTTTATGGTGTACCATGAAGGTCATTGGGGATCAATGTTGTTTTGGACCCTATAGACCTGCATGGACAAAAACAGTTGAATGACAGATTTGGAATGACACAAGGGTGAGTAAATGATGACAGAATTTCATGTTTTGGTGAACTGTCCCTTTAAGAGGAACAGAGAGTTTTCTACTGGTTCAAGATGAATAACTGATGATCAATGAGTAAGAATGCAAGCCTTCATTAATACTGAAACAAAATTCCCATTCATGATACAAAATAATTGAAGCGACAGTCATGATTTGCTTTGCGTCGACCCATAAGCTGTGTTCCCGTGTCTTCAGTGCACAGAGCAGAAGAGATAAGACCTTCCCAGGAGGCATGACGCCTCGGTCCTATTGACATGCATAGCTCTGCCCCACCGCTTGCATCTGAAGCTCCATCCATATGCCAGTCCGCTTCAGACTCTCTGCAGACAGACAGACGTGACACAAATTTCAGTTACTGAGATAACAAAGAGATTTGATCAAAAACAGACATTATTGAGCTATTTTTAAAAAATGTTTTGATGATAAAATCAGAAACGGCCAGTACTTCTTTTCATTTTTCATTCTCAATTTTTCAAGTCAATGAAAAACAGTCTCTGCCACCTGAAGAATATGTTCAAATGTGACATCTGGCTGACACACACTCTTCCTTTAGACACTTTTAGATAGATTGTTTCCAGACATTAAGAAGAAAAAGGAATTAGATAGTGTAACAGTAACCAAACTGACATACACTCTTAAAACGAAAAAGTTCTTTATTGGCATCTATGTGTTCCATGAAGAACCTTTAACATTCTATGGTACCCTTCCATTCCACAAAAGATTCTTTATAGTGGAAAAAGGGTTCTTTTGATTTTTAAATGCTCTTCACACTAAGAAAAATGGTTCTTTTAAAAACTATTTATGCAAAGGTTTTTTGGAGACCAAAAATGTTTCTTCTACACTCTTAAAGTTTTTATTTTTATTTTTTTCACAGCGATACCACACTACTATGGGTTCCCCAAAACACCTTTCAGTGAACAGTTCTTAAAAAACATATTTTTCTTAGTGTGAAGAACATTTTAAACTAATGTAATGGAACCTTTTTAAACCTTTATTTGTGTAAAACAAGATTATGCCAGACTAAATTGAACAAAAATCCTCACGCTTCATTTACAAAGCAAAATAGCCCTTTTGTACAATATATGAGCCCAGCAATAGGTCTCATTGAGAGTTCATTACATCTGTGAGTGACGCCACAAAGACGGCTACATGAGAGGCCTTTCGGCTCATGATGTTGATGAGAGTGGTGATTAGTTCTGTCAGATATGAATGACTGAGCACAACACCATGGGAGAAGACAAGACAGGGCGAAGCCTGTCATAGAGTCTGAGCTGCTGAGCTGAGTAATATCACTAAGATAATCAAATCCCAATTACAGCAATTAAAGCAAGAACGATGGTATCATCTTTTGTGAGTTATGCGAGACATCCTTTTTGTCTTTAACTGAAACATAAATCAGCTGCTAAAGAAACCGAGAAGACGTCAATGAGATGAGAGGGGGAATGAAAAAGGGAGAGGGATGATAGGAATGAAACAGAGAGGGAGGGGGAATTCAGAGTACAACAGCTGGACAGTCGATAACCAGCCCACTGTTGAGATTCAGCTCGAACGCATTCAGATGCGCTGCTTCCTCTTTTGCTCGCAGTCCAAACACAAGTGGCATCTATTTCAGCGTGCGCTATAGCTTAAGGAATCCCATGAGGAATTCACTACGGGAGCACAAGATGAGCGTGACGGATAGCTTTGTGATTTAGTGCCGACGACTCTTTTTTTGCATCAGAAAGGTTAGTATTTCTACTATATTTATCAAAATTTACTCAGAAAAAAAGATAAAAGTTGATGTTATTTTCAATTTGAATGTTAAAACTTAACTGTTCTTAAATATTCAAACTGACTTAAATGTGTCATTTAATGCGCTTAATTGAAATTATCATATGGTAAGTGATAAAAAAGATGTATTTGCTTCTAGTAAGTGATATTGGACAGTCATCAGTATTCCAGTCAGTCTCAAATCTCTTTTTCTCCAACCCTCTGTATTTCGTCATCCCCTGCTCCCCTCATTGACATCCTCTGTGGAGCTTTATGTTTGAGTCATTTTCTTAATAGCCACATTCTCCTTCCACAAGCTTCCCTAAATGAAATCCATAAACACAGATTAGAGCCGCACACCGTAATGACCCGCTGAATTTCTCCTGGAATTGCTGGCAAACCACAAGAGGGATCGAATGATTTATATAGCCGCAGGGATTCTCATCTCACTCTTAAATTGAAAAGCTGGAGGGGGGAACGTTAAAGTTGACTGAGGAAATGTCCAAGAAAATAAGTGTGATTTCCTGTTTGTTGCTGTCTCCTAGCGTGTCTCTGCAGACAAATGCATCTCAGAAAAAAAAGGAAGTGGTCATAAATCCCTTTATGAGACTCTAACCACAGGTTCTCAGGGACCGCTGTGGCTCAGACGACTGTAGTCACACACAATGAAGCTTAGGGGACTGAAATATGCCGGCGGACAAACAAATAGCAAGTTTTGTAAACCGCAGACTAAAAATACTTCACGTGTTTTGTCTGCAAATCTGTGGACAATTTTCAGGGTTCTCGAAAACAAATTCTGAACATTGTGAGAAACGTTACACAGATCTGCAATATTGCAACTCGTAAAATTTATTTGGTTTACAATTGGTTTACAATAGGGTCTCATTTGTTAAAATTTATTTAGAGGGAAAGTTCACCCAAAAATTTAAATTCTGTCATCATTTACTCACCCTCAAGTAGTTCTAAACTTGTATGAGTTTCTTTGTTCTGTTGAATATAAAAGAAGATATTTTGAAGAATATGGGTAACTAAACAGTTGTTGGTCCCCATTGCCTTCTATAGTAATGGAAAAAATACTATAAAAATCAGTGGGGACCAGAAAGTGTTTGGCTACTCACATTCAAAATAAAATCAAAATACAACAACTTGAACGTGTAACTTGAACAACTTGAGCGTGAGTGAATGATGACAGAATTTTTATTTTTGGGTGAACTATCCCTTTAACTGCATTAGTTAATTTGAGCTAACACTTTTTGCATTTTTCAATGTAAATAGTTCAAAATATCCTAATGCATTTTTTTAAATCAAAAGTTGCATCTGTTGTGAACTAACATGAACTAACAATGAACAATGCATTTTTATTCAGTGTTGGAGAGTAACTAGTTATATATAACGGCGTTACATAATTTGATTACAAAATAAATGTAACTAAAAATGTGTAATTAATGTTACTTATGAAAATGTTAACAATTACAAAGGGGTTTGCGTCTGAATACTTCTTGTATTAATATTTAGTATTTCTTGTTAAGTTTTTAACCTCGAAACGAAATCTCAAAGTAAAATGAGGTGCTAAAGTTTTATTTTGTGTTGTCTGTGCTTTAAAATTAAATTATTATAATCTTAAATTAAGAGATGAAGGATTTTGAAAGTCTGACTGTAATCAGTGTTGAGTACTACTGTAAGGTTAACCCTGAAACTGATTAACAGTTGAAAACATTTGTCAGAAATTTATTAAAGTATTCAAAATGTAATCAGTTACATTACTTTAATAAAGTGATTGAAATGGTTACGCTACTTATTAAATTTTAAATAGGGTAACCTGTAATCTGTAACCTATTTCATTTCCAAAGTAACCTTCCCAACACTAACATAGATTAATAAAAAAAAAGAAAAAAAAAAACCATTGCATTCATTGCATTAGCTAATGTTAATTATGTAAACAATGAGACCTTATACTGTAAAATGTTACAATTATTTTTAATAATTCAAATTTAAACTACATTTTTGATCCCCATTTAATGACAAAGAACAATGTATGTGAAAGAACACATAATAAAAAGCCAGATATTGACCTGTAACCAGATGGTGAAGATGCAGCTCATTTCCACACTAATGCACCTACAGCACAAGCACACATGCTCTCTTATGAACTGATTCTAGCACAGCTGAGGTGACCTCCGTTAAATTGTTCTCATCTCAGGGGAGCTAAATGTGAATCACGTACCTGTCATATGAGCTTGTAAATATGAAAAACTTTTCTGCTCAAAGCTGAATGCATGTTGGTCTTGTATAAACTCAGATTTTGAACGGCCACAAACAAAGCAGCTTTGTAAAAACCACATTTTTGATACACCGACAGCCTGTCAAACAAATGATTTGGCATGTTGTTCTCTTTAAATTGGGAAACTCGGTGACATTTTCCTGCTCGGGTACCTCTCAATCTATTATTCATGAGGTGTGAGTATGCATGCTGTGTAAACAACAGACTGACCTTCTGTGTGCACCGCTGAGCTGATGTGACCACCCCAAAGTCCTAATGGACCAGCGGTGGCCTATCAACAACCCGCACCAGCTTACGAGCCCACTGATATGCAGGTTGCCTGGATACAAAAAGCATAATTAAATGTGATTATCATCCTCTTCACATTCAATCTGAAGTATTTAAGTGTTCTGGTTGTTGTTGTTGTGTTTTTCTGAACCATACATTCATCAAAGACAGAGGTCATTTAAGGAAATAGTCAACTGTGTGTCAGTGAACTCTGGGGGATTGACATAAAATATGATTGGCCTGTTAGATGAATACAATATTCTTATTATGATGATGCACTGGTCAAGAAGTGGAGGGCAACGGATTGTGCATTGGTTGCACTTTGGAAAATGTCTTGGAAAAAAGTGTTTAGGAGCTGATATTCTTGAAAAAATATCAGAGTATATTTTTCAAATATTTTAATAAATTATATAATTATATTATAATAATCTGTATTTTATAATTTAAAGGTGTAATAAATTATTTAATTATAATATTAATTTATTATTATATTAAAATAATACATTAATATTAAATATTTTAATATTAATGTTCTATTTAATACATTTAATAAGTGATTTGGTTATATAATTTGGTTTGCTACTATTTATAATTCATTAAATATTCCATAAATTAAATCAGCATACCAACAAATGCTCCAGTAGGCCAAATGGAATAACATTAATGTGTCCAATAATATTTTAAAACATCTTCTGTATGATCTCATATGTTCTTCTAATCCTAATATACTGAAATAATGTTTATGTTATACATTATAATATATTGTTTAATTATAGTATATTGTAATATAATATCAATTTGTTTATTTTAATATAATATTTAATTGTAATAGAATAGAATAAAACAGAAATTACTAGTATTTTTAAATGCGAGTATTATTAAATACTAGTATTAATCAATACTTCATAAATTAAACATATTATGGCTACTACAGTACACCATTAGTGGGATCTATGTAACATCCTTATTGTATCCAATAATATTTTAAAATCATATGTTCACATCAATTTAATCCCAGAGGTTAAGTGGATAGTAATAATAACACTTTAATTTACAAAACAGCAAACTAATTAAAAAAAAATGTGTTTGTAAATAATCATTTATCTATCCTGTCTTTGCAACAGATTCCCAAATATAGCAGATATGTCTGGGATGGATGGGACTGTGGAGGAGATAAATGGTACGGAAGTGGACAGCGAGAGTTTCCTGAGGTTCAGCCCTACATCGGTTTCTACCGGGGCAGCCGCTGCCTCATACGGACGGACTGCGAATGTTTACGTCTACGTCTCCATCTTCCTCAGCTTGCTGCTCTTCCTGCTTACCCTGCTGATCATTGCTCTCCACAGGCTGAAGAACATCATATCCTCCAGCTCTTCATACCCAGAATGCGGCAGTGAGGTCGGGAGCTCCTTCACTAACATGGAGATCTGCAGCATCTCCTCACAGAGATCAACAGTGTCATCTCTGTCCTGACAGATCGATTACACGTCTGAATGTACTGATATTCTAGAAGTTTAGAAATATTTTAGCAAGTACTTTGGTATATAATTAAATATTTATCATTATTATCAGCGTCATTTTCATTAACATTATTTAGAGTAAATAATTCCACCAACCGTGTATTACTTAAAATAAATAAACCACAGCAGATCCTGCATTGAAATAGACAGTACTGCAGCATTATCATGAAGGCTTTGTATGATTTTGGAAAAATATTAATGACTTGTGTATGTCAGTGACATTATGTACATAATGAACTGTAAATAGAAAAACTATCATGCTGACTCTGTCATACTGAAAATTATATTTGACAATATGACTACATTTTCATACATGAATGTACTTTAATACATTGAAAATATATAGAATACAACATGTCATCCCTTGGAAGCTTTGAATAAAATATGATTTGCTCTTAAAAAAAATGCATAATAATCATGACTATAATTCACAATGCAAAAATGCTGGAGAACAGGAATCATCAGTAAAAAATGCAGTAAAAATGTGTGGCGCTATAATGAAAAGGAACAGCATATAGTGGCCCCCAATGCTATTTGAATACTTCAGGCACACTTATAAATGCATGGATTCCTTTACAATATAAATAAAATATAGCAAACTGATCATAATAGATTTATTGTTTAAAACTCACTTTTGCATGTACTTAAAGTGTTAAGGTGATTTTAATTCAAAATAATGTTATATAATTTAAAACCAATACTTTTATATTTAACTGTCGTTTTAGAACAGAACAGAATAAAAAAAATTATGGAAGCCCACTTCTGCCACAAAATATATATATATATATACACACACACACACACACACACACACACATATATATATAAATATATATAGAAATCATTATTTATGTATGTACGTATGTATGTATATATAGAAATCATGATTTGGTAAATCATAATTATGAGACAAAAAGTCACAAGTATGAAATAATGAGATAAGAATAACAAGTCATAAAATTATGAGATACAGTAAAATAATTAGAAGATAAGCTGAAATTATTACATTCTATGTCATGATGTAAAAAGATGAAATTATGAAAAAAGTTAAAAAATAGATAAAATATCAAAATTATGACATACTAAGTTTAATTTTAAGAAATTAAAAAACATGATGACAGACATTTGACCATGTTATTTTATCTCATAATTTCAATTCAGTTTGTCATAATTTTGATTTTTATCTCATAATTATGACATTTTATGTCAGATTATGATTTGCCAAAGCATTTTGTCCTTGTGGGCTTCCATATATAACACAACAGAACTATTTGATATATTCAGATAATTATCTTATCTAACCTACTTATTTGATAGATACTATTCGCAAATGAATGATAGAATATAATATAAGCAATCCAGTCTGCAATAAACAATACAGCAATCTGAGATCCAACACAGATAATTTATAAATAATGAGAAGTCCGGGGGCCATAAAGTGAGCCTGAGGGGTGATATGGTTAAAATGTTTATTGAGCTGTCTGACAGCTGCTGGGAAGAAACTAGAGCTGAAAGGTTTTGTGATCTCAGCAGTTATGTGCTGCAGCATCATTGTTCTTAGGCACGTATGTTGGATGTAACAGTAACTTACCTATATATGACAGATCTGATTTCTAGGCTTTAGTGACGCTGTATTCTGGTCTTTGTGTTTGTTAGCAGGTCAGCATGAGAGATATGATGCACACTGCGCCATAAACGGAGTGGAAGGTGTTGACTGTTTTTTGTGCCCTCATTTGTCATTTAATCTGATTTTTAGTTATCTAATAATTCATATATTTCAGAGTCCCCGTGTAAATGTAGTTTTCAGTAGTCCAGTGTATTGAAGTATCTGCACCGCTGCGTGGTGCCGCTAGAGGGCGCAAGGTCTATTTGATCACACAGGCGAGTCTCTCTTTCCGCAGCGGCCATCGCTGTTTTGTTTTTGTCGTGACAGGAGTTCTTCACGGCTCATATTTTTCAGTTTTTATATGTTTATCGGGTTACTTATATTTAAAAATGGGGCATTTTTAATGACAGTCATATAAAATCAACGTAACGCTATTTTATTCTGTGCCGAGTTCAGAAAAAAAGGCAAGTCTGGTCAGTACGCTCATAAAGGTCGGATGACAGGTGAGAATTTGGGTTTTACTCTAAAAAAAACAAAATGAGCGACAACTTTCATCTTAGTTTAGAAAACACAGGTAAAGACGGCCAAACCTCGGCAGCCGCGGACAGCAACGAGCAGGACCTGGAGAGCTTCCCGTACGACGCGGAAGACCCGGGCGAAGAGAGCGACGCGAGGGACGGCGCGGTCAGTCCGGAGGAGCTCAACGACGACGAGACCTCCGGAGAGAGCGAGAACCTGCCCAAGACCTGCATCTATGACGGCTGCACCGAGACCACGACGCAGGTGGCCAAAGCCAGGAAACCCTGGATGTGCAAAAAACACCGGAATAAAATGTACAAGGACAAGTACAAGAAAAAGAAAAGCGACCAGGCCATCTCGTCTGGAAAACTAGACGTAAGAAATGCTCATTTGGGAGAAATAACAGCTTCATTAAACGCATTAATAAACTAGTTTTAATCACAACATTTGTCATTGTTTTATTTGTTGGTGATGTGAAGGACGGTTCGGAGGAGAGGCCTGTATCTGTTACTAAGCAACGGCTGGGTACCATGGGAGACAGACCCGCCAGACCGTCCCTCATTGAGCAGGTGCTGAACCAGAAGAGACTGGTAAGAGCATTAAACACTTTTTGGGGTTTTGTAATATAGTACGATTACTCGAGTAACTCGAACACAAAAAATCATCGAGGCAAATTATGTGCTTTGAAGAATCGTTTAGTCCATTTACTAGGGATGCACTGAATTTGAAGACATTGCAGCAGAAATATATTACTATTGTTCAGCAGAATGTACATACTACTACTACTAAAATTATGAAAGCTTTATTTTTTAAGGAATGATCACACAACATTTCTTCCATGTTTTAAGTTTAATAGTAAATCCCCTTTGTTTGTTTTTAATAATTTAAAGATGAATGAAATTAATTTTTTATGCCTTCATTTGATAACCAGATACACAACAGAATTTCTGAGGAAAAAGAAAACATTTCATAAGGCTATTTTAAGAATAAATAACAATAAAACATAAATTTATAATTGTCATTTTCTTTAATCATAGCTATAATTATTATAACACCTGAAATATGTTGCGTGTAAAAAGTGTTTGTTTCAGCCACATGAAGGGTGGGTACATTGTGTGCACGTGATCAGGATGGTACCACCTCCGTCGCATTTTGAGAAAGGAAAAACCCTGTTTGCAGGACTATACATTATTTGGATAATTAGTCAAAAACAACAACAGTTATGTCTGATTCTGTTGCATAGAACTGAATAAAAATAATAAATTGATATTTAATATTAATATATTTTCTGTCCAATTTTCTTTCAGTAAAAGCGTGGTTATTTTACTGGCTTGTGTTTTTTTTAAATTCCGTGTCATTAAAATTGAGTTAAATTAAAAAAGTCTTACAAAATTACTTTATATTATTTAATAAAATATATAATTATTACAAAGCATTTTCGGTTTCGGTTTTCGACCAAGCACATCCAGAATTCTTGGTTTCGGCCCAGAATTTTAATTTCGGTGCATCCCTACCATTTACTGTAAGTACATACAGAGCACTGTGTTTACAACCACATGCTCCTTTAAAGGATTACACAAACACACACACACACACACACACCAGTATGCAGAGAGACATTTATTCTTCAAATAACTTAAAATTCTTGTTGCTGAAAAATGTGTTAATAAATGTGTATGGACTCTTGTATTTGTACCACGTTAGCTTCCTCTCCACTAATTTTTGCCTCTTACAAAAGACACAAAGCCTTCTAAGAAGACAGTAAAGGCTTATGTCATGCCTGAGCTGTAGTTAGGCTGAAACTTGAAAGTTAAGTTGCACAATGTTTAGGTTTTATTATTATTATTTTTTATTTCTATTATTTTGATTTATGTCTTAGTTTTAGGTTGTACTATGTTTACCTTTTTTAAAGTAATTTGAAATTGATTTTTATATTTTTATATATTTGTATTTGCATTTTGAGTGTAATATGGTAATTAAATGCACTAAATGGTTTTAGTTTTCACAGTTATTAATATATGCAATTTTTCTAAAAAGGAAACAAATTACTTGTTCATTTTAAGAGACCTGTCTTATTTTCTCTTGTATATTTAATATTGCTCTTTAATAAAGAAAAAGTTCTTCTTATCCGATTAATCGATAGAATTTTTGGTAGAATACTCTATTACTAAAATATTCAATAGCTACAGCCCTATAATATAGTAGTTACTAGTTTTAGTCATATACTCCCTTTTAACAAAATGCCATGGTGCAGCGCAATGTTATTTTAGTGTTATCAATATACTATAATTATAGTTTACTATAGTTTTATCACTATTCTGAATTGCTTTATATTTTTGTAGTTTTAGATTTCATTTTAATTGTGTTTTTGTCATTTCTTATATTTTTTATTATGTAGGTTTAATTTTTATTTAATGTTTAAATTTTAGTTTTATTTGGTAACACTTTACAATAAGGTATCATTTGTTAACATTTAATTTATTAACTGTTTATCAATTAAGTATTTATTAATTGTTGTTAATGTTAATGTAATTCATGTAGTTATGTGAAGATGGAATTTGAATTGTTTCTTTTTTAATAAATCAATCTCTGTTGTACATATATTGTACAAGGCATTAGGGACAAAAAAATTGTTGTATTATATGCAGTGCAAAATAAAGTCTATATAAATAATAAATAAATAAAACCTATAACCTAATTCAGTTTTTTTTTTCTTTTTGAAAGTTTATTAGTTTTTCAGATTTTAAATATGCATCCCCAAGCTGATGTGTGTGTATATATATATATATATATGTGTGTGTGTGTGTGCGCGAGTGTATATAGATTGACTGTTTTTCAGCTTTTATTTGATGTATTGGATTAGTGAATTTTATGTAATTTTAAAAATGTCATGTGTATTTTATTTGTAATATAAATGCTATTAATATTTATATTAACCCATTATTATTTAATAGCAAAGTGACTTACCATCAGCTCATGTTGTGTTGTTTTTGGGTTTCAGTCTCTGCTGAGGAGTCCAGAAGTCATCGGTTTCCTTCAGCAGCAGCAGCGTTTACTGACCACACAGAATCGAGCTCAAACACAGCACAACTACTGAAGACTGAAGATGTTTTACTCATCCTGTCGACGATTTAATGCAGATACATGTTCAATGACATTTTTACAACAGCAGTATTCTATACTCATGTGAGAACCATGAGCATCTGTGACCTACAGCCATCCTTGATGGTGTGGAGACTTTCAACCCTGCATTCTGAAAACTGGGATATTTGACAAGGATCTGATCGATTTGAAGTACTGCTGTCGTCATCAAGCTCTTTGAGATCATGAAATGAAATAGCAGCTAAATCTACTATACATCAACAATCCATTTGAATAACCATCCTGTTCGGTCACATGTAGTGTGTTTTAGGATTTTTAAATTATTGATAGAAAATATGAAATGGCAGCTGTTCTCAAAAAATGTTTTTAGTGATCTTAATCTAATCTGTA
Organism: Spinibarbus caldwelli; assembly: GCA_039654775.1. Classification (NCBI taxonomy): domain Eukaryota; kingdom Metazoa; phylum Chordata; class Actinopteri; order Cypriniformes; family Cyprinidae; genus Spinibarbus; species Spinibarbus caldwelli. The sequence continues at coordinate 9,158,055 of CM077266.1, read as the reverse complement.
ATAATGTCACCAGTGAAAGCTACAATTTAGTTTCACCTTTTTTTGCCACATCTTTACCGTGTATCTGAAAGTAACATCGTACAAACAGAATTGTTCATCAGCTTTATTATTATTTTAAACATGGTGTAAACTCAGTAAGTTGCTGAGGGCGTTCCAATGAAGTTTTTTTGATCTTGTGCAGATTTCAGCTTTAAAAGCATTAATACTTATGGATTTTTCAGGTCAGAAAATAAACAGGCACAAATAGAAGGGAATTTTTTGTATTACAAGCACAAGAAAGCTAACACAAATGCAAAACAACATGAAATGTTATAGAAGACGCATATTAGCCAAAATACGACACAAATAAAATATTTCCAGAACAAGTACTTGCCTAACACATTTCTTTGGCTTCCTATTAGAGAGTTTCTGTCTGAATTGATCTCAGCTACTACATACTGTGAAGTAGTAGTGTTTTTTCTTTATTAAAATCATTGCAACACTTATCTAACCACTGCTTACTTAACAGCATGATATTGTACATATTTCCTGGCAGATCCTATAGCAGTACCATAAACATCCATTGAAAAGACAGATATTTTCCCAAGAGAGAGCATTATGTGTCTTGGGGCGCTATAAATGTCTATTGGAGAACTATATTCCCCTTGTTCTGTAATGCATTAGGACACAGAGGAAATAGGATTGTGCGGGGAGCCCATCTGGGTCAGAACTTTGTCTAGCCACTGCAGCGGCCCATGCAGGTGGATTTCTATCCAGCAGGGGGTGCTGGTGACATCCTGACGGTGGTACTCAGCTCCCCAGCCCTGGGAAGAGGACAGATTTCATTCTCAGTACTTGGACGTGTTTATACAACATCTAAAGCAGCAAGCAGATCAAATCAACAACAATGATACAAATATTAAAAATATTTCATTTCCAATTGACCAGCAGCACCTAAAGGAATTGCAAAAATAACTGCAAAGTTGTTTCCCCAAACCTTGCATTTAATTCTATTTTAGCTCAGAAATTATCACAATAAGTTGATTTATTTTTTTTTTTGTATGGATGCATATAAATCAAGCAGGGGAAACTGTATGTGTCATATCAGTCAGTAACCAGAGAACTCTAGAGTTATGGGATCTGCAGTGTGTTTTGGCAGAGCAACATCCATAAAACAGCAAGCCAGAGATTAGAATAACTACATATTAAGTTTGCTTAGCAACACCTAGAAGATTTTCTATTTGGAAGTGCTAAGCACCTCAAGAGCTGTTAGTTTGTGAATGACGTTGATGAACTTTCTGAATTTGCGATGGTGCTAAACAGCACCTTTCACCCATATTATTGATTAATTAGCTTGGCAACAGAGTCTTACATAAAATACTGAATATTATTATATTTATATTTAAATTTTAGCTTTTTTTTTTTTTTTGAAGAAAAAGAAAATGGTGTTTTTTAGGGCTGGGTACAGAGAATCAGTTCTTATTCAGAACTGATTCTATTTACAATAAAGAAAATACTGGTACCACATTTGTCCTGAATATTCACACATAACCTTACAAAAATACTTATTCAAATACAGTGACAGAGTTTCATTCACTACTTAATCAGTGACATTGCTACTGAATCTACAAGTGTGAAAAAAGTGCAACCAATGCAGTCTGATGTCCGAATGAATTAACCGGATCTTTATAGTGAATCAAAAGCATACAGTACGACCAGTAGTCCATTTACCAAATGAATGACTCTTAGGAACCAGATCTACTTAGTAAATCAAAAGCAAAAGACTGTTTCCCAAAGAAAATGCTCCAAAGATTCGGTTCTTTTTAGTGAATCAAAAGCAAACTGCGCAACCAAAGTAGTCTAATTCCCGAACGGTTAACTCTTATGAGCCGGTTCTTCTAAGTGAATCAAATGCATCTAGGACAACCAGTGTAGACTGATTCACCAAAGGAAAGACTCAAATGATTCAGTTCTTTCAAGTGAATCAGAAGTATACCTCACAACCAGTGTAATTTTCCTGTAGCTCAAATAGTAGAGCATGGCGCTAGCAACGCCAAAATCATGGGTTCGATTCCCAGGGAAAGCAAGAGCTGATAAAAAGAGCTGATAAAATGTAAAAACTGTAACTTGAATGCAATGTAAGTCGCTTTGGATAAAAGCGTCTGCTAAATGCATAAATGTAAATGTAAATGTAATTTTATTCCCAGTGCAGATTTGACTAGTGACTAATGAGTTGGTTCTTCTGCTGCTGGTAGGCAGAGTGTTGCTATGCTGTTCTAGGTGGCTGCTAGGCTGTTAACATGACCTTTATTAGTCGCTCATGATGCACCACATATTCTATATAAACCTCTTTACCTTGACAAAGCTCATCCTGATGGTGCACATCTTGGTAAGTTCATACACCACCTCGAAGCCGTGATTGACAGACTGTGACAGCAGCTGGGCAAACAGCTGGTTGTTGAAGATCTTCAGGCTGCATCCACTCGGGATCTTGCAGACGGTGGTGGGATGGAAACCATGCTGGTAGTTACAGTTCCGACTCTGTACGAAAATACTGCTGTCACTCAGACACTCTGCGTACACCTCCCCTCCGACGTAATACAAGTGCACACCTAAAACAAAAGAGGAAGACTTTACTTCCACATTTATCAAGTCATGAAAATGAAATCAAAATGTACTTTTAACTCACTTATTAACTTTATTCCAAAAACTGATAAAATTGTTCCAAATGTTTTTTTTCTAAAAGAGCTTTCTGGATCCACTGGCATCACTTAACCAATATTCAATAAGTTATTTTTTGTTTTTGTTTTTTTACAAGTCATTATTTTAGTAAACTTGTGTTCAGTCTCATTCCATTCTAGTATGTAACCAGTAAGTTTTATGAGTCTATAAATTATACAACAGTGACTAAACTAAAAAAGGAGAAAAATTTGAAATATTGTCTTGGCAACTAACTGAAATACAATTAAGCTGAAGCACTAAATTTACTAAGTGGAAATAAATTAAAATATCAGTCAGAAGTGAAAATACAAAAAATACAAATACATTAAACTTAAATAGTAATATTAAAAAAGAAGCACAAAAACAAAATCACATTAAATGATTAAAAATTAAACTAAAATGAAAATATAAACTGAAAATAAAAAAATAAAAGCTAATTTTAAATATTTATTAAGAAGTATAACAGTATATAAATGATGCTAAAATAACACTGCTTTACAGGTCCAAAAAAACACACACAAAAAAAAAAAGAATAAAAATAGCATCTAACAATTTCTACAAACCACAAAGTTGACACATAAAACAGTATATCCACCTTTGAACTTGGTAAATCCCAGAAATCACTATCCCCAAACCCAGCATTCATCACGTTTTATCACATGCCAAGCGGAAACCTTAATAATCTCCATTCTCCTGAAGCATCCTGATCTGGATTATGTCGTTGTCCTTGGCGCTCTTCCCACCAGGATCTCTCACACGAGTAGATGGAACTCAAACTTGGCCTCTGTCCATCTGTGCCCAGCATGTGTATGTGTGCATACTCCTCCCTGTCACTGCTGTAACCTATGGCAACACTTAATGTCTTTCCAACACTGGCACAGTGACGCTCATCTAGCGCCCTGAGAAAAGCCAACATTTGGATAATGTGGACTCTATCTGTCTCGCTGGCTTTCTGAAGTGCAGTGTTGACTGGCCAGCACTATCTGGCGCCATAAAACAGTGTTTGGTGATTTCAGTTTTTTTAATTACCTTCTCTTGGAATTGAATCAACTGATGGAAGATTATCAGCAGCTTGATCTTCTCAGAACAACGGTGTTTTCTGTCTATTTCTGATCCCCAAAACCTCATCAAAGACAAAAATAGAAAAAACAGAAAAGTAAAACTTTCAACAAACCTTTGCCTATGTGTCTGCGAGTGTGTTCAATAGTGGAGTTTCGGTTGACGTTGGAGAGTAATCCGAGGCAGAAGCGGTTCTTGTTGTTGGAGGGGTCTGTGAAGCCGTCCACGAGGATGCTTCTGGAAGAGGCATGGAACGTCTCGCCCACCCTGTTGTTTAGTTCATAATACGCCACTGAGCACCAGTATTCTGGTTCCTCGTAACACACCGGCCTCAAGTCTGGAAAAAAAAATGTATAATACCTCATAGTATTCAGATTCATTCATATTCATGATGCATTTTAATCAGAAATAATTTTATCATGATTACACTTTCATTGTTTGGGCACACCAGATAAATTTGTCTCATGATTTTAAAAACATTTTCATCTGGTTTATGCTTAAAATATTGAAATGAGAAATTTAGGTATGATATATGCAAATATAAATAGAGATTTCTTTAATAAATTAAAATTTTACTTTAATTTGTTTTAAATGGATAGGTTAAGGCCTGTTAACACCAAGAACAATAACAGTAACTATATTAGCATCCGCACCAACGCATAATAACATTCTGTTTATTATAAGTGCTTGCTGCAGTTTTGACATTTGCAGATTTAAATACTCAGGCTGTTTAAAGTTGGGTGGATTCTGGTTCGCTCTGTGTCAGTGTTATATAAAATTGCTCAACATTTTTGTTACTACATATTTCATTTCCATTAGTGCTATTTCATAGTTTTGATGAATTTTAGTCTAAAATGAATTGTTTTAGTATTACTTATATTCTATTTTAGTATTTATTAATATTTTGAATTAGCTTTTATTTTTATATTTTCAGTTTTTCATTTTAATTTTAGTCTTTTTGTTAAGTTTTAGTCATTTTTTCTTCAAATATTTCTATTAGCTGTAATTTTATTTCAGTTTTAATAATTCAATGTATTGTTTTTAATTTCAGTTAGTTGTTAGTCAAGTGAATATTTTTGTTTTCAGTTTTTAATTTTAAGTTTATTTTCATCTAATTATTAACATTTTATTTTATTTCAGCTTTATTTCAATTAACAAAAACAATTTTTAACAGGTTTAGTAAATAACAGCACTGTAAATGAGTAGGTGTGTTCACAACTTTTTCACATTTCAATGTACACAATGCACAGTAAGAATATTTAGTCTAGTGTCTCACCTCTATGTGGGGCTGACAGAATGAGTTTATTGGTGTTGGAGGACTCCCCTGGTTTCACATCCTCAGATGGAGAGGTCTCCATCATACTGTAGGGTGGTGGAGGCGTCTCTGCTGTGAATGAGAACACGTTTTTGAATAACCAAGACGATTGTCATCAAATAAAATGCTTGAGAAATCATTGCTAACGAGTGTCCCTTTGTTGTACCTGTAATTTGGTAGGGGCTCCCAGGGTCGGTCCCACTGCTGGGGGAGTTGGGGTAGCTGTGCGCAGTCGGGGACTGGTTTAAAGAGCTGGAGGGGGATGAAGAGAATGAGCTACAGGGCATCGCAGGGAAGGAGTCTGGGTAAGTGGCATTTTGGGGCATGAGAGGCTCGTTGTGTAGGGAAGCATTTCGGAACTTTGCCAATAAGCTGTGCTGGGGATTGAACTCACTGTGACGTGGCACAAGAACTGGGGGCAGAACTGTTTGAAAAAAAAAAGCATGAAAAGTTACTTACAGATGCATAAAGCGATAATCAATATGGGAAAAAAACAAGATAAGTGGTTTGTGTATTGATTTCTACCTGGCGTCTCCACACGGCGGTAATGATATGGATTGATGCAGATCTCCTTTTGCTTAGAGCCGAAAGGAAACTCGCAGCAGTCCAGCGCTTTGAGCTCGTGGTGGGACTGAAGATCCGGCCAGCGCCACACTCTGCAGTAGATAACGTGCGGCAGACCTTTACGATGGGAAACCTGGAGCCTTCCATCCAGGGACCGAGGAATAGTAACACATTTACTGGGCTGGCCAGGACAGCTCAGAGCCTTTTCCAGCTCTTCCATGGCCCCTTTTTTCTTCTTGAGCTTCTTTACGAGGGAATCCACAGCTTTTTCCGCCCACTTTTCCTCCTCGTCTCCTTGTTTCCAACCCAGCAGCCTTTTCACAGCTGGACTGGTGAAGGAGAAGAGGGATGTGATGGATGTAGTGGAGTGCATCATGTGATAGATTTTTCTCAAAGCTTGGGGCAAATCTGTTTTAAATCACTCCAACCCAGGAGCCTCAGTTTATTTCTTTACAGCCAAGATACAGGTGGGTATAGAATAAACCCCCTGACAGTGATTTTTTCATCAGGCGGTCAGCTGTTTAATCTGGTGAAAAAAACAAAGCATATCAGATTTGCATTAATAAAATGATAATTGAATAAAATAAATAAATAGACAGATAGATAGACAGATAGATAGATAGATAGACAGATAGACAGACAGACAGACAGACAGACAGACAGATAGATAAATTATTTATTTCAAATTATTTAACATTTTTTTTAAATTATGTATTTGTTTAAAATTATTTAGTTATTTAAAAATATAAATTCCTTAAATCAGTAAAAATGGAAAGTTCAAAAATACAGACATAAATAATTAACTATTTACATTGTGGTCAAATAAATAAATAAATAAATAAATTTTTTTACATTACACAAATGAAAATTAGATACTTATAGTTATGTATTTAGTAAAACAAAAATGTATACTTTTTGCATTATGGTATTAGTGAATTAAACATGCTTAATTGTCATGAAAAATTATCCCAAGCCATGCACAAATCTAAATTAATATTAAGCAAAATGTAATTTTTTGCTTCTTTCTTATGACTTTGGGGTCAAATGTGACATGAACATATTCTTTTGTGAGAATCATTCTACTAGGGTGTAATTTATTGGAGTAAAAACATTTTCCTATGCAGATCTCAAGATCTTATACTGGAACCCAACACCATACATCTGTGAATGCTGGGATTGCTGAATTATTGCTGAGTTATTGTTGTTGTCAACAGGTCCTACTGTGTTTCTCACTGGACCTCACCTATTCGTCCTCCCTTTCCTGCAGAAGCTTTCTGATGCAGAAAACGATCTGCTAAAAATCAATGCCGTTTGAGCATTTGAGACCAGAAGTGCTTGCTTCCATCTTTGGCCAGACTAGGCAAATAATAGCTTCTGAAAATATTATTGCATGCGATGTTAGAGGTGTTAACTAAATCAAATTACCATAGGAGAAAAATGAGACTATACAGGACTAACAGCGTGCATGCAATCATGCTTTGGTTTCAAATAGGCACAGGCAGGCAGATCAATTGAGGGTGAATTCATCTGCTCTGTTCTCAAAGGCAGTGTGTCCTCATGAAACTGGCGTCTGGCAGTCTGAGTGCTGAGATAGGCTTAATCACCTAACTCCCCCGCAAACGCGCATTCACATCCTTTCCATCAACCTCACTTTGTGTTTTGCTTTAAGAAATGCTGTAATGTTACATTTAGCACTTCTTTTTATAAAACTATTCCAGGTGTAACAACTGTCACGAGACGTCTCAGCATCTTTAAACAGCAAGTGGCATAACAAACAACATCTATGTTTACGCAGTTTACCGTGTTATACGGGTTTACATGCAAGAAGCAACAAGTTTTAACGTGAGGCAGAAATAATAAAAGTTAATAAAAGTTAAAAAAAAAACACAGACCTTATTCTTAAAACTCATAAAACGTTTAATTTTTAAATCCTGAAATAAACTAAGTAATATCAGAAGTGTATCTAATAATCCGTGTTTTATTCCTTACCTTAATGTAACGAGTCGAATAACAATCCGGTGATTCCGCGAAACAGCGGACCGCAGAGTCTCTCTCGCGCCGAGTGGAGGTGTACAGCGCGCGCGCGTTTGGAGGAGCGAGCGCCGCGGCGTCAGTCTGACTGGAGCCTCAGCGCCTTCGTGCGGAATTCATCCGCAGCTCCTGGAACTGTCCCAGGACTTCAGACACACAGGGATCATCATCCCATTCAAAAACAGCAGCCTGAGACTCACTCACAGGCCTGTTATTGAGAGAAAACAGCTCTTTGTGGGCAGCGGCGTTTCGCTTTTAATTTGTTTTCAGTTGTTTCCCTTTCACAGGAAGCGATGCACCTTTTTGGCCAAGGTTGTAAAGAGAAATATCAGTTCCATATAACTCACAATCTTCTCATTTCAACGCTAACATGGGACACTGGAATTAAAAAGTCTAAATATTTAGATCAAGTATTAAAAAAAAAAAAAAAAAAACAGGTGCTCATTACAAAAAATACATGCTATATTCTTTGTGAACGCATTCCTGATATATTTTTTTGCACTTGAAAAGTAGAAGCTTGTTAAAGTTAAAATATAAATTCTCATGGTAAAAATGAAAATAGCCAGGTTGGCGGAGTGCCAAAGCGTTTATCGATAGCCCTACTTTTCGTGCGCTCCTCGGCGCGGATGGATACACTTCGATTGTGTGCGTACAGTGACTTGTCCAGTTAATGACGCAAGCCAGGATGGCGACAGAGAGTCTAGAAGTTTGACATTTTCACAGTTTACAACAACTGCAGGGGAACGTAACAATACTCCCAATAATGACAGCTCGCATATTTAGTGTTCTCTGTGATCAAATGAGTTTGGCAGGGGGAGCTCGCTTCCAATAAAAGGGCACCGCACTTCAATCAAGGTGCACAGGATCATACACGTTACTGACGAGGCTCTATTAGGGCTTAGCAGACCGGGAAAATACATTACATCAATAGCTGCTTAAATCACTGATTTTAAAAATTATTTATCAATGTAAAATACTGAAATACACCCTCTTAGAGTGGCTGACAAGATACAGTGACTGAATAAGAACAAATGCCTTCCTGGTGGAGAGAAAGGAAGGACAAACAGGATACTCTCTCCAGGGTGCAGAGCAGCCCATTGAGTAAACCACATTAAAAAGCCTTGAGCACATGCCAGACCATGGACCATTTCAGTCGGTCAACTGTGTTTTTAAACCTTATATCCATAGGAAGACTGATTTTAAACATTCAAGTGCACACCACTTTCATTTCTTTTAAAATTGCAAATCAGAGCCAGAAATTATTCTTTGATGCCCTGCATTAAACAAAATCTGAAAAGAAAAGAAAAAACCCAGCATCATTTATCTGTTTCCAAGCAAACATTTCAAATTACTTGTAAATGCTGAAACACTGATTATATATATTTTTTTATTTGGCCAATAACCATCTGTCCTTTTTCAAACCAAAACCTAATACAATATGTAAAACAGTAATATTACATAAAAAAAAAAAAATACAAGGACCATCCCCTTATGTGATCACGGCACGGTCAGTGATAATAAAATGCTAATGCTGTTCACCGACTGCATTCACAGTGCACTCATTGGTGGCAATGGGCTGCGGGCTCAACCGTTGGCCCCCGTTTGCTCATGCTCATGTCAGCACACTAACAGTAACAACAGCTACTGAGTTTTTCTCTCAGACTCCAGCCTCCAGGCACCAGTGAGGTAACGCAGTCTGATAAAGACTAGATCCCGACCCATCTGTAGCCAACTCCAGAACGGCACCAACTTTGACCCTAAAATGTGCAATAAAACAAGCCTTCATTACCTCATAGAGGAAATAACCTTAATTTTTTGTCACATATACTGTTAGAAAAAAAGTGTTTTAATTGCCTGCACTTTAAGTGCAATTATATTTCAGAACTGACAGCACAAACCTTCAATCTCTGTCCAGTTAACAGCCACTTCTACTACAGGGATATCAAAACACTGAGCAATGAAGAGAAGTTCCACATCAAATGCCCTGCAAGGACAAAAACATTTATTTCAATTGAATGTTAAAATTTTAAATTAAAAAAATAATTTAATCTAAAATGTGCTTTTTGGAATTTGATGCCGCATGTGAAAATTTGCAGAGATGCTCTTCAACTTACCAGCGTTCCACATGCAGGCTGGAGAAGGTTTTCAAGGCAGCTTCACGGGTGAAGAGCTTAAAACCACATTGTGTGTCTTTAATCCCTCTCACACAGAAGAACCACACCAGGAAGTGGAATCCATACATCAGAAACGTTCGGAACAGAGACCGCTGTCACAAGAAAAAAACAGAAGAATGAAAATGCAAAAGCATTAGCAATTTTCTCATGAACATTAACTGTCATGCTCCAGTATTTTGAGAAACAGTGTTACCTGAGCCACTGATTCTTTTTCCAGGTGAGCTCTGGATCCACAGGAGATCGCCATGTTATCCTGCATGGACACGTGAGAAAAATATTTTCAGATGATCTTTTGGCAAGGAAAGGTCCGTTGGTAATCTGATAACCGTATCTCCTGGCTAAGCTTCAAACAGATATTTAATCCACATACCAACAAGAGATTGGCAATACGCTGCCTGTCTATTTTTATTTACAAAAAGTGGTGTCTCACAGGCTTCTCACTGATGCTCTCAAGACCTTCTTCAACGTTTTCAATGTCAGCAAATTTAGTGGCTCCGTCTGCATCAGCCATAAGAATGAGGCGTCCGCGACTGCTTAGAGTTCCCTGAGTAGAGATAAACACAATAAAAAACAATGTTCAACAATTTATTAGCTAAGCTGGTGCAAAATAACTCTTTTAGATGAGATTGAGAACATACTTAAACTGCTTCAGGCATCAAGCCATGTAACTGATTAATTATTGAGTTTGTTCCCATTCCCAGCTGAGTGCAAACAGCATCTTTGTTATGTCTTTCATCAGATTTCATCAGAAATGTGGATAATGCACAAGGAGAACTGGGTGTTTTTGTATTGTTACCATTTTCACTGCACCGCCTTTTCCACGATTCTTCACCAACGTCAAAACTTTCACTTTTTGTGCTCCATACTTCTTTGTGTATTTCATGGCAACCTGAGGATACAAGCATTCAGTTTGACAACATGCACATTAATTATTTTATTTATAATTTTTGATTATAAAGTAAAATTACCTCTGTAGTTTTGTCTTTGCTGCCGTCATCTACCACAATAACTTCATAGGTGAATGATGGATTCTCCTTCTGTAAAATCAACAAGAGGACACATTAGATTAAACAGAGTCACTTAGGTTACAGCACTGCCATCTAGTGGTGAAACGCTCAAACAGAATCTTAAACAGCCAGTCTGCAGAAGTATCCAAAAGAATTCATTTCTGGATTCACAAGTGAATCAGATATTTATATTTACTTACTTTTTTATTGATATTATACTTATATTTTATACATATGTTATAAAACATTCATAATCACAACTATTTTATTCAGAAAAACAGAACTTAACCATTAAATCATAATTAAATGCTGGACCTGTCTTTTCTCCAGGTATTCCATAGCTTCATCCATCATAATAGGCACTGTGATAGGACAGAGATATGCATTAACAATATAAATCCTCTTATTGCCAAGAGCAGATTAATGATTTTGAACCTTATGGATCCAATAGGGTTGTAACCTAAAATTATACACATTGGCAGTCAAACGTTTGGAATAATTAAGATTGTCTTGTGCATAACGCAATTTATTTGATCAAAAATACAGCATTATGAAAACAATAATAATGTTACATTTTATTAGAATTTAAAAATGAGTTTTCTATTTGAATATATATTAAAATGTAATTTATTCCTGTGATGGCAAAGGTAAATCTTCAGCAGCCATTACTCCAGTCTATAATAATAATAATAATAATAATATTCAATACAAGTTTTTTCTGTATTTTGATCAAATAAATGAAGCCTTGGTGATCTTAAAGGGATAGTTCACCCAAAAATGAAAATTACCCCATGATTTACTCACCCTCAAGCCATCCTAGGTGTATATGACTTTCTTCTTTCAGACGAATGCAATCAGAGTTATATTAAAAATGTTGTGGCTCTTCCAAGCTTTATAATGGCAGTGAATGGAGGTTGAGATTTTGAAGCCCAAAAAAGTGCATCCATCCATCATAAAAAGTGCAAGGCTCCGATGGGTTAATAAAGGCCTTCTGAATCGAAAATATGCATTTGTGCAAGAAAAATATCCATATTTAAAACTTTATAAGCTGTAACGTCCAGCTTCCGCTAACTGTCGTACGAGCGTTCAGGAGAGAGTCACGTTTCAGTGGATGATGTAGGACGTATCCGTAGCGTAAGCGCTGGTAAGAAAACGCTAGTCTCACAAGAACCAAGTTTTGTTTACAGCAAAGGAAAACCAGTCTCCTCTAGGCTTATATCGAAATCCTCTGATATTTTCTGTACAAATCCTTGTTTTGTACTTCCAATTCATGACCACTGTTTTGTTTTGCTCTCTCGTTTGCGTTTCCATGTTCGTCTCTATGTTCGTCTCTTCTCACCAGAGCTTACGCTACGTCCTACATCATCCACTGAAAAGCGACTCTCATGAACGCGCATACAACAGTTAGCCAAAGCCAGAGATTACAAAGTTTTTATCATGGATATTTTTTCTCATACAAACACATCACTTCAGAAGGCCTTTATTAACCCCTCCGGAGCCGTGTGGCGCTCTTTTTATGATGGATGGGCTTCAAAATCTTGACCACCATTCACTGCCTTTATAAAGCTTGGAAAAGCCAGCACATTTTTTTTAATATAACTCTGATTGTATTCGTCTGCAAGAAGAAAGTCATATACAACTAGGATGGCTTGAGGGTGAGTAGAACATAGGGTAATTTAAATTTTTGGTGAACTATCCCTTTAAGATACTTTTATTATTCCAAACTTTTGAGCATCAGTGGATGCATATTACTGCATTTACCATCAAAACAACTCACATCTGAGTTCCTCGTTGTATGCCGGGACAACCACAGTCAGCTCCAGTGATGGAGGGTCCATCAGACTGGGAAAAGACTCCATCTTGCCATCTGCAGTCAAGAAGTGTTTCTCTTTCTCATGGCGAGTCTGATCTACCATGTTAGCACTGACATGAGCAAAGACAACAACCTGAAGACAAGAACAGGTGTGACACAAGGGAGTAACTAACTTGTTCAACTGGATGAATCGGTAAAGCTCAATAAAGTGTGACTATATACATGCACAAGTATTTCAACGCTTTTCATTCATTAAAACGCATAAAATTTTGTTTAACAAAATAATATCAACAAGAGCAAACAAACTAGCCTCATAAAACCTCCGCATTATAATATAAAGACGTATGAAAACATTAAAAAATGCTAATAATAAAAAGTGATATAAATATACCAATAGTAAGACGATCAGCGCCAGGATCATCGAATACTGCAATAAATCATTTAAAGAGAAATCCATCATCCATATTCCAGTGAACATTGCACTGCAGGGAAGCTGTCTCCAGTGTTTAGTTAAACTGCTCTACTGAAGCGTACAGAGCAGCTTTAAAACGAGCCTTCCGGCGACTCCGTGAGGCGGGACATATATGAATGGGTGTCGTACTAAATTACGGAATAAATAGCTAAATCTCCATTGTTGAACTTTACTTCCAGTCACAGAGAAACACCTATGCGGAAGTCGTCCTCACTAACCACATCATCAGAGCGGAGCACCGGGTGAGAAACAACACTAGCGCCCCGCACTGGAGCGGAGGACGCGCGAGCCGCAGCTTCCGGTCACTGCAGCCTTCTTCACGTGGTGCTTCTAAACATCATGGCGGCTGGTTTCAAGTGAGTGAGCTGCTAAACAGCATGAATTACATGTGGAGATTGTTTCTGATTATTTAAATCAATAACGTCTTCTGGAAGTGAGATATAATGACTTCGCTGTATTATTTAATGTAAATAATGAGGCATTAATTGTTTTGTTTTTTTAGAACCGCAGAGCCTCTAGAATATCACAGGAGCTTTTTGGTGAGTTTTTGATTTCTGTTATAGCACTAATCTAATAATTAAATTATTCATTATCTTAATCTAATATTCAATAGAAAGAAAACTGTCGTCCAGATGGAAGGGAGTTGGGAGAGTTCAGACCCACAACCTTAAATATTAGTAAGTATGGGATGCATATTATAATTAAAGTGATCAGAATTTTCAAATATGGAGATGTTATTAGGCATAATTGGGTGAATGTGTTCTTCTAGGCTCTATATCTACAGCTGATGGATCAGCATTGGTGAAAATTGGAAACACAACAGTGATATGTGGGATCAAAGCTGTGGGAATCATTTTTATTTTTCCTAAAAATGATGATATGGCTGTTGATTATGAAGTTATGAAGTATTTTTTTCTTGCAGGAGTTGACTATGCCGCCATCTGATGCTCCAAATAAAGGATATATAGGTAAATGTAAATTATAATTGGAGATTTGAGAAATAGTATACATTGGGGTGTTGAATGAAATGTAACTCAAGTTCCTCTTTGCTCTCCAAGTCCCAAATGTAGATCTGCCTCCACTGTGCTCATCTAAATTCAGACCCGGTCCACCAGGAGAACAGGCTCAGGCGGCCAGCCAGTTTATCGCAGATGTCATTGAAAGGTACGCCTGCATTTTTCTGTTGAAGCGGTGTGATTTTTTTTTTTTTTTTTTTCTGTCAAAAAGAAAAAAAAAAGGCAAATAATGTTTGCATGAAGTTCCATATTTAACACTTGTTTATTTGTTCTGCTTTTTAGTTCAGATTTAATAAATATGGAAGAATTGTGTATTGAAAAATCTAAGGTAAGATATAGTAAATAAATATTAGTCCTGTCAAACAATTGATTGTGATTAATCACATCCAAAATAAAAGTTTTTGTTTACATAATATGTCAAGTCAAGTCAAGTCAAGTCGAGCTTTATTGTCATTCTGCTACATGTGTGGACATATAGTGGAACGAAATGTCGTGTCTCGCAGGACCACGGTGCTACATACTAGTTAAACATAAGATAAACATACAACAATGCAAGTATAGGAAAAGCAATAGAGCTATACAACAGTTAACTATCTGACTATACATATACTAAAAATACTATAACTGCTATACCTAGTTGTCCACACATACACAAACTGAGACTGTACAAAAAAACTTTACATAAATACTGTACATGAAATTGTGCAAAAGAGATATATGTACATGAAATTGTGCAGAAAAAATATATATTTTGTACATTATTGTGCAGATTTTGTGGGAGACAGTGCATAGTGCAAAAAGATTTTGTAGTGCAATGCTCAAGTAAACGTATTATTTTGTAGTGCAATGTTCAAGTAGACATATATTTTCTTAAGAGTCTTTGTGGCAGGGAGTGTTTGTAGAAAGTGTCTAGTGTGCATATAGTGGGATGAGTGCGTTACTACAGGTGGTTTGTATAGCCCACTCACCTGTGTGTAGCACATTCAGGGGTTTGGTCCAGAATTGCACTTAGTAATATTGTGTGTGTGTGCTGTTTATATTTATGTATATATAAATACACACACATACAGTATATATTTTGAAAATATTTACATGTATAAGTTTATATTTGTATCATATATAAACATTTTTCTGAAATATATACGTTTATTTATATATACATGATAAATATTCACAGCACATATATTATGTAAACAAAAACTTATTTTGGATGCAATTAATCGTTTGATAGCACTAATAAATATATATTTATAAATAATGCATATTAATGACTAAAATATTTATCAAATTGTGCTTTTCAAATCCTTTGCATTTCTTTTATCACTGATTTTTTTAGCTTTGTTGGGTGCTGTACTGTGATATTATGTGTTTGGATTACGACGGGAACTTACTTGACGCCTGCATCATAGTTCTGCTGGCAGCTTTAAAGAACGGTGAGCGCTTCTCCTGAATATAACATTTCCTCCTGCTGCTGTGATGACTAATAAACACATTTCATATTTCTCAGCACAACTCCCTGAAGTCACATTAAACAAAGATACAGATTTAGCAGAAGTTGACATCCAGAAGAAGAGGCCCTTGAAGATCAACCGGCATCCAGTTGGCTCATCGTTTGCAGTATTTGATGAGTAATTGACAACTTATTTCTCTATTACACAACTGCAGTGTAGGTTGGCGTTAAAACACGATTTAGTTTAGCCCAAATCAACTTCATGATTATTAAGAAAGAAAACACTGGTCTCAAGGTCAATATAAAGTTCTGTAGAAATGACAAGAATGAGTTCACAGACACAATCTTTTGTATTTCCACATTGAACAGCTCTATAATCATAGTCGACCCCACAGTGGAAGAAGAAAGCTTGTCAACGGCATTACTGACTGTGGTAACGGACGAGGACGATCGACTCTGTGCCGTCCACAAACCAGGTGAACATTAAGAGACGTGTGACAAATTGCAGGTTATTTACAGCATCAGGAACGCAAACTCAGTGTGAAAACTGCGACAGAGATTTTTTATATCAGCTTTAAAATAAGGATTTACAGTCGATTTTAGCACGAGGATATAAACATGGACCCTGGCATGTTTTTTTTTTTTTTGACAGCACTAATAAATATATATATTTATAAATTATGCATATTAATGACTAAAATATTTATCAAATTGTGCTTTTCAAATCCTTTGCATTGTGGGTTGTATTTTTTTTAAAATTATTATTTAAATGTAAGAATTAAATGAACCAATAGCCTTGCGGGCAGCGCGCCGACATATCATGCCATTGCACTATGGGCGTCCCGAGTTCGAATCCCAGCTTGAGGACCTTAACCGATCCTGCCCCCCTCTCTCTCCCACTTTGCTTCCTTTCTTCTCTACACTGTCCTATCATAATGAAGTCAAAAATGCTAAAAATAAATCTTTAAAAAAAAAAAAAAACGAACCAATAAAGAACCATAAATTACTAATACTATTGCACTTCAAAATAATATAAATATTTTATAATAATAATAGTAGTATTTAATAATAATTTTATTTTACATAACAGTAAAACTACAATACTAATATTCATCTCTGCATATTTCTTTGCTTTAAAACATTAAACTTTAAGGTTTATTTTGATTTAATTTTGGTGGAAATTTACAGGGAGACCTTAAGGCTTCTTTTCTGTTGACAAAAGAGTCATAAACGCTCTTTACAAATTTCAAAAACCTATTAGATCTACACAAATCATACAAATGAGTTGTTTTGGATCCAAAATTAGTGATTTTTATGCATCCCTGAGCATCTGCAGATTGTATTTTTGTGGTCTGCAGATTTGATTTTTTTGTAGATCTAAAAACAAATGTTCCATTGTGTTTTAGGTGGGACGTCGTTATCTGGTGAGAAACTGCAGCACTGCATAAATCGAGCCATAACAAGAAACAAAGAAATCAGCAAACTGGTGGGCAAAGTCATTGAGAGCACGAAGACAGCAAAATAAACACACACAGTCATGACATTTTTATCTAAAAGATGTATTTTTCACTGTCAATATATACTTTCTTTTTTATCACAATAAAACTGCCGACAAAGACCATTTACAAAAATTCTGCCTCAGTTTTCAGAAATGTCATCCATTCACATGGTTTAGATTTTTTTTCTCCATAAGAATATACATCAATTCCCCCTCAGTATAACAAAATGCCATTTTTAAAATGTGCCGTATAAAAACCGCACATGTAATTGCATGCTGGGACAAGGCGGCCTATCACTCTGACATCCAGCAGTAGAGAGAAGTTTTCTCGTAACGGTAAAGTTGAGCAACAGGTGATTGAGGCACATCTGTACGGCCCTTATTAGTGTGCGTAGGGTCCACCCTCTAAAGCCAAACAGGCTCTCGTTGAAAGGGCCATTTGGAAGGAGAATAAAGACAGCATGCCGTAGAGAACCCTACAAGAATTGTCTCATTTAATATCTTGTATTTCTTTAAAAAATACGTTAATACTCTAAGGTCCCCTGCTCTAAAAATCCTCGCAGTATCTATTCATCTGTCCTGAGGTCAGGAGGGCAATTCCTGCACCCCTATGAACATAAAAAAAAACAACTTTAGTCCGGTCAAGCCACAGTCAGTCCATAAAAAAATGCTGCCGATCGAGCACAGTGCCGTTTGCTGCCGTCCAGCTGGAGGTCATGATTTGGGGAGGGGCTGTGGCGTGCTGCGTTTCCTCTTACTTTTTGGCTGGTTGGCGGAATGTTGCCGTGGCAGCACCGCCTGTGTTGCCGCCCCCACTGCCATACCCATTTGCTGCTGTTGCATTTGGTGCTGCAAGAATTGCAACTGTGAAAAGGAAAAGTATCAGATAATGAATATGTGCAGTTTAAAGTGTCCCCAGAGTCTCCTCTCACAGCAGCTGTGCCTCAGAAGCATCTTTTCCACTTAGTCATGGAGATAAATGTTATGAATGTAAGCAAACGGACACATTCAGCTCTGATCGTTAGATTAGTTGGTTTTAGCGTATCCTGTCCTCCATTGGTTCTTGTAATCAGTTCATACAAACGTAGCCAAGTGGGAAAACCAGTCAACCCTTTTTCCCACTTTAGACTGTATTTGTTTCTCATGATTTAAAAATAATAAATAAATAGAATGTTTAATGTGGAAAAATACTTAACATTTAAATAATATAAGTTAAAATTGTTTTAAAAGATATACACTACTGTTAAAAAAAAATTTGGGGTCGGTAACTTTTTTTTTTTTGGAAAGAAATTAATACTTTTATTCAGCAAGGACACTTCAAATTTATCAAAAGTGACAGTAAAATCATTTCTGTTGCAAATGCTATTCTTTTGAACACAAATTCTAAAAATATATGTGTATTAATAATTGTAGTTATATATATATATATATATATATATATATATATATATATATATATATATATATATATATATATATATATATATATATAAGGGGTGGAACGGTACACAGATGTCGCAGTTCGGTACGCACCTCGGTTCGGGGGTCACGGTTCAATACGATTTCGGTACAACAGGAAAAAAACAACAACAAATCTACTATGCTCGGTTTCTTTTCATTTATTTTGAACAGACATAAGACGATAAGTGTTTAAAGTTGATTCTGTTGGTATAAGGAAACAGTTGAAGTGATCGCGCCGGAGCGCGCGCACACACAAAACACATCAGTTCCAGCATTACTAACTTGACAGCACAATTTGTACTTTATCAAAATAAAAACAGTGAACCAAACATCAGCGTGCCCGCTGGAACACGACTGAAGTACAAAGCCTATAATATACATAATAAATAATAGTTTAGCATTCAGATCCGTTACATCGCAAATATGTAAATATTATGGAATATTTGGATTTGTGCCGAATGAGAGAGGTAGGATACACGATCACAAAGCTCCATTTTGCAAACAGTTGAGTGTGCAAGCATTTAAAGTATACTCCTTTGTCAGTCTATGTGAGACGCATTCAGAATCAGCACATGGTCACTGTCTGGGGGCTTTGTTTGCAAGTGCGCAACTCATGGCATTTGCTGTTCTTCTGCTGGTGGTTATCAAACAGTGTTGCATTACTGTGGGCGCCCCCTTATGGATTGGGGGTGAATTGCCTGTATTCATTGTAAGGCCTCAAGCACCGAATCGAGATGTCCGTACCGTGACCGTTTGGTACGAATACATGTATCGTTCCACCCCTTAATATATATATATACACACACACACACACACACACATACAGTATATATAAAATCAGATAATCAGAAATGAATCAGCATATAAGAATGATTTCTGAAGATCACGTGACACTGAAGACTGAAGTAATGATGCTGAAAATTCAGCTTTACCATCACAAGAATAAATTACACTTTAAATATGTATTAAAATAGAAAACATTATTGTAGATTTTAATAACATTTCACAAGATTACTGTTTTATTGTATTATTGATCAAATAACATCTTTCAAAAACATTACCAACAACAAACAATCTGTCTACATATGACTTTTGCTTTACTACTTTAAATTTGGGATATTATATTATTTATTTATATATATATATATATATATATATATATATATATATATATATATATATATATAGATATATAGATATATAGATAGATAGATGTTGTATTCTTAATATTTGTTTTATGCTTGAAGCATTTTGTGTTGCATTCCATATATGAAAAGTTTTATATAATTATAAATGTAAATCATTTCAAATGCTACAAGTAATTTAGGCTTCATAACTTTATAAGGTGCAGTATGAAAAATGGATATTCATTTTGAGATTTGCTAAAGATTACATTAAACAGTGCTGCTAAATTATTAGTGTTTTTAAAGAGGAACTTTGAGTGTTACATGACGGCAAAGATAATCTAAATATAAAAATAGGGGGAACGAGTTGCTAAATTACCAACCCGTACTGATAAACTACAATTTATCAGTATCTATAATTTTCCAGACAATTTGGAAAAATACCTTTAACTGGTATTGAACATTGTATAAGATACATATTTCACGTTTTTGTCGCCTCTCCCACTGGCTCCGATAATGGAAGAGTTCTGACTGAAGCAGAGCTGCTGAAAGGAAACCAGCTTTCATTAACTGCAGTGAAAATGGATGCAACATGCTGGACAAATATCAACGGTGTTTGCAGAAGCTGTGAGGCTGAAAGAGGGAGGAATGGAAGACTCGAGGGTAATTGATGGGAACAACATACTGTGCGGAACAGAAGAGGATCAAGCAGGAGTGGTGGATAGAAGTTGGTAAAATTAAAAGTGCAATGCAGCTGCTGTTTGTCAGTTATCTTCTATTACACACACACTGCCATGCTCTCGTTTGGTGTCAGTAAGACAGCAACTTCAACTCGCATCTCAGCTGGAGCTAATGCAAGAGTTGGGCTGTTACTGGGGTCAGATGCAGGACAGGAGAGTGGGCCGATCAGTGTGAGCTGTGCGTGATGATGGAGAAAACAGCACAAATGTGTCATGCTCCTAAATGATGTGAAATCTGATGAACCTCCTTATAAATAAGACATTCCTTAAGTTTTGGAGATTTTGTCTCAGTTGCTACAAAAACATGCTTCTCAAGCAGCAGTTAGGAGATAAGCTGATGCCACAAGCTTATTTGAAAAATGTTGGTAAAGGCTTAGACAGAAAAATGGTAACTCAAAACACGGCAGGAGAAAAATCCCTGTGAAGCTTTACGTGTCGGTCAGAAGTAACCAGAAAAGAAGCTATTGATGTGATTCTTATGAACAACAGTGTTTAGCTGTGTAGTGTGGAACATTTAATCTAAAGAGTGAATGCATAGACGTCATTTAACAGACTGATCACACTGACCTTTCACCAGACCTTTGAATTTAAAATGTAAAACTTTATACAAAAAATAGGTATGATTTATGACTATCAATCTGTTTAAAAGTTTGGGTTCAGTAAAATTACTTTTTAAAAATTTTATTCTTTTATTTAGCAAGAATGCATTAAATTGATCAAAAGTGACAGTAAAACATTTATAATGTTATCACTTAGAAAATCTCTTTCAACAAAAATATTAAGCAGCATAAACTTTTTGCCATTGGAAAAGTTTCTTGAGCAGCAAATCAGCACATTAGAATGTTTTCTGAAGGATTGTGTGACACTGAAGACTGGAGTGATGATGCTGAAAATTCAGCTTTACATCACAGGAATAAATTACATTCTTAACATATACATTTTAAAATATATTCAAACAGAAAACAATAATATAACCGTAATATTTCACATTATTACATTTTGCAGTTTTTTTTTTTTAATCAAAGAAGTGCAGACTTTGTAAACATTAGACATCTTTCAAAAGCTTTTAAAAAATACCGAGCCCAAACTTTTGTTAACATTTAAAAAAAAATGTTAACATTTTTTAAATAGATCATTTTAGATCGTACAAATCCCATTGGAATAATGTGAATTAAAGAATCATGTACAATAAGACCAGAAAGGTGTATAAAAGATTTAATTTAGGCTTTTATTTATGCTTGATGTGTTCTCTCATAAATCTCATTGGTTCTTGTGGAAGGTCAAACGTGATGGGGTCACACGAGAGAATAAACCTCATTGGTTCTCGTGTGTCAAACAAGCATGCTTGAGCTTCTGTGACCAAATTTGAATGCTGTAAACATTGTTAGCTGATCAATGTTTATATGTGAATAAAAGCCTGGAATAATTCTGTTCATCATATAAAGCAATCCTGTCTCTTTAGAAGACTTGGATTTAACTGCTCAATTCATATGGATTTTTAAAAACATTTTGAAGAGTTTTGGGTGAACTGACTTTCACTGAAGGGACAGAAATATCTCTAATTTGATTAGAAATATCTTCATTTGTGTTCTGAAGAAGAACGATTTCTTATGGGTTTGGAACGACATGAAGGTGAGTAAATGATGACAGAATTTTCCTTTTTGGGATGAAATAACCCTTCAAGAAGGTCGATTTTGAATTCACGTGGTCTTCAAAGGTCAGTGGAAAGGGGAGTCAGTGTCTGAGAGGTCAAAGGTCAGTCTGATATACAACATGTCTATGGGTGGATGAGATCAAAGTTGCTGCATTACTTGGATCTGTGGCTGGTGCTGTTGCTGGAGCCTCGGGGACGGTAGGCTGGGCCCGGACCCCTCCAGACCACAACCCAGCTGGGACAGCACTACCACGGACAGAGGGGTGGGGTGGAGGAGGAACAGGAGGGGAGAGAGAAAGAATAGGGTGGGGAGGGAGGTAACAGGAAATAAAAGGTAGGATGTAGCAGTAAGAGGAAAAGTGGCATCCACCATCATGTTAATCAAATGACAAACCCAGATAATCAAAAAACAGGTCTGATTAACTTTGACTGATCTACGTTGAGATTAGTATGACACACTACAATATCTAAATCCATTAGTATGTCTACTCGTGTTAGTGTCTGTTAGAGATATCTAGACTAGAGATGTTCTTGAATAACAGTGACAGGAGTGGCAGAGAAATGAAACGCATGTGTCCAGTGCATGAGTCTGTACCTGCTGCCTGAGGAGACATGAATCCCCCCACTCCGGTGAGATTGATGACTGCCGTCTGTTGTGCGGACAGACCCTGTTCTGCCGTCAGACCCGGATCAGCCTGATTCAAAGAGGACAACTGAATTAACTTCAGAACATACATACATACATTCTTCTTTGGTGTAGCATGAAACTAAAGAGGGTTTGTGAGATTGCTAATGTCAAATTGCATTAAATAAAAAAATTTAAAAAAAACTGAAAGGGATAGTTCACCCAAAAATGAATTAAAAATTTTGTCATCCTTTACTCACCCTCCTGTACGAGTTTCTTTCTTATGTTGAACATAGAAGATATTTTGAAGAATGCTGGTAATCAAACAGCTGATGGCCCCATTGACTTCTATAGTATTTCTTTAAATTTCAACGGGGACTAACAACTGTTTGGTTCTTCAAAATATCTTCTTTTGTGTTCAACAAGAAAGAAATTCATACAGGTTTGGAACAACATGAGGGTGAGTAAAGGATGACAAAATGTTCATTTTTGGGTGAACTATTCCTTTAAGTCAACATATATATGTAATTTACAAGGTTATTATAGTTTTGAATTTTCAAATTCGTTTTATTTTAATATCGTTTTCATATTTGCTATAAAATTAAGTTTAGTTTTTATTAGTTTCATTCATTTTAGTTTAGGTTTTATTTTGTGAACACATTTTTATTTAGTTTTTATATAGTTTAGTTTCAGTTTTAGTTTCAGTTTTCATTAAAGTTTAGCAGAATCAACAGATCACTTCCAGAGCGAAGGCCAAAGAAAACATAGGCATAATTTAACCTTAGTGAGGCAAACGTTTAGCGACACAAAATTAACGCGTTCTAAAATGGATTAGATGGTAAAAGTATACAAATATAGGCTACACCAAAGGAAACAGTCAAGCCTTTGTACTAAATAAATCTACAGAAGTTGCGCTTAATGTCATATCTAATGGTGTGTTGAGATATTTAATATGAAAATAAATGTAGCCTAATTTGGTTGTTTTTTTTTCTTATTTAACCATAATCATGATATTGTAACAGTCGTGTCTTGCTCACTTGTCCGTGAACAGCCGCACATAAATCATAACTGGGACTAATGAAATTCAATAATAACGGCAATCACACTTAACAATTAAAGGCTCATATTTGAATATGTTCTTTTCTTTATTTATGAAGAATTATAAGCGTGTGTATGATGTGATTTAGCCTATGCATATTTGTTCAAAAGTTTGGCAGAATGATCACAAGATGCTAGGCCAAGTTTTGTACTGTTTTACAGAAAGGTGCGTTCTCATCTTTTTTTCTGTTAATTATCACGTTGCGCTGCGTGTCTGTTTTGCTTCAAAGCACAAACTTGCCTAATGTTGGTTTGATTGCTTGTGTTACATGAGAAAATAAATAATTTTGCCAACCTGATGTTGTAGATTAATGCGGGTTCGGTTCGGGTCGTGACTCGCGGTCTTTATGTCAAACGGTTCTGGTCTGGTACAGAAATAAATTAGTGCTGCTGTCGGATAACGAGTCGGGTGTTCTGTTGTACTGCTGGTGCACGTTTACCAAACAGGACCTGTGCAGGACTGCTTTAAACTGCTTTGCATCTCTCCGTCAGATAACCCCATGTGCGTCATGAGCCATTTACAGGTATTTCCCTAAACTCACACAGCTCATATATTTTTCCGCCAAGGGGTGAGAATGTAATGATTACGAAAACAATTATTTATTTTTGTTAATTATTATTTTATTTCAGTTAGTTTTTCAATAACTGTTGTTAGTTTCATTTCGTTTTAATTTTTCAAATATTTTGACATTTTTATTTTATTTCAGTTTACAAAATAGTTTAATCAATCGTTTTAGTCTTAGTTTTAATTTTCATTTACGAAAATAACCTTGGTAATTTATAAACAAAATATTTGTATATAAATTACAAAAAATAAAAACAATGCTATTTAATAATTTAAAATTACCATGCACTTTATTTTTGTATATTTACAATATTTTTTATTGTCATTATATTTGAAATGTAATACAGTATAATATATAATAATTATAATGTTATAATCCTGTAAGAGTTTCTATTTTCTTTGAGCACAAAAGAAGATATTTTGAAGAATGCTGGTAACCAAACAGTTGATTGTAGCCATTGACTTCCATGGAATAGAATTGTCAGTTTTGGGTGAACTATCCCTTTAACACTATTGGAGTTGATTCTCAGCCTCTGGAAATTGCTAGAATCTTGATAGCAGTGTAAAATAATAGCTACAGTGTGTCTGACTCACTGCGTCCCCCTGCTGCTGGGGGCTGGATGTGGCGGACTGACTGCTTTGCTGTTGAGGGGAGAACTGAGACAACTGCTGCTGCTGTAGAGAGTTAAAAATCAGTGGTCCTGTAGGGAGCTAAAAGAAAGGGAAAAACAAACTTAAATGGGAGAGAAAGAGAGAATCATCTCCACAAAAGCCAATACTTCAACTACAAAAGCTCTCTCACCTGAAGAAGGTTGAGCGGTCGCAGTCCCGTGCTGTTGTTCAGCCCAAAAGGCCCACCTGCTGGAACAACATAAACATTTTTCTTTCCACAGTAGCGACTGACAGCTTATAAAAGTCACTGATGAACATCTGACCATGCAGGGAGAGATTCACTGAGAGGTTTACCTGCTGGAGCTGCAGGCTGCATGGCTGGAAGAGCTCCAGACATGAGACCACCAGAGGGCAGAAGTCCACTCAGGGGTATACCAGACGCCAGAGCACCAGGACTACAACCCAGCATTGGGTTAGAACCGCTCATCAGAGTCTGCGGACTGCAGTAAGAAATCACAAACAGAGGTGGTTAGTCACCGTTTTTTTCTCTTTCATATCCCTGAAAAAAAAAAAAAGTCATAAACTTGGGTTCTTACCAAACTGGGCCCACCACGTTGATGAAGTTGAGCCCTGCGGGGTTTGTCATGACCTGTGAGGATGTGGTGCTGGACGTGGGCAGGGGAATAGTCATGACAGGCAGGGTCATCTGCTGTTGGGCGAAGGGAGTCAGCAGGGTGGGCTGCTGTGGAAGGGCGGGGTCCTGAGGAGTGGGCGTTACTGAAGGCGTGGCACTCTGAACGTCGGCGGGGTGGGGCGTCGAACACGGCGTGTTGGTGGGTGTGGGTGTGGAAGGCTTGGGAGTACCTGACCCTGTGGAGGACAATCAGAGGAGAAAGACAAAATAAATATCTAGCTAGAAAGCACTGATAGCTTTCTAGTTGTGAATGGAGGGATACTCACTCTGCATGGGCGAGAGAGCAGCAGGGGACAGCAGGCCAAGCTCCATAGAGTGTTTCCGGGAGAGCGACTGATTCTTTGTGGGTGGAGGGGTCGGGCACTTGAGATGGCCGCTTGAGGCCTGTGTACTGTACGGGTTACCTAGACAAAGGGAGGGAGTGTTTGTTTGTTTGTACACTTTTTAAAGTGGAAAGGCACAAACATATTGAGATAGAAGAATGGGAATGATTGAGACATGATGGAGGTCAGACCTGAAATACATTGATTTCAAACAATGTTTTCAATGTTGATAATAACAAGAACTATTATTAATGACTGAGCACCAATAATAACTGAAAAAAGATGAACATCAAATTAGCATATTAGAATGATTTCTGAAAGATCATGTGACAATGGAGACTGGAATAATGATGCTGAAAATTCAGCTTCGCCATCACAGGAATAAATTACATTTTAAATATATTAAAACAGAAAACAGTCATTTTAAATTTCACAGTATTACAATATTTACAGTCATGTTCGTATTCTGCTCTTCTCTTGTTGATACATATACATACTGTTATATTATAAGTTTGTCTCACCTGAGGAGGCGCAGGCTGAGCCGGCTGGCAGTTTGATAGGAGGAGGTCTGTGTTTGACACCCTTTCCTAAAACCGAAGACTGGACCAGAGCTGAGAATCCATCAGCCTGGATCAACAAAAAACATCCATCAAAATGGACCAATCTTGTCATGTCATTCATGTGAATGTTAGACAAAAGCAATTTTTTGGTGCCTATTTTATAAATCTCTAATCAAGAGAAAATGAGCAAATCTGCCTCATAATTTTTTGTAGCCTGAAATACAAAATAAACACATTTTATGTTTACAAACCTGATCCAAATCACATAAAATCTGTTTTTTGCAACATGTCTTAGTCGGATTGGTCAGATGTAACATCAAAATGTCTCACCTCGTTTTCCCTGGACGGGGAGAGCTGGCCTTGGGACCCTGCGCTGCCCGAGTTGTGCAACATCTTCACCTGACACTTCACGTCTCGTTCATACACCTCCTTATACTGCGTCAGAAACCTGCGGCACAGGAATATTTTCATGGTGGCTGAGCGCAACCAAGACCCGAAACTCTAACACCAAACAACAAAGCATGGCTCCTGTACTTACCGATCAGCATCTGTTTTTGAACCTATGAGGAATCTACAAACCACAGAGAAAATACAAGATCAGGTAAGTGCAACAACAATTAGGCGAGTGTAACTTAATACTTTACTCTCATCTTAGAATAGAATGTAATATATAATATAAATGTGAATAAGTACTTCTAAAATGAAATAGTAAAATGTCATCAGTTGTTTCTTACGGTGGGTGAATGAGGTGCAAGTCTGTGACATCCTCCTCTGATTTGGAGTCTTTGGCGCTGTAGATTTTCCCATATACCAGCGGGTCGCCCATGGACTGGAAGATAGTGACTTTTGTTCTTTGAGGCTGTCCTCCTACTTCACACTCGAAAATGTAGTTGTCCCTCACGTCCTGTTATGAAATAAAGACCGCACATCACACAGATAAAACAACAAAAACCTGTTATTTTCCCCTTATTAGCATATTACAGGGTCCATGTGCAGTCTAGTTAGTATGTAAGATTTACACATTTGTGTTACCTGTGCAGGCCAAACAGTGGGCTGAGTGTCATCTAGCTTGACAGAGTTCTCTGTCACTGCATATTTATCCACCTGGAAGCAGAAAGAAAAACTTACTTTCACAGACTTGGATACAGGAAAAGAATGTCAAAACATACCATCTCAGAACACTGAAGGACACAAGAATGTGAAATTTATCTTAAAGGGGTGGTTGACTGTTTTTTATCTAGGCTTGATTGTGTTTATGGGGTGCAGTCTAACGTGTTAATTCTTCGTTTTAAAAAAAAAAACGCATTATTTTTCACATAATTTACCTTTATTCCACACCGCTCTGTCCCTTCTCTGATAAACGCGCTGATCATTTCCTGCTTTTATGAAGCCCCTCCCTCAGAAATACGTCTAAACGTCCCGCCCCTCAGCTCAGCGGCATGCGCTCCGGTTGTATTGTAAACAATGGCGTCATCTATATTTCTTATCAATCTGAGCCTGATTGAGACACAGAGGATATTAGTGAAGAGAATCGCGCAGAACCTGTGCAAGTACGGCTCTTAATGGTATGTTTGTTTGTTGTTGTCTCATACTTTTAGATACGCTGTTATTTGTAAATGCTTCTGTTAGCTTTTAATATACGGTTTTATCCTGATTAAAGCTTTAATACAGTACGGCACCCGCATGCATGTCCATGTATAACGCTTCTCATAGCTATGTGAAAATAAGTTTATTCACTGAGCTGATGATCTGAATGAGAGAAAGAGAGAGAGATGCAGAGCAGAGCGTGTGCAGATCAGGGCAACGCGAGGAACAGTATTAAGAACCGCTGCTTTAGAACATTGATTTTGAAACTTGTGAATCCATTAGAATCGTTAGAAGACAGAATCGTGATTCATATATGAATAGATTTTTACGTGCACCCCTAGTTTTCTCTTCCTATTCTCTAAAGCAGCGCGGCATGACCCCGCCCCCTTCTTTGCGTGTTCCCGGGGGTGGGGTTTATCTGGGTTCGTGACGTAATGGACCCGGGAAGTAACTCGTTGTAGTCCCTACGAGCCGTTTTGTAGGCATTAAATTGCCAGAATTTTAAAAGACGATATCTCCGTTTGCACTGAACTTTCAGCGCTGCAACTTTGCAGATATTGTTTATGCTCAAACAGCAACATTACACACTAACTAACATTAAAAAAGTTAAATCGCAATCAACCACCCCTTTAATAATACTTTTAAACTCAATTCCTTTTTTTAAAAGTCATTTCTGTTATAAATGGCTTAGGATCTACAGAAAAGAGAGAGATGATATTTGTATGTTCATTTAACTGCATTACAGCAACTCACATCAATTTCTGATGGGACAGTCAGCTGACAGCTGCTCTGTTTCCACATGTCCACACACTGAAGGAAAAACAAGAGTGATTTAAATAACACTTTAAATGGGACATTTGATTAATACAGTACTGATCAAAACTTTAATTGGTAAGATTTTCTCTTATACTTGCATTTATCTGTTATATTACAATTTAAAGTTAAAATTAATTTTAACTAAACATTAAATCAAGAAACATTTCTTATTATTATCAATGCTGAAAACAGTTGTGCTGTTTAATATTTTTTTTGGAAACCGTGATGTACGAATGTACGTTTCACATATTTTACCATGTTTAAATCCATTTACCCAAAATCATCAGAGAAAGTAAAACAGGTTTGCAAATTGTGTCTGTGTCTTTGACTCACATTTCCAGCTTTGGAGATCTTAAGGTCTATGGAAGGAGCAGGTTTCCTCTCTTTCCTCCTCTGCAGGTAGTCCAGGAGTCGGAGTTGTGGCAGTGCAGGGCAGTGGCTCATCATCTCCTGCTGTCGGTTCAGAGCTGCTTGAGAATGCCTCCTAAAACACCTGCAGAGAGGAGAAACATGACAACCATTAGCATGGAACGATGGATAACTGATATATGAATGGATCTGCTTTTGAATTTCAGGATATCTTTGTATTAAACAAAACATTTTGAAGCCTTTAACTTTGCTAAACCACATGAAATGATCCGATTCTTGCACTCACCTTAAACAGGCAAAAGATTTTCAACTTAACTATTTTTGTTAGCTGCATAGAGCAAAAACCACTCACAATCCTTTCATCTCAACAATACAATGAGAGATCAGAACAGCAGCGGCTTCTCAGTTCACACATGGTGACTAGCCACAGATAAAAGATCTACACTGTGCACATCTACATACGCTCTGTGGGTTTAAGCAATTTCTTGGATGCAAAATGTTTGCAGTCACAAACAATCACACATCACACTGAGCAGCAGACGACAGGAACTCATCATAGACAGTCTGATTATGCACTTTGGTTTAAAGAGAAATGATGATCAAGTGTATGAAGCCAAACACATATTTAATGAACTTATAAAGCTAAGTGCATTACCGTTTCATGGATCGTGTGTTCATCTTTTGTTTGTTGTAGAGCAGACGGTTGGTGGTGCAGCTGACAGAGATGGAAGGGTCTAGACACAGAGGCTCTGCTGTGGCCAGAATCAACTGACTCTCCAGCTGAAGTTTATCGTCCTACAAACACATTCAAACCACATGAGAATCAATATATCCTCCATACTTCACACTGTGCAGTGAATCTGTCACTTTAAATGGTCTTTACCAATCTACAGTACTTGTCAAAAGTTTAAGGTCAGTAAGATTTTTTAAAATGAAACTAATATTTTATTCAGCAAAGCTGCATTAAATTGATCAAAAGTGACAGTAAAGACATTTATAATTGTTGAACAAAAAAATATATATTTCAAATCAATTTTTGAACTTCCTGAAATGTATCACAGTATCCACAAAAATATTAAGTACAACTGTTTTCAAAATTGATAAGTTGTCAAGTTTTGCTATGTGCTTTTTACATTTTTATTCTTTTCTTTTATTTTTATCTTTTGAGCTTTCATTTATTTTATTTCAGTTTTAGTTATTTTAGTATTTCAACTTCAACTTAGCTGCCAAGGCAATATTTCTTTCTTTTACAGTTTCATCTAATATTTATATTTTAACTCAGTTTTATTTAAATTAACAAAAATGATTTAATATTATTTTTTAGTTTTAGAAAACAATATCTGAATTTGATATAGGGCAGTAATATTTTCAACACTGATAATAATAAAAAATGTTTCTTGAGCAGCAAATCAGCATATTAGTATGATTTCTGAAGGATCATGTGACAATGAAGACTGGGTAATGATGCTAAAAATTCAGCTTTAACTTCACAGGAAAAATTGACATTTTTAAACATACTAAAATAGAAAAGTTATTTTAAATTGTAACATTATGTCACAATATTACTGTTTTTACTGTATTTTTGATCTAATACTTCCAGCCTTGATGTGCATAAGAGACTTCTGTCAAAAACATTAAAATAATCTTACTGACCTCAAAGTTTTGAATGTTAACAGATAAGAGTCCCCTCACCTGTGTCCACTTGTGGTGATCACTTGTCATAGCATGAACGTCACAGATCAGGGTCTGGTGTGGAGAAGATAGATGACTTAATAACAATACTATAAGGAAAAGAAAACTTTCTCAAAATACAGAACAGGGACTGCTGGTCACGGATCAGGTCTGTTACTGACCTGCATAGTAGGTCTCAGCAGGATGTGCCGGCTCTGGTAGGTGGGCATCTTTGCATTTCCAGACTGTCGGTAGTCCCTGACCTCAGCTATGACACAGCCACAGTGGAATATGTTCACCTGACAGAACAGAAGTAGGAAAACAAATCTAAGCTGGTGCTTTATGCATCAGTTCCTCAGAGTGCTATAAAACTATTCCGATTGGAATTAAAGAAACATGTAGGTTAATTAAATTAAAATCACATCTAGAATCAATTCTGAACCAGTATTATTTATTTTAATATTATTTATATACTGTAATAGTGTTTATTAATATTTTGAATTAGCTTTTATTTTTATATTTTCAGTTCATTTTAGTTTTAGCCATTTGTTATGTGGTTTTGTCAGTGTTTTTTTTATATTCCTAAGTAGCTTTATTTTAAGAAAGACATTTTTTTTTAGTTTTAAAAACTGAAAATTTCAGTCACTTGTCAAGGCAACATTTCGTATTTTCGGTTGAGTATAGGCTATATATTTTATTCAGCTTTACTGAAAACAATTTAATAACAGTTTCAGTTTTAGTTACCAATAAGACTGTTGTTCTGAACATAATTTAAGGCAGGCTGTGTTTATATATAATACAATTTAAATATTTGAATATGTTCACGTAAAAAAAAATATATATATAAAATGTCATGGATAGCAGAAATTAGAAAAATAAATATTAAAAAAAATAATTAAAAAAAAAAAACATTAAGAAACTATTTACATGCCACTAACCTGTGATTTTTCTAGAAGGTCTACAAGGATGGGCGGCAGCTCCTCAGCATCCAGGTACTCCAGTAACTCTGTTTCTTCGTAGCGAAGTCGGATTGTTTCTGAATCTTATAGGTTGGGACGAGTTTATTAACATGCAACATGAAAAGCTCAGCTGATTTAACCATAAAAACAAATAAAAAGCAGACAGTACCAGATCCATTTTTTCCTCTAAGCATAAGTGAGTATCCTTCATTTCCAGCGTACAGGTTGACCACCAGACATGAGACTGACTCCTGTGAGACCAGCTTCTCTAGTAGATTCACATTTCTCCTCAGTTTCTACAGAAAGAGGGCAGAACGGAGAATGAATACACACAATACAACATTAATAAAACATGATTTGATGGAGTCATAAAATCCCACCCTACTTAATGTCTTGTTTCATTAAGAAATCTATAAAATAATGGCAGTAAAATGGTTGTGAATGCTACTTTTTTATATGTTACAGTAGCTGAAAATTACCTTCAACTCTGGTTCTTTTTCACACTCTTCAATGTACAATTCATAAAGTTTCTGATATAAGGATTTCCTTCCACTCGAGGATACTCGTCTCTTCACCGGTCGCTGACAAGCACTTTCAACAATGTACTAAACAAGAAATAACAATGTTATTGAACAGTAATAGAATATACTCAGCTATTCTTCTCCACAGTGATTTCTCAGTTTGCATTTATAAAAGCAGTAAAATAACAGTGCATTATAATAAACACCACTATGTACAATAAATAATAATACAGAAATAACTTCGAACAAGTACCTCAGCCCGATCCAATGCATATTCTAAGACCTGTTGCTGTGGAAGAAAGATAAATGAAAATACTGTCCAAACAAGTCAATGAAAATGTTAAACATGATCAAATCAATCACATAACGTTATATAAAATCCAATCCTGTTAAAATGCATCATTAATCCAAACCTGCAGTTCTTACCATTGTGGTTGCTGTGTGACAGGAGGCGATGTTGTGTTACACCAGCACTGTCACCTCCACAAACACACCATTCAAGCCCTGAGATCAGAGAGAGACAGTTCAGAAACACACTACCACGTGCATTCACCTGTCAGCTGACAGTTTCCATTCAAAACTCAAACCCAGACACCCAACGACAAGTGTATGAACGCGAACACACAAAGTATGAGACATGAACTCAGCTCATTAATACTGTTTATGCATCTGTGTGTATATGCAGTCACAACATCTGGCAAACAAATGTGGGAACTTCAACAGGATGATGACAAAGTATGTGTTAAAGGATGCAATAGCAAGAAACAGCATGCATTCATGAAATGCAAAGGAATTTGATCCCAGCAGAAAAAGGCAAACTTCAGCACTGCAGCTCCAGCAAACGACAGGCTGGCTAACCACAGCTAACAAGCTCACTTCAAATGCACAAATCCACAAAACACGACCAACTGACAGAGCGCGGCAGAGCGTGACAATGGCGACAAACATCAAAACCGACTTGCCAATCGAGTTGCATCACCACAGGAAGGAAATCCAAAGCAAGAAGCGGAATAAATGTTCCAGTGCCTTCAATGAAAAAAACTCACAGCAGCCATTTTGTTCCAGTGCAGTGCCTTCAATGAAAAAAACTCACAGCAGCCATTTTGTTCCAGTGTAACAACAAAATCCAAACTTCCGGTGTGCGCGCGTGCTGGAGGCGGAACCACAGATGTACAGCGCGGAACCGCTCTTCATGATATATCGCACAATACAAAACTCTAAAAAAAATCACTATGCTGGCCATAGTTTCCACCAAAATACCGTAGTTACTTAGATACTGTTAAGACATTTAATCTGTGGCAACTTGGTTTTAGCCACAAATGTTATTAGAAAACAAAATGACACAAACCTTCTGTGGAGGATCAGTTATAAATGTTTTACAATAAAAATATGGAAAACTGCAGTGTCTGTCATAGAAATAAATCAGCAAATCAACAAACATTTAAATTATCTACAATAAATAAGAGAGAGCAAGTGCAAATCCCTGCAGATGAATAGTACATTATAATAGCAATAATTTTATTCATAAAGGGTTAGTTCACCCAAAAATGAACATTTTGTTATTAATTACTCACCCTCATGTCGTTCCAAACCTGTAAGACCTTCGTTCATCTTCGGAACACAAATTAAGATATTTTTGATGAAATTTAAGGGACCCTCCATAGACAGCAATGATATTAACACGATCAAGGCACAGAAACATAGTAAAGACATCGGTAAAATAGTCAATGTGACATCAGGGGTTCAACCATAATTTTACAAAGCTACGAGAATAGTTTTTGTGCGCAAAGAAAACAATAATAATTTATTCAACAGTTCTTCTTCCCTACTGTCTTCCGCCATTTCGGAGAGTAACTTACCCCAAGAACGTAATCAACGTAATCCGCGTTGTTTACTTTCAGCATGCGCGCGCTTTCAATTACTTTCTGGGGTACTCTCCGAAATGGCGGAAGACAGTAGGGAAGAAGAACTGTTGAATAAATTATTATTGTCTTTACTATGTTTCTGTGCCTTGATCGTGTTAATATCATTGCTGTCTATGGAGGGTCAGAGAGCTCTTAAATTTCATCAAAAATATCTTAATTTGTGTTCCGAAGATGAACGACATGAGGGTGAGTAATTAATGACAGAATTTTAATTTTTGGGGTGAACTTAAGCCTTTAATAGTTTTAAATTTTTACAGGTGGGTATAATCTTGACAATATTTTCTTTGTAATATTTACTGGAAATGACTAAATACGTAAAAAATAAAAAAAGAGAGAAAGAAAAAGTATTATCATCGAAGACTTAGAAGCAAGAGAAGATTTTTAGTGGAGAATGAATTTCCGAGCCAGAAAGAGCCTAGAAAAACAATAAAGGCAACCCTTTGGGTCTAGTTTAAAACTGATTTTGCAATCTATTCATATGTGTTTTGTCTTTCAAACAGTGACCACTTGGTTGCGACCAGCAAAAGTATTTGTAATTGATTAAGCAGACTTGTATTGATACAGTAACACTTGAAGTTGACCGTTACACATTACTACTACTTACTATGATCATAACTGTAAATTATGCATAATTACAACCAATCCTAAACCAAACCCTAACATTAAATGTAACCTTATAGTAAGTACATAAATGTATAATTACACTGTCACAATGTCACTTTAAATGAAAGTGTAACCCTTTTATCTTTCCAATTCGTCAGCGAGCCATGCTGACAAGAGCACCATTTGTTTTTTTGTTTTTTTGGCTTTAAGATTAGATGATCAGTTCAAAACGGTTTTTACAATCCTATCATCTGCTGGCGAACCAGTAAATGAAATGAAAAGAATCAGAGTTTTACGAAAAATATTTTTATTAATTCATTCCCTAAAAAGAAAATGTACACATCACTCCAAACAAAAACATTCAGAAATCTTCTAAACTGATGGGAAGATCCACTAACAAACAGTATTGCATAAACCACTTGAATGTCACAACACAATCTTTATATATATAAAAAATAAATAAATAAAAAAAGGGAAATAATAAGACAAGCAATGAATAAACATAAGAGAAAATGAATAAGACATCAATGACACCAGCATAATCAAGTTAACATTTTAACACATGGCCTACATATGCAACACAGTCGAGACAAACGTGAAACCCATCCAACTCATTTAGTTCATTCAGTATTTCCACAGCAAACAAACATTTGGGCAGTGTGCTTCATTATTTCAGTAACTCCAACCTCCTCCAAATCACAGAATGAACCATAAATGAAAGATTAAAATATTTTACAAGAAAGCAAACACCACACAGACACATATTGCTTCTTTTCCACAATTTAACCATTATTACTAGTTTGCTAACTTGACCTCTCAGAGCATAACCAGAATACACTCATACAAAATAAAATACTCTTAGAAACCCCAGAGGGGTCAGTCAAATATTTATCTCTTATAAAGAGAACAGAATTCAAAATTCCTAGCTGATTTCTTAAAACAGTTTTTTTTTTTTAAAGATTCTAGAGATAATAGACTTCAAAGAACCATAATAATAGACACTTAACCATGCACATCAGGGCAGCAGATGGACAGGATTCTCTGAATGTCCACCAGATGGCAACACAGTCTGATCTGAAATCAAGGCAGCTGGGTAAAGGCTCTCTTTGCCCTGACTATTCTTTCAGTTTATGCACAGACCCTAAAAACAAGAAACCATACTATAACAGCACAAGAAAACAACCTCTACACACTACAGAAAAGAAAACCACACATTAAAAAAAAAAAAACGCTAATTCAGTTTTAAATATTTGTAATAAGCAAATAATTGTCCTAACAAAATAAATACTGAAACAGTTACAGTGAGGTAACAAAGGCTTTGGTTGAGCATTCCTATCCCTCCAATATTAATCCCAGCACCGAGTTAAGCCTAAATCAAAGTTAGGCCCTGTGCTTAACATTTGTGAAAGACCAAACTATACCAGCTGAAACTTTGACGTCCATTCCTAATCATAACCCGTGAAATGATGTGATGGGGGGGGGGGGGGGGGGGGGGGGGGCACCTATGAAATGTCTGAACACAGTTCTAAGAGTGCAATAACAAAAGAAATGTAAACTTCTAATAAAGCACGTATGCTGAACCTCAGCACAACAGGAGAAATATGCCTTAGAGTAATGGAACAACTACTGTCATTAACAAGTTCCACTGCAATGAGCAGAGGGAGGGAAGAACTGTTAACTAAGCAACAGTTCCCACAGCAACACCTCAACCAATCAGCAAGCCTGAACGTGCAGGAGGAACACTGTCAGACTCATCCAAGCCTATTAACCACCCAACATGATCAAGTGTAGAGAGTAAACAGTGATATGAAGGATAAAAACGAACATATATGAATGGAACCACGAAAAAAACCACGAGGTTTTAAACCTTACACCTCATTCTGCATAGAAACGCTTTTGGACACTTTCGCTTTCAAAGTCCAGTACTTTTGCTGAAAATTCAGATGCCATCTTTTAGAGCGAGGCGACTTTAAACTCTTTAAGCACAGCGTTGTGCGTTTCCGGTCCATTTGAGCTTCCATGAGAGTCTGCCTTAATCTGCGCTTTCATTCTGGTCTTTGAGGGACTCTACTGTCCCCAAAAAAGCGCTCATTCCACTGGGTTGTTGCCAGCCTTGACCCCTGCTCGCCCGATCTGGAGCCACGGCAGCTTGGCGCAGTTTTTAAAGAGCTGCTCGATGGCTATGTGCCGAACATGAAGCTCTGATGAAAGAGAGTCCTTCTCCTGCACAGCTACAGACAGCTCCTCAAACACATCTGAGGGACAAACACAGAGTCTGTGCGTTAGTACACAACAATAATTATAACCTACATAAGAAACGTGAAATATGCATAAGCAGGGCTCAACATAAAGATGGCCAGCTAGCCAAAGAGTAGATCTGTTGCTTGCCCTATATCTTACATTTTGATAATGTACATGCACTTTCATGCCTCACAAACTTAAACATTTGGTTGCAAAAAGTCTATTTAAACTGGCTGATATGGATGGAGGTTTTATTGAAGTTACAAGACTTGTTGGCATCAGTAAGAATGGGATGAAAATTACACACTAATAATTATTATTATTATTTTTTAACTATGTAGGCCATTATTTTCCAGAAAAAGTGTAAATGAATATATGGAACATCTTGTATAAAATTACTGAAAATGATCTTTGTGAATATATGGAACATCTTGTATAAAATTAAGCTTTTCTGTAGCTTTAATGAGATTAATAATTTATCTACCACATAATTTTTGATTGTGATATTCCAAATTTGGCAGAGGAAATATAGTATATCACAAAACAAAACAAAAAAAAAAAAAAAAACGGATCAGTTTCATTTATTACCAATATCGAGTGACTCTTCGCCCCAGAATGTGTTTGGGTTCAAAGGAGTAGTTCACTTAAAACGGAAAACGGTCATATTTTTCTTATTTTTGGGTGAAATATCCCTTTAAGTTTAAAGATGAGGCTCACTTTGTATCTGTAGCAGTAGCTGCTCGTTCAGCTGGCGAAGCTCCTCCACACTCATCCTCACCACTGAAAGAGAAAGACAAACAAACACTGTCATAAAGTGGCTATGAAAATCATTCTCTCGCTATCCTTTTCAATAAAGTGAAAACTGACAAACACATCTTCTTTCACAGCTGAAAGCAGATGCCTTCGTAACAGTCCTTGAAACACTCTCTTCCCAGAACAGCACATGGTGTGACCCTGATGACATATCTGTTTTTAACAGAAGCCATTTCATTGGGTGAGATAAGGAGACAGACATTGAAGAACGGTGAGAGAAATCAAAGTCTAGATTGTGACCTCAACCTTTTATTGGTGCCTTGTGGACTTTGTGATGGGATAGATGCAGAGATAAAAAGCGCCAGATAAAACCCTAATGGTGAGGATATCAATTTCCGTCCTTCACTTTGTCTAAGATGCTACTGTGGGAATTCAACTGAGCCCAAAAACCATATACAATGTTGCTTCATTTATAATACCAACAAAATCAAAGCAAACAATACCACTCAAGGTTTGGGGTCAATAAGATTTATTAAATGTTTTTTGAAAGAAGTCACCAAGGCTGCATTTATTTGATCAAAAATATAGTAAAATCAGTAATATTGTGAAATATTATTACAATTTAAATGGGTCCTATTATGCTTTTTCACTTTTTGAAATTAAACCCCGGAACTAATCGAGCCATTTGTGGAGAAAAGTATTGTAATAATGTAAGGTGAAAAAAAAAAAAAAAAAAAAAAAAAAAAAAACGCGTTTTTCGAACCACCAATCATGAGAGCATGTTCTAGTACATTAGGGATGTGCGGGTCTAGTCGACTAAACGGTACAGCTCCTACTAGTCGACACAGAAAACAATAGTCAATTACACGAGAGAAAAACAAAAACAAAACAAACAAAAAAAAAAAACAAAAAAAAAAAAACATGATTTTATCATTCAAATTACCATCATTTTAACGTTACATTTTAAAACATTTTAAATAAATTAAAATAATACGTTAGACAAAGAATACACATGAAAATATTTAAATATATAAATATTTTTAAAAGTGTATTTGGGCAGAAACTACATTTTTACCTCAGACCTCGCATGCGTTTTCTTCGTGTCAGTTGCGGCGAGCTCAGAATGACCATGCGAAAGACCAGCAAGGTGTGGGATTATTTTGAATGAGATGGAAACGGAAAAGCTTGTGCAAACTGTGTAATGTCAAATTGGCTTACAATAACTCTACTGGAGCGATGCGTACTCATATTCAATACAGGCATGTAGCGTTAGTTTAGAGGCTAGCCAAAGCCAGCAAATGTCAACCATGTCATGTACACTACAACCTGCCGCCGCTGCGGTCCGCGATCCCATCCGCGCTGTCTATTCCTCTAAACGAAGACCGACTTCGATGGTGGTGTGGGATTTCCAGGCTCTTTTCGAAACTGTCTGCTTGCTTGTAGTTATCTCTCTGCGTGCCTGTGACTTCAGTTCCTGCCGAGCGCACTTTTTCAAGTGCAGAATCGCCTCTAGTCCCGTCTTTCGCCAGACCACGTTAACGTTAAATTCACTGAACAAATGCACATGGTCTGGGTAAGTAAAACGAGCATTGTTTTGTTTTTAGACGATATAGCCTACATGAATTACATTTTTAAAAGCCGTTTTAATGCTATTCCTTGATCAACTTTCCTATTGTTTTTGACTTGTGTTTTAATATGTTGGCTAACGTTATATGAAGATGAAGAATTCTGTCAGTCTATTCATTGATTTTCCATTTCTGCATTGCTCCAGCCGATCTGAATAAATAAGCTATGCACTGGTTTATGTTGAGTGTATGCTCTTCTCTTTTTTTTCTTCTTTTTAACGACCGCCTAAAATTAAATTAAGATAACGCAAGGTAAGCATATGGTATAATCGTGACCTATTTTTAGCAGAATTAATTTAGGGATTTGACAGTGTGATTCAAAGATTAAGTATTTCAAGTGTGGGCTGTTATATAGACACACACACAGTTTTTTTTCTTTTGCCATTTTTGGGGGTTTCAAGCTTTTAGACTAGTCGGATACAAAACTTCTGTTTAAACGACAGTCAAATTAGTCGTAGCGCACATCCCTATAGTACACCCCCAAAACAAAATCAAGACTTTGTAAAAGAGCATAATAGGACACGTTTTCTCTTTGAATATATTTTAAAATTGTAATTTTACAATAAAATTGTAATTTATACCTGTGATGGTAAAGCAGAATTTTTAGCAGCCATTACTCCAGTCTTCAATGTCACATGATTAGTGGTCGACCGATATGTCGACAAGGCCTTCTCGTCACATTTCTCAAGCACATTTATTTGTTTAATCCATTTTCAAATGATTTAAAATTTCTTAAATATTAATTAAAATAAATAAAATTATATCGGTCACCCTGCTTTCCAAGATATCAGCATCGGCTGTCAAAAAAATCAATATCGGTCGACCACTACACATGATCTTTCAGAAAACATTCTAATATACTATTTAGTGCTCAAGAAACATTTTTAAAATCATTAATGTTAAAAACAGTTGTGCTGCTTGATATTTTCGAAGAAACTGATTGATTTTCAGGATTCTTTGATGAACAAAGTTCAAAGGAACAGAATTTATTTGAAATAAAAATCTTTTGTAACATTTGTCATCACTGTCACTTTTAATCATTACATTTCAAAAACATTACATTTCTTTAAAAAAAAAAAAAAACACTGACCCCACACGTTTGAGTGCTAACGTATATCATGAATACTCACGCTCTTCTCGACTGTGTCCCATGTGTCTCCTCTGTCTGGCTGTGTCTCTCTGCTCTCGGTTCTGCTGTTCTCGTGGGTGGTGTCTCTCTCCAGCCCACAGTCCCTGGTGTGATCCCTGCAGCAGGCCGAGACCGAGCTCCTCGGCAGAGTGACAGTGCAGCATGGTTTTCCCGTACTCTGACTCCGCCATCGACGTATCTTCCGCCCATCGTGGGGCGTAACGGGGAACCTGGGCATCGGACTGGGGCACGAGTTTCCTGCCGCCCTGCTGAGTGTGACACAGAATCTGTTTGGCCCCCCAGCGCCCGGGTGTCTCAGCGGTTACGGAGTCTCTGTTCTGGGCGTACTGTATAATGCGGTTGATTCGCTGGCTCAGAGCCCGCTTCACGCCCTCGTACGCGCTGTGGGAGGCCTTGGTGCGGGAGAGCTTCTGGTTGGCGATGAGATGGTACTTTTCAAAGCAGTCTCTATGCCCACGTAAAGATCTGGAGTGCAGTAGGGTGGCACTGGATATACCTGGTATAAAACACAAAAGAGGATATTTGCAATTCACTGTTATGAGCCAAACATGGTAAAAATGCTATCAAATGCAATAAAAGGTCAAAGGTCAAGATGCAAGTGGTATTGCAAAAAAGTGAAATCGTTTGTATCGTTATTTATTTGTGTTTGCAGGTGTGTGTGAGACACAAAAACATAAATAACGGCTCAGTACAACCACAAAACTATGCAGATTTGACTGAGCAGCCTAAATAAATATATCATCTAAAAGATAACAAAATATCCAAATCTTAAATTTATTTAGGAATTAAGTGAAATATCTTAACAGCTTCCAGAATATGAAAAAAGCTCATAAACTGCTCATATTTAAATAATCGAGAGAAACAAATGAAAGCCAAAGAAATAAGTGAAAGACTATTTATACTGTCGTTAGGGGAGAGTGAGTGTGCCACATTTTATTTCATCCTTTAGGCAAGGAGAAATGAGGCAGGTTAAATTAATATGCCTAAATATATTTCAGGATGTCTGCTATTAAGTTAAATGAGAAGAGGGAGAGGGGGGAAAAAAATCCACTGACACAGCTTAGGCCTAATATTGGGCATGTTGAGGGGAAATCTGAATTATAGTGTAATATGTGAAAGATTTACATCTCTAATAAAATATGAACATAAATGAGAAAAGTAAAATTTAATAATGCAGATTCCCATTATTACTTTGCTATGCATTAGTCACATTTTCATAATCTAGCCAGTAAAAGGTTTAAAATTCAGAATATTTTAAAATAGTGATATAATTTAACATTTTATAAATTGTCATTTGTAAGAACGCATATCTTTTGAACATTCTCACTATTACTGGAACCACTAACACCGCTTACCCTGACAAATCTGTCATTTTATTTCACAGCTACAATTTTGAAAAAAAAAAAAAAGAAAAAAAAGTCATTGTAAAAACTGAAGACTAATATTCTACCAATTAATTTACAATATTTTACATACTTTGTTTGGGCTTGAGGTCTAAAAGATTTTTTTAATTTGATAAAAATACAGTTAAAACTAATATTGTGAAATATTATTGCAAATTAAAACAACTGTTCTCTATTTTAATATATTAAAATGTCCTTTATTTTTGTGATGGCAAAGCAAAATTTTCCACAATCATTACTCCAGTGTTATATGATCCTTTAGAAATCATTCTAATATGCTGATTTAGTGTTGTTATTATTATCAATGTCACAGTTGTGCTACTTAATATTTTGTAACATTATCTTACTGGCCCCAAACTTTTGAATGGTAGTGTACACACTGGCACCAATGTATTTTGATTTGGATAAATTTACTTTATCAAAATACTTTTTACCTGAAATAAGTGTTTAAATGTATAAAATGTACTAAATGCTAAAAATGATCAAAAATTCTCTTCTTCAGTAGTATATAATGGGCCACATGACATAAGTGACCCATCGTAACACCCTCTCCCCTACAAATTTAATCTGATCCAAGATCAGCTTTCCATCCTTAATTAGTCCTTCAACCCCTAACACTGTAAAACTGAACTCTGACAAGCTTTGAAAAGCTGCAACTATAAATCACTCCATCTCTGAGCGAATCAGCACATGAAAACATCACTTCCTGTTTTGGGTCCTTGTTGAGCAGATTTAAAACACATCTTTGCCTGTAACTCAAACTAGGCCAAGAACAAATAAATCACACAGGCACAGAACGAGTGCTGCTGGGTGCCTTTGTGTGTTGGTTTTGCATTAGGATGTGCCATTTATGTCGGAGCTCAGTTTTGTTCAAACACGTTTTGAGTTCTAATCATGCCACACAGCAGCCAGCATCAGAGACTGTTGTGGGATGCAGAGAGAGAGAGAGAGAGAGAGAGAGAGAGAGAGAGAGAGAGAGAGAGAGAGAGAGAGAGAGAAAGAGAGAGAGAGAAAGAGAGAGAGAGAGACACACACACAGACACTCATTTGCTCTTAAAAGGAAAAACTGAAAATTCTGCCATTATTTACTCTCTCTCATGTTGTTCCAAACTTTATAACTAACTTTCTTCAG
Source organism: Spinibarbus caldwelli (assembly GCA_039654775.1). Taxonomy (NCBI): domain Eukaryota; kingdom Metazoa; phylum Chordata; class Actinopteri; order Cypriniformes; family Cyprinidae; genus Spinibarbus; species Spinibarbus caldwelli. The sequence continues at coordinate 9,114,745 of CM077266.1, read as the reverse complement.
TGGGACACAAATCAGGGTTCGGCATTAAGGACTGTATAATGGCCCAGGGCCAAAAAACTTAAAGCCCTATTCATTTCATATGCATCTTTATTTTAGTATTTACTTGTACTATTGCTTGTAACTTGTTTACTTGTTTATACATACACTGCCATTCAAAAGTTTGGAATTTTTAAATAATTTTTTTTTTTTTTTTTTTACTTTTCTTATGCTCATCAAGGCTACATTTATTTGATCAAAAATACAGAAGAAAAAAACAGTAAAATTGAGAAATATTATTGCAATTTAAAATAGCTTTTTATTTTAATACATTTTAAAATATAACTTATTTCTGTGATGCAAAGCTGAATTTTCATCAGCCTTTACTCCAGTCTTCAGAGACATTCTGCAGAAACCATACTAATATGCTGATTTATTATCAATGATGGAATCAGTTGTGCTGCTTAATATTTTTTGGAACCTGTGATACTTTTTTTCAGGATTCTTTGATGAATAAAAAATTAAAAAGAACAGCATTTATATAAAATATAGGCCAAGTCTTTACTATCACTTTTTTTTTTATCAATTTGACACATACTTGCTGAATAATTGAATAAATTTCTTCCAAAAAACAAAGAAAAAAATTAGTGGCCCCAAAGTTTTAAACGGTAGTGCAGCAGTAATGTCCAATTCATGAACAAATGATTCTGATGAGTCTGCCCTTTTCAGTGAATCATTTAAATCATTTCAAAGCCAAATTAGCCAATTTAATTAATCACTTCATCCAGTACACAGCCACTCTGAATGATCTCTTCACAAATCACTCTGATCTGGTTCAAGAGTTCACCTCACTGACTTGATCCAGTCTAGGAAGACAATTTCAAAAAAATAAACAACATTTTCAAAAATATCTCAGTATCCATTCAATAGGAAGCCTAGGGGCCCTATCATACACCCGACACAATGCGGCGCCAGACGCAACAAGTGTTTTTTGCTAGTTTTAGCCCGACACAGTTATCATTTTCATGCCCTGCACCACATTGTTTAAATAGCAAATGCATTTGCGCTCAGTTGTGTGCGCATTGTTGGTGCGTTGCTATTTTGAGGCTACTGAAATAGACTGCACCATTGACCAACTAAAACCTGGTCTAAAGTCAATGGCGCAGTATTTTTTGTTATTTAAAGAGCGCGTTAGTAATATGCGCTTATAGGCGGGTCCACAACGCCCGTACACTCTGCTTATTACACACACAGGGACGCGCAGCAGCACACAAACATGACAAATATTAAAAATTAAAGGATTCCAATGTAAAGGATTATTATTGTGTAGGCTACATAAATATAAAAATGCCTACATGTCACAATGGATAGTCATTGCATGCATCAGAATTAGGCTACCTATTTGGTCGCGCATGAGCAAATCCGTTCCCTCTCTGGAGATGCATTCAGTCTTTTGCGCTTGCCATGTAAATAGTGAATCCGTCATGGCGTGAGCGCAACTAGCTCTTAAAGGGAATGGGAGATGAGACTCTGGTTAATTGCAGGTTATGCCCAAAACACACCCAGTACTCATTAAGAAAATAGGGACAACCCTTTTAGACCATGCGCTGGGCGCACCAACCATTTTTCCCGTCGTTAAACTAGCAAAAGTGGATTCGGACACGCCCAAAGTGCAACTGCGCGCTTGGGTCCAATGAGGTCAAGTGACTTTTACTATATAGTTTTTTTACTGTATTGTGTTCTAAAGAAAGTCATACAAGTTTGAAACGGCATGAGGGTGAGTAAATGACGACAACTGAACTTTCCCTTTAAGAACACACCAATATGAAGCAGCGGATTAGTCAGCACTGGCAGCTTCATTTTCCTTCACACTGCTTCAAGGTTATTGTGAACTGAGAAGCCCTGACCACATACACCGTTTGTTTCCAGTAACGTCTGCATGCAATGTACCACTAAACTCAAGACTTTGGGTATCTGCTTAGGCTTGACTCACTGCTTTTCTTAACCAAAGCAGCTCACAGCAGAGAGAAGGCAAAAGCCAAATTCATTCACTGTCTTACAATAAACCAATTTCCTGCACTTCACAGCAAAGTCTGAATAACAGGAAAGCGCACTGTAGAGTGCGATTATAAATAGAGGTACTGAAGGTTGGAACAGCACACACACACGGTCTCTGACAGTGAATGTGCACACAAGGAGTTCGGGAGCATTTTAACTACACTTTTCTGAACGTAATGTCTCCCAGGATTACCATAAGCCAATACGACCCAGAAATCAAATCACCACTGTGGGATACCATGAGCCAAGCAAACGCAAAACCCTGAAAAAGTGTGTGACTGATACATGGACAGATTTTAAATGCAACCTTCTCTGATTTCATTTTCTCTATAGTCATCACTGGACTGTTTCAAGTTTCCACAAAAAGGATTTTTAGCCAGATCAACCTTTAAATATTCTTTTTACTCTAAAACAAGCATCAGAGAGAGAAAAAATAAAAAAAAATGACACATATATACATACATACATACGCTGAATAATAACAGTAATGCATAGTTGAATATAAAAAAATATTTTAATATTACATTAAAATAATAATATTAAAAAAGGAACAATTTTAGGTTAGATAATTTGAGGAAAAATATAAAAGCTATAAAAATGTAACTATAAAATACGAGATTTGCCTCAGACAGCACCTCAAAAAAAAAAAAAATAAATAAAAAAAGTAGTCAAAACATGAAATCTGTGTCAACTTGCAAATAACTGATTTCCATATCTAGCTGATGTCTGAAAGCAGACAGAGGAAGAACTGTTCTGAATCAAACCCTGTAGTGATGAAATACTCGATGCTTGTGTAACACTCTGGCCTCAACAACAAGTAAGTGGCTCTCAGTACGAACGACAAGAACAGATTGAGACAAGAGAAAAGAAAAGAAGCCTTGTAATCCATGTTACTACTACTGTGGCGAAAACAGCCCCACAGAGATTAGCCGATTTGCCAAGGGTGAAAGTGGGGGTCGCTGTCATGGAAACGGTAATCTTATCAAGTACAATCTATGTCATTTGCCTTTTCATTGTTCCATTAAATCATCATTCCACTCACTGTTATTTCCCACTTTAGATAAACAGAAAATTTAATTATGTCATAAACAGCCTTCAAACTAATCGAGAGCATCTTATTGAGATGTACAACATGTACATTGCAATTCAATGTACACTTTGTTCAGCGTTTCCTAAAATAATGTGTTCTCAGTTTGATGATCATCTACTGAGAAACGTTTCAATTAGGGGTGCACTATAAATATGGGGCGATAATTAATGTGCATCTTGTCAGTAAAGCCGGTTCTCTAATCAGCGGTAAATTCCAACACGTGCGTGATTTCACATTGAGCAGCATTTACTACAGAGCCGTTGTTCACTGACAAGCTGCGCAGAACCACGCTGATAATGAACATGGATTTGTGCAGCTTGTCAGTGAACAACGGCTCTGTAGTAAATGCTGCTCAATGTGAAATCACGGACGTGTTGGAATTTACCGCTGATTAGAGAACCTGCTTTACTGACAAGATGCGCATTAATTATCGCCCCATATTTATCGTGCACCCCTAGTTTCAACTCTTCAAATGAAATGATTCAGCCACTGATTCAGTCTGTTCTTCCCGTCTCATGCGGGTTAATTCATAACCATGTAGACTGCTTCTGCTTTTTGCGTCCTTACATGAAGTAAGGACACTGGATCCTTGACACACTTCAGTGTGTGTGTTTATGTATGCTGGGAATGGGGACGTGGGGTAATAGTAGGACCGCTGTGCCCAAAACAGCACCTCATGGTTAAAACTGGAGCACGGTCAAAAGCTGCACTGATTGACATGGTGGCTTCACGTGCACCCACAGCAAAATAAATATAGCTGTCCATATATCAACCCACTCCTACAGAAGCAATCAACCACTACTGATCAGACTGGAGTAAAATCTATCCCTTGGATTTGGATTAAAATCCTCTTGTATGCTCAAGCAGAACCATAAAAGTAGGGCCTCATGATTTCCACAATGCAAAAAACGCAGACAGAATCACTGAATTCAGTCATAAATTTGGAATTTACAGTTTGGCACATTTTGGATAAATCAAAAAGATGGCTATTTAAACATGAAATCTGCACGTTCTCTGTGTGAACGAGTGCCACAGTTTCATCTACTGCAATAGCCATGCATGAGTTACACAACTCCTGTCTCACTATATGAGGACATAAAGTTAATCTCCAGAGCTGCTCTGAGAGTCACTTCATGAGCATTTCACCATTTCATAGGATAAAAACTATTTTCATTTCATACAGACCTACACACAGAAACTCACAGATCTTCACAACAACCTAAACGTTTGGTTAAACTTGAAGAAATTATGACAGTATATACCATTGAATACAGTAGAACTTTTCAAAGTAGTAGTAATAACAATAATAAAAGTATTAAAACTTTAATAAATTACACAAATTATTATTGTTTTCCATGTTTAAAATTTTAACACTAAAAGCACTTTGTTTGCCAAAACATAAAAGGTACTGTTATGTTCTTATCCGATTACACTTTAAAAGATTATTTTGATTACCACCATTTTAAATAATACATTTATAATAAATCATAAAACACAGAAAACTTTAAAAAGATAAAAGAATTTCTGAAAAGAAGACATTTTATAGGGACCTATTATTGTAAAAATTAATATTGTTTGTTTTATGAATTCAAATAATTAGACTTGCTTTTTGATAACAAAAATGATTAAATCATTAAAACTGGATCCTAAAAAACACTGAATTTTGGAAAAATAAAATACACTTCATAGGGGTCTAACACATGTAATTTTAAAAAAAAAAAAAGAAACATTTAAATTTATTCATTAAAATGGAATCCAGGAAATTAAAACAGAAAACAATGAATTTGGGAAAAACTCATTTATAGGGCCCTACATAGAGGCCTGTCCAAGCATTCAAACACAAGACAGCTAAAGGCATTACAATGCACAGCATTCGCTTGCATTAAAGAGAAAGAACACAAAGGTTGAGTTCAACAGTGAACTTTACATTGATAAATTATTTTAAGAAAGAAGACCAACCAGCATGCAAACAAGAGCAGCGCAAAACATCTCCCATGTGTGCATATCCTGGAATAAACCTGCTGTGAGGCAATTTATGACGGTAATACAGCATAATACTGAAACCCTACATTACCTATGGGGATGTGTTTTCCCTAATGCTTCCATTTCAAAGGACCGAAATATTGCTGAAAGCCTCCGATTACTCTGGAGCATGGAGAAGCATTACTGAAATGGAAAGCTCACTGGGCAAGGGAAGCGCAGTCAGCAAATCTGCTCTCATCCACCATGCAGACTGCATTCACTGATTATCAGAGAGCTTTGCACCTTCAGGGTCAAAAGGTCACACTAATGTACTATATTACATCCATCAGTCAAAATAAACAAATCTGAGCACCGAAAAAAAACCGTAACTTGAGTACACCAGTACATCGTGGTTCAGCATTGTATTCGTGCTCCACTCCAAGTGTCTGGAATATTCGGTTATCCAGCCATTCACTCGGCTGATGTACGCAAGCTCACATTCCACTGCTCTTACGTAAGAGGATGAGAGACGGCCTGTGTCTGCTGCGGGGAAACTGTTAGGCCTGCGTAAGTGTGCTCGGCGGAACAAGAAACCAGCCAGCCATCAAGGTCTTTCAGGGCCAGTGGAAAAGAAGAGTGGGCAGAGACTAACACAACAGTGCGATAAAAATAAAACCATTAAGAGGAATGGCCTTGACAACACAAAAACGAACATTATACCTTCCTAAGTCGTACAGCTTGTTGAGGAGAGATGAGTTATTACTTGGCTACACAATCTGACACCAGACCTGGCGCGGAAAACAAATCCCATAGACTCTAATTAACGGTGGGACCAGAGATATATCAAGGGACAAGAATATCAGAGACTTGGGATCTTGGGTTTGTTTGACTTAGCCAGTATGCAAAACCCTAGCCACTAGAAATTATATTCTGTAATATTTGTATTGCCAGGTCTGCCAGAGCCAAAGCTTCCTTTGTTAAACATATAAGTCAAAATTTGGAAGCTGTAAGAATTTTTGCTGTTTGTTTGTTTGTTTTGGAGGAAATTTATATTTTTATTCAGCAAGGAAAAATTCAACTGATCAAGTGACAATAGACCATTTAAAATATTAAAAAATAAAATTATACTTCAAATAAATGTTCTTTCTGTTATTTTGAACTTTCTATTCATCAAACAATCCTGAAATGATAACAAGAAATGTTTAAGCACCTAATCAGCATATCTGAATGATTTCTAAATGATCATGTGACACTGAAAACCGGAGTAATGATCCGGATAATTCAGCACAGTTCATTTAAACTGTAATAATATTTCACAGTTAGGGCTGGGAAATATGACCTAAAATCAAAACCTTAATTAACAACACTTTATCTCAGTTACGATTTTTGAACGATTAATTTATTTTTTTGCCCTCATAGTTCATTAAAGATTTGTACTGTAAATATACTCAAATATTAAAGGTGGGATATTTTGTTTCTAATGAAAGAGTGCATTTCTTAATCTTTTATTTTTTTCAAACAAAATATATGAATATTGCCATGTCAAAAGTAGAAAATAACCAGCATCTCTTGCAAACGAAATACATTTTGTCTTGTAAATGAATATTATTTTAAATAATGCAATGTGAAAAGTAGAAAATAATAACTTGCATCTCCTGTAAACAAATGTTTGTTGTAATTAATGAATGAGTGTTTTAAATAATGAATGTAAATAGAGCACTGCCGATTAAGAGAAAGAGCAGGGCACTATCTCAGTGATCTTGTCCTGTCACTCTATATGCTTAAAGTCTGCGTGAACCGGAAGTTGCTGCTGACTTTTAGTATGGTGATGTATTTCCAACTGAAACAGAATATTGAGTAGAGGGCAGGGTTTTATTTTTGTGCTGCCACACAGATCTAAAATAAACATACAATTTATTTCCCAGCTGTTTACCTTCACAGACATAACTAACTATTTTTGTAACTCGTGTGTTTTTAATGTAAACTTGTGTGTGAATGAGAACTTAGTTTAGTACTCGCAGTGTGACAGACGCTTTCTATACGTGTGCTTCGGATGTGTGCACTCAGAAAACCGTATATCAGATGTTTAAACTAATATGGTTTAAAACACATGATTTCAGTGCGATATACATGACAATCAGAACCAAAACATATGTTTTTTAGCAGGTACGAGCTGTAATGGCGCAGCTCTATTCTGGAAAAGGGGGCGGGGAGCAGCAGCTCATTTGCATTTAAAGAGACATGCACGAAAACAGTGTTCCTGCTTCCACTCAAAATAGGCATTTTCATTAATTATATAATATTATATAATAAACGATCTGTGGGGTATTTTGAGCTGAAACGTCACAGATACATTCTGGGGACACCTGAGACTTATATTACATATTGTAAAAAGGGGCATAATATGTCTCCTTTAAATTCTTTTAACACGCCACTCACGTGTGAGATGCCGCAAAATACACAAGCGCAACGGTCACATCCGTATAGCGCCTACTATAGTATGTTTTTAAAGGGGTCATATGATGTTGCTAAAAAGAACATTATTTTGTGTATTTGGAGTAATGCAATGTGTTTCCGCGGTTCGAGGTTCAAAAAAACACATTGTTTTCCACATACTGTACATTATTGTTGCTCCTCTATGCTCCGCCTTTCTGAAACGCGCCGATTTTTACAAAGCTCATCGTTTTGATAAGCAAGGTGTGCTCTGATTGGCCAGCTATCCAGTGCGTTGTGATTGGCCCGAATACCTCAAGCGTGTGATGGAAATGTTACCCCCCTTACCATGTTGTGAATGTGATGCCGTGTCCCGGCGCGACGAGACAAAAACAATAAAACCCATTATAAACAAGGCATTTGTTGCATTCAGTGAGGACATAATTCCTGATTATGATGACTCATACGGTCTTTTCACGCGTTGCGCCGCACCGTGTAAACATAACATCATGTCTGCATTTGTGATTGTAGAAACGACAAACAAGCACTACTCTACACTGCTCAAAACTTGATTTTGAATAGTCAGTAACAAATTCTTTAAATATCGAAACATACTTACAGGCTGTGAGTCAGAAGCACCAGACTGTCCTTGCGACGTTGGAATTGCCCCACTTTATAGTGTTCACAGCCATTCATAGTGTTCACATTGTAGGCTACTCTCTCCCAGGTTCAGGAAACAGTCCTCCGTAAAATGCGCTGCACACACTCGAATATGTGCGTTGTACTGTTCTGGAACAGTGTTGTAAATATAATTATCCACTGATTTCTAGTTGTGTACTCATTTGGAAGGCCAAACAAAGTACTTTCGCTTTCACAACGAAACACACAGCGTCTCCACGGCATGGCGGTGGCAACAACACTACAGTGAGAATAAAAGTTACGCCTTCTTTCATTGCGTGTACGTTTGGGTGGTGTTATGCAAATCTTCCCACACAGTGACGTAGACGTGGGGGCGTTTGAATGAGCCGTTTTAGGAAAGCGTGGCAGAGTCTTAACTTTTATAAAGAATATCTCTTTGGGTTTGAGACTTTAATCTTTGCAACTTTACAGATCTTATATATGCACAAACAGCTTGTAACACTCCAAAGACAAAGTAAAACATGAAATCGCATCATATGACTCCTTTAAGGGGAAAGTATTAATAGGATTTTTAAAAAAAAATAAAAATAATCGACAAGGAAAAATTACGTCGGTTAGAGGTTCTGAATTAGGGCTGGAACTACCGATTACTTTGATAATCGATTAGTTGGCCGACTTTTTTTTTTTTTTTTTTTTTTTTTTTTTCCCGATTAATCTGATAAAAAAGCTACATTTTCTTTTTTTATTTTATTGACAATAAACCACTTCCACATTCTGCCCAATGTTCTTCGAACAAACGTGCCAACTGAATGCTATGAAAACATACAGTGCTTAATTTATTAGACCACCTGTCATAATAAAGAGAAATCACAAATATTTTAGGAATTTGTCAAAGAATTGTTTAAATCTAAAACTGTTATTGTCATTTATTTGGCAAATAAACAAACAACTAAACAGTATTTATTCACATAATAATAAAAAAATGGCCTCCTGCCTTTCTTAACAGCATGCATTCTTGATGGCATTGTTTAGGTACTTTTTGACTGTAACTGGGTATCTGAAAAAATCTTTCATAGATTTTTCATTCTTTCATAGATAACAGCAATAATTATATTATAGTATTAGAAATAGCCTACTCTTACTAAAGAGCTTACGCATATTGGAGGACTAACTTTTTGATACGTCACGTTTACTGTAATTTATTTATCCTGTAAAAGGCTGGCTATGAAGCGTCTGATATTTATATTCAGACAATTACACACTGTTATCCTTTTACACAGACTGTCAGGACGGAACTTTATGCAAAAATGGAAATGCTTGCATGAATTTGTGACATTTACAGATAAGAATATGACCGTAAACTGAAAGTGTTTGCGCTGAGGACGCACACGCATCTGTCAAAGCACCTGACAGGGAAAGCCATTACGCTAATGCATTAGCTTAAAGCTTAAAATAAAGAATGCTTATGTTTTGTGCAGCTTGGATCACGTACTTCTCCCGCAGCATCTCATTCTGTTTCCTCCACTATTTTTAGATGCATTTTGTACATAGAAATATAGAAGTTATTTAGTGCTGTAATTTGATGCGACTGGCTGAAGTTGGACGTGCACTGTGGGCAGACCCGACTAATCGATAATGAGAATCATTGTCGATGATTTTCATTATCGATAATAAACGATTTTATCGATTAGTTGTTGCAGCCCTATTCTGAATGTCGGTTTCGATTTCTTTTGAATTAATTGACTAGCCCTATACACAATATTACTTTTTTAACAAATAAATGCAGCCTTGGTGAGGATAAGAGACTTCTTTCAAAAACATTTTTGAAAAGCACGTTTTTGAAAAGCAGTCTATGTGTATATACAATCATAAAAATTTAATAAACAAGGTATTGTCTACCATTCCCAACAGAACTTTTGCTAATTGTGTAATAAAACGTAATATAACTCTAAAACTAAAGCAAACACATGGAACACTCTATATCATGCAATAAACCACAAACTGTCACTATAATTCAAAGCAAGCAACTGACATTCAGAAGTCAAACCCCCATGAAACATTTCCGAAGCTATTCCATCAGCTTTTAAACGGCATGAATCAAAGTGTTGTTAAAACGAGTAACTGGCTGCTGCAGTTATTTCTTACATAAGAAAAAAAATTGCAGCAATACAGGCATCAATTTTCAAACAACACAAGACCCTTGTATAACCATCCAAGAAGTAAAACTCAGGGTGTACATTGTGTACTGCAGTCTGCCCCATTCTTTCCTTTTGAGTGTGCATCTCTCTTAATATTTCTCTCTGCTTCTTTGAGTGCTGGAGGACATGTTTAATAGAGCCCGACCAATATGGTTTTTTTGGGGCTGATGCCGATACCGATATTAGGGAGTACAAAAAAGGCTGATATCGATATATTTTAGGGATGAAACGGTTCAACTTACTCATGGTTCGGTTTGTATCACGGTTTTAGAGTAATGATTTTGGTACGGTTCGGTATGCGCTATGTTTAGGGAAAAACTATACTGTCAAAAATAAAGAAAATAAGAATAATCTAACTACAAGCAACAGTACAAATAAATACAATAGAGTAAATATACAAATAAAATTTGTGATTTTCAGTTTTTTTTTTTTAGGTCTATCATTAGTTTTTAGGTACAGAAATTGAATAGGCCTAAAGTAATCAAAATGTAAAATATCATTGCATATTTTACTTTATAAATTAATCTTTATTAAAGTTACAAAAGCTATTCAATCAAGAGCAGTGAGTGATTTCCTTGTTGTTGCTGTATGATTAATATTAAGAAAGTGCTGTCACTTTAAGAGAATGCACTGATCCATTGCACTGATACAATACGTTCAGCTGGCTATGTATGCTATAGGATACTTACCAAGACGGGCATTTTGACAATTTTTGTATGAATTTGTCCATTCAAGCACAATACTTCAGAGAGAGCTTAATATCTGTGCGCGTTATGAGACGCGGGATTGCATGCTTCGGATGAGCGCAGGCGCAAATCTTCTCACTGCGTGCGCTTGAATTAAGAAAATAAACAAGGTAACTGTATATAGGGTAACAAGCTACTGCCTATCCAACAGGGGCAGGTTTATGCAGGAAGCACAGCTTTTCCAAATGTAAACATCTAAAATGAATAAATACTAATAATGAATAAAAAAAAAAAAATTCACAAATTCTGTGTTTCGTATTTTCTGGTAATCAAATGAACACGCAGAACATGAGGATTCGTATTTAAATAGCATTTTTGCAGTTTAATATTCACAGACATTATATCGCGATTTGATTTAAGTGTACTGACCTGTTCTTTTATTTATTAATCTACTGGACTGCAGAAAGATACTCACTTTTCAATCTGCTACGTTACTGACAAACTATGCTGTGTAAGCATGAGTGATATCACTATGTGATAACTGATAAGCATGAGTTCTGGGACAAGGCGCGGCTGATATAAACAAGCACTGACTGCCGCGATCAGCTCCGTTGCGCCGCAGACGCGTGCAGTGATGCGCAGTACAAATCTAACATCTGCTGTTAAAAAATTAACCATCTATTCATCATATCATCATGCAAAACTAAGAATTTTAATCATTGTAATGTGAGGATCAAATATAAGTGCGGGTGGGTGACGGGCGGATAATTTGTAGCAGCGGACTCGGGTGAAGTTTGAGCTCATCCGCGCATCTCTACACTACAGTGACATTGGTCGCCAGTAGCAAACAATGGACAAACTAAGTAATTACACCATTTAGAAGCATTTCATCTGTGTAATGGCGGTGCTCATCGTTTACTCAAGAAAAAGGTCTATATGTTAAGTAAAAAAAAAAAAAAGGTTCATATCGGCGGCATATTCGCCGATACGATATATCTGCGACAGGCTCATATCGGCCGATAAAATCGGCAAAACGATATATCGGTCGGGCTCTAATGTTTAACTCTGCAAGTGACTTCCTGTGTGTTCTCAACATAAATGCACAGACATTACAGCCTCTGTCGTCCTTTCTCTCTCTCTTTCTGTGCTTGGAGAAACTGCTTTGAGGAAACAGAAAAGCAGAACCGCCCAGCATGGGCGACATATGATAAAAATAGCCACTGCAAGTACCTCTCCTGCAACCAACACAAAACATTTGGACCAAAAGACCTCAAATATCATCAGTTGGGCTGTCCAAAGAAAACTAGATGTGGGCAAATGGAACCAGTTTGACTAATGAAATAAAAATACGCGAGTGACAAAATAACGAGTTCGGTTACTTTCAATTACAATGTTTTTTGAGGGTACGTAGGTGTGTGAGCAGGTGAGGGCAATTAAACATTCAGGTCTAAACATGCACAGTCAGCTTGTTCTTGTTTACCCACGCTGAGAACATTGGAGTGTATTGTTAGTGGGAAGAGAGTGTAACTCGGTGGCCAACAGCCAATCAGCAGAGGAAGACCTGTGAGTGAGTGCTGAGCGACCACAGGCTTGTCAATGCCCCCTCACGAGGCCACAAGTGCTGTTGTGCAACACTTCGGCGTTCAGGCCGAGTGCTGTGGTGAATCACTCGTGACATACAGCTGCCTGGTGGCTGGGCGACTGTGGGCTGCCTGGCCAGATCTCTCATGCGCTCTTCTGTTAAATATTCAAGAGTGGCAACCTTCTATCGCAGGCATGAATATTCAGTGTGTCTAATTTGTGAGCGGACCCAGCTCTTTGCCGGAGTCACGGATGCTTTCTTCTTCAGCTCAAACCCAGATGCTTCATAAACTGAGATTATGCAATAAGCAGATAAAAATGCATTTGCAAAAAAAGACAGTCTGGCTGAATGATCCCTAATTTTTGAAACCATCCAGATCATGAAGTTGAAAATTCAGCTTTGCTTTTGAAGGTCAAGGTAGAGGAACGCAAAAATAAACAGAATCAATAGAGGAAGGGAGGTACAGAAAAAAAAAAACTGTTTGTTTTTAAAGTGGCATGTGACATTCTCAGGAGACAATGCTTGTACGCCACACTGTGTTACACAATTCAAGGCTTCCAGCAGACAAACACCTAACATTACATTTACATTTAGTCATTTAGCAGACGGTTTTATCCAAAGCAACTTACAAATGAGGACAATGGAAGCAATCAAAATCAACAAAAGAGCAATGATATGCAAGTGCTATAACAAGTCTCAGGTAGCTTAACGCAGTACACGTAGCAAGGTTTTTTTTTAATTATATAATAAATTAAAAGAAAACAGATAGAATAGAAAAAGAATAGAGCAAGCTAGTGTTGACCTTTTTTGCTTTTGCTAATTGTATAATAAATAAATAAAAAAAAGAAAACAAATAGATAGAATACAAAAAGATTAGAAAAGCTAAAAGTGTTTTTTTTTTTTTTACATTACAAATGCAGAGGTCTTTATGCATAGTTTCCCAGTATGTAATGGAATCCACTAGTCACGCTTTGATAACCTGACCTAGATTGGCAATTGACCCAACACAACCACAGAATGAACGCACAGGCCTTTACTGGCAGGACATAACACAAACACAAATAAAGCCACAAATAGAGATCCACTGATATTAAAATTCTGGCTGATACCTATGAGACAATAATTATTTTCATGTTACATTTGACAACTAATAAGTGTCATATTTTCTAAATAAACTCTAAATGCATTTGTATAAATTCAAAAAGGGAATTTAGGAATCATGACAGTGTACAGTATGAAAAAATGGATAATCAATACTTTCATGCTTTATTTAATTACATTTAATAATGTTATTATTCTAAATTATTCTAAGGGGCCCCTAAAGGGTCATGGTAATGAGAAACAAAAAATATAAGAGGAAAAATTGTATTACAAGGCTTTTGCGTTTACCTGTGAAACTTTGAATTTGCTTACAAAACTGGGGATGGAAATAATAATTGGTGGGTGGAAAGAATATATTTCAATGCTTTTGTGAGTGAATGCAAAGTTTCTCAGGGGAATACAATAATTTTGTAAGAGAACGTAAAAGTTTTGCAAATGAATACAATGTTTCTAAGGGGAATGCAAATGTTTTGCAAATGAATTCAAAAGCACTGAAATATAACATTTCCTCCCATGTTATATTTTTTCCATTGCCATGTCCCCTTAGGCATTCTACCTGGGAATCCTTATCCACAATTAAAAATTTCCTGTTTACCATTTCATTCACAATATTGAAACCTGAGAATCATATAACTGAAACGGACACTGCACATAGAAGCAAAAGTAGAAATGCACAGCAATGCATAAAGCATGATTATGGCATATATAACCTTATATTCTAAACAAATAATTTTTTTTTAAAATAAACATTATAATGCAGAGTATGAAAAATAGACATTCATTTTAAGATTTGCTAAAGATTACATTTACAGTGTTTCTCAATTTTCAGTGTTGTTCAATTATCAGTGTTTTTTAAAATTAACTTTAAGTGAGTGTTAGATGATGGTGAGCATAATGTAATATATACAAATATATATATAATATACACACACACACACACACACATAGGCAAGGCAAGTTTATTTATATAGCACATTTCATACACAGTGGTATTTCAAAGTGCTTTACATAAAATAAAATAAATCACAACAATAAAAACAAGGAATTTAAAAAATTAAATAAAATAAAATAATAATATAAAAATTGATTTAAAATGAATTTAAAACAGTTAGGATTACAAGACGGTTATACATAAAATACAGTGCAATTATTTCGGACGCAGCACAGTGCTCATTCAACAAATGCACAGCCAAACAGATTAGTTTTGAGTCTGGATTTAAATGTGGCTAATGTTTTAGCACATCTGATCTCTTCTGGAAGCTGGTTCCAACTGCGGGCGGCATAATAGCTAAAAGCAGACTCCCCTTGTTTTGTGTGAACCCTTGGTATTTCTAACTGACTCGATCCTAATGATCTGAGTGGTCTGTTAGGTTTATATTCAGTGAGCATATCTGCAATGTATTTAGGACCTAGGCCATTGAGTGATTTATATATGAGTAAAAGTACTTTAAAATCAATCCTAAATGTAACTGGAAGCCAGTGTAAGGACCTGAGGACTGGTGTGATATGCTCAGATTTTCTGGTTCTAGTCAGAATCCTGGCAGCAGCGTTCTGGATGAGCTGCAGCTGTCTAATGGTCTTCTTTGGAAGGCCGGTGAGGAGACCATTACAATAATCCACCCTGCTTGTGATAAAGGCATGAACAAGTTTCTCCAAGTCTTGACTGGAAACAAAACATCTAATTCTTGCAATGTTTTTGAGATGATAGTATGCTGATTTCATTACTGCTTTGACATGACTACTGAAACTAAGGTCTGTCTCCAGAATCACCCCAAGATTTTTGACTTGATTTTTAGTTGTTTGACCCCTAGAGTCAAGGTATGCATCCACCTTGATAACTTCATCTTTGTTTCCAAAAGCAATGACTTCAGTTTTCTCCTTGTTTAACTGAAGAAAGTTCTGGCACATCCAACTGTTAATTTCATCAGTGCATTGGCAGAGGGAGTCAATGGGGCTATAGTCATTTGGAGATAAGGCTAGGTAAATCTGGGTATCATCAGCATAGCGGTGATAGGCAATTTGGTTCTTTCTCATTATTT
This sequence comes from Spinibarbus caldwelli, assembly GCA_039654775.1. Taxonomy (NCBI): domain Eukaryota; kingdom Metazoa; phylum Chordata; class Actinopteri; order Cypriniformes; family Cyprinidae; genus Spinibarbus; species Spinibarbus caldwelli. Next base: position 9,098,981 of record CM077266.1, on the reverse strand, counting down.
GACTTAGTGGGAGCATATACAGGCTAAACAAGAGCGGTGCAAGAATTGAGCCTTGTGGGACTCCGCATGTCATGGATGTCCACTTAGACTTATGCTCTCCTATACTCACATAATAACCTCTCCCTTCTAAGTATGACCTGAACAATTTGAGTACCATCCCAGAAAGCCCGACCCAGGTTTCCAGTCTCTCTAGAAGAATGTTATGATCGACAGTGTCAAACACAGCACTAAGATCTAGTAGTACCAGCACTGATATTTTGCCAGAATCAGAATTAAGGTGAATATTATTTATTATCTTAATGAGTGCTGTCTCTGTGCTGTGATGCGCTCGAAAACCAGATTGAAAATTGTCCAGGTATCCATTTGAGTTTAAGTAGTTGCTCAGCTGATTAAAAACTACCTTTTCAATAATCTTACCTATGAAAGGAAGATTTGATATTGGTCTATAGTTGCTCAACATGATGTTATCAAGATTTCGCTTTTTCAGAAGGGGCTTAACAACTGCAGTTTTCAGAGAGTTTGGAAAAGTCCCAGAAGGAAGTGAGGCATTCACCACTTCTAAGAGATCTGCTTCTAAACAGTTAAGCACACTTTTGAAAAAAAGATGTGGGAAGTGTGTCAAGATAGCAGGTTGACGATTTAAGGTGCTGTACTATTTCTTCCAAAATTTTGCTATCAATTGCTTCAAAAATAGACAGTCTCTTCTTTTTGAAATTGTGGTTGAATCTGTATGATCTTTGCATAACTTGAGGATGTGCCAATCTCCTTTCTGATATTACTGATCTTCTCGAAATTGAAGGAAGCAAACTCATTGCATTTGCTGTCAGAAAGCATTTCACTGGGAATCTGACTTGGGGGGTTTGTCAGTCTCTCAACAGTAACAAAAAGAGTGCGAGTGTTGTTTAAGTTATGTTTATGAGGTTTGAGAAGAAGGTCTGTCTAGCTGTGGCTAGTTCCACATTGAAAGCATGAAGGCTGTCTTTATAGATGCTATAGTGAATTTCGAGTTTCGTCTTCCGCCACATCCGCTCAGCTTTTCTGCATTGTCTTTTCATACTCTGTACTGCTGTTGATTTTCTCCAACATGATTTTTGTCTGCCAGTCTTCTTACTGACCTTTATCGGAGCAATATCATCGATAACATTCTTAACTTTTGCGTTAAATGAATCCAGGAGAAGATCAAGAGTCTGCAGAAATGCTTGGTGTTAAAGATATAGCCTTCCTAAATAGCGCACTAGTGTTCTCGTTAATGCATCTCTTTTTGACAGAGACAGATCTAGATTCAGTGGTAACAGAGATCAATATATCAAAGAAAATACAGAAGTGATCAGATAGTGCTACATCCTTAATAACAATGGATGAAATGTTTAGACCTCTACTGATGAGTAAATCTAGAGTGTATCCACGATTGTGTGTGGGTCCATGCACATGCTGAATCAGGTCAAAAGTGTTTAAAACAGTTATAATTTCTTTTGTAGTTTTGATTTCTGTATTATCTATGTGAATATTAAAATCCCCTGCAATAGTAAAACAGTCAAACTCTGAGGAAATCATTGATAACAGTTCTGTGAGCTCTTCAACAAAGGCTGTAGAGTATTTTGGAGGCTTGTAAATAATGATAAACAGAATGCGTGAAGCACCTTTCAGCACAATACCAAGGTATTCAAAAGACAAGTACTGACCAAATGAAACTTGCTTGCATTGATAAACATCTTTAAATAGAGCAGCTACACCTCCACCTCTCCTAACAGACCTGCAGACACTTATAAAATTAAAGTTAGGAGGGGCTGTTTCATTGAGGACTGTTGCACTGCAGCTGTCTTCTAGCCATGTTTCATTTAGAAACATAAAATCCAGGTTGTTTGTGGTTATTAAGTCATTGATCAGAAATTATTTATTTTTTAGTGAGCAAATGTTTAAAAATGCTAACTTGATAGAATTACATTTTGTCTCTACAGCAATCTTAGACTGATGCATAATAGGCCGCAGATTAGATGGGTCAGCCGTACAGCTTGAGAAGGCCTTAGACTTTCTATCACTAACAGAGATAGAGAAAGCTACAGGCATACTGGGTTCCCGCTTGTTCTGTAAACATTTGTGTACGTTGCTGCTAACATAGCGGGCACCCAACACACATCACTGAGAGCTGTTTTCAGCTGTTTTTGGTTCACCTACACCAGATGGAAGAGGGTTTGGGCACTGGCGTTGTGGCAGCGGTTGGAGAGCTCTCACAGGAGGAGAAAGGAGAGCTGGGCCTGCAGTCTTTGGTGGTTGTGGGGCCCGCCGTTTTTTAGTTGATATCTGGGGGCTTGCAGCGAAAGAGTGGTAGAGTTTGGTCCCAGCATACACCAGTTCCTCCATTTTCTGTGAGAAGCTTAAAAGTGGAGATGCTGGAGAGAGGGATAGTGTGTCTGTTGAGCGGGGCTCTGGCTCTGGTGTTTCCGGTGACTGTGATATGTTGTCCTGGCTTCCCTGGCTGTTTTCCAGAAAGTCATCCTTGGGTGCTGAGTCTCGGAGCTGTTGTAGTACGTCACAGTCTGTCTGTGATGAGCTCTGTGGGCAGGGCTCAGCCGGGATAGCTTCCACGAGCAGAGCTTGTTTTGGCTGCGTGGCGTTATCAATGTCCTTGTGGGATGTGTCAACCACATGATGACTCGGAAGCTGATATGAAGTTCTGTGGTCACTCATATTCTGTCCAGGTGTGTGTGTGCCATTCAGGCCGAGTGGATTGGCAGACACTACTGAAGGATGATGGAGGGAGAAATAGATATTGTCCTTTAGCACTCTTGCACCAAGTTTGTTTAGGTGGAGGCCATCCAGTTTAAACAGCTGTCTATGACCCCAGAAAAGACTGAAGTTGTCGATGAAGTTGACTCCTTTTATATTGCAGGTTCTTTGTAGCCATGTATTCAGCGCAAGCAGCTGTGAAAACATGTTAGTTCCCCTTGCTGGGAGTGGTCCACTGATGAACAACTGAACTTCAAGTCTTTGAAGTGTTTCAAAGAGTTCACTGAAATCCTTCTTAAGGAGTTCTGACTGCTCTTTCCGAATATCATTCTTCCCCACATGGATGATGACTCGATTTGCAGTCTTGTGCTTCATCAGAATGTTCCAAAGTTCCTTGTTCACATCAGAGACGGTTGCTTGAGGAAAGCAACATGTAGTTGTAGTCCTGCTACTGATGTTTCTGATAATAGAGTCGCCCACTATCAGAGCTCTGGGCACGGCTGCGCTCTGAGCTGAGTGCCGCTGTCTGCTCGACCTCGAGCGCCAGTTAGTAGCGATGTTAGCTGCTGGCTGATCCGATCCATGTTCAATCATATTTGGGGATTCCTTACCCACATTCATTAATGCTTCAAATCTGTTCTCAAGATGTATAGGGGGTTGTAGAATACCAGTGTTTGCAAGCCTTGTCATAGCCGTATCTGGGGTAGAGGATGCTATGGCAGCAATACGAGATACTCGTGACAATCTGATGTCTCCAGTGCCTTTGGGTGTCGCTCCCTGTTTTTGCCATTGATTAGTCTGTCGATCAGTTTCGGCTTGTTCTTCTACACTTGGTATAAACTGTTGAGATTCACAGGACTCACCGGCTGTATGCTGAGGGGTTCCATGATGACGATCTGCTGTGTTTTCTGCCTGTTTTGGAAGTCCAGCAAGTAGCTTTGTTTCAAGAACCACAATCCTTTGTAGAAGTCTGTGGCAGTTCATGCAGCAGGTAGATTCCACAAGAGGCATTTTCTTTCCCATCTGTTAGAATGTCGGCAGCTGTGTTTTCCCGTCTCTGGAATGTAAGCTGCTGGCAGTGGGAGGCAAAGAGTATTCCAGTCCCAAAAAGTCTTTAGTTTGGTATTTGTGCCAAAACTGTGTTGTTTGAGCACTGTGCTGATCTGCTGAAGTTAAAGTCTTAGAAAAATCTTAGAAAAGTAATAAACAGGGAGCAAAGCGCAGAGCAGTAAGCAAGAGCGTCCGAACAGTAGCGAAGCCGGAAGCAAAAAAAATAAATAAATAAAAAATAAAATTATATATATATATATATATATATAAATAACAAAATTACATTTTACATTCTAATTAATGACCAATTGTGTTCCCAAACCACAGAATCTTCATCTACAATTGAAAACTTCCTATTTAGCCATTCCTTCCAAACTCTGAAACCTGAAAATCATGTAACCAAAACTAACGCTACAGAAAATTCCAGACAAAGGCATGCGATTCCAGAGAAAATTCTTTATGCCCAAGATGCCTACTTTCTGCCATGATGATATAAAACCGTTTGAAATACTAAGTGCTCTTTTGGGGAAGGTTCAGTGCAAAAAATGACAGCTGCACAGAACAAAAAAGCCGCTCAAATGAGCCCCCTCAGGAAACTCTAGTCTACCCTTAATAAGCTGAACGTTAATTAGATGCCAAAGTGGCACTTCAAACGCTCCAGTTCATTTTTTGAGCGGAGGAACAGAGTGCTTGCTAATATATGAATGAGGGGGATATGGATGGGAGGATGGAGAAAGAGGTTTTATTCATTTATAATTAGCATAATCTGACCCAGAACTGGCAAGCTGAGGACATTAAAATGCTTTTACCTAATTTAAAAAAAAAAACAAAAAAAAAAACACATTCTTACCCTCTATGCTCAGTTCAAAGCACACATGGCAGAAGGAAAGCGTTCCTGTGTCCGTCTCTAGTTTACAGATGCTGCAGATGTTGTCATCGTTCAGGTCTATGTTCACAAAGTGCTTCTCTTCCTCCATGGTGTTTCTGCAAAGCAAACAGAACAAACAGCTATTCAATAAATTTTTAATCTCACTGAAGCTTCTATTGATATTGATACATATGCAACGGACAATCAATAGCTACCAACCAGATCCCTTAATCATGTTTCAACCATGATATTTTTACTTCTGTATAAATGCGTGATTCAAAATTAAGTTCCCAGTAAAAGATTACCCCATAAGCAAGAATTCAGAGAAGGTTTTTGCCCCATATAAACAATGCACTATCAAGATAAGGAGAAAAACATGCTCAAACACAATCAGATTAACAAGACAGATGAGAAAACATTCAGAACACAACGGGTGTTAGAAGTCGCTGTGCTTCTGCACTTTATTACGCCCAGTTTTACAGCAGTCTCTTTCATGGGACTCACTTGGATTCGTATGAAGCCAAAGGACTCTAGTGTCCAGTGTTTACACAACTAAATTACCTTTGCTCAAGTCTTACACAAAGCCCCCTTCCAGAATGTCACAGCCTGTTGAGTGGCCAAATTCAGTTACAATCTGGTGACAGTCAAAAGTCTGTCCATCACAGCCAAACCACTATCTGCTACTGCATAAAACTATTTCATACAGTAAACAGATCCAGAAAAAAATAAAACTAATATTAAAAATATATATAAAATTTAAAATCAAAGTCAAAATTCGAAAATTAGAATCAAAGTCAAAATTTTGAGATGACCATTTTTGGTATGTGGCGAAGAAAAAAAATACACAATTACAAGATGTAAACTCAGAATTTAGAGAAAAAAAATCTGAACTGCAAGATATAAACAGAATTCTATTTTTCTCGTAATTCCAAGTTGACCTCTCAATTTGAGCATCTTCCTCAGAATTGCAAGTTTATCATTTTTAAATAGCAAGTTTTTTTTCTCAGAATTGCAAGAAATATCAGAATTGTGAGAAAGCCACAACTAGCTGTTTAATTTATCATTTATTGATTAATATACACACACATACATACATACATACATACATATATACATATACATATACATATATATATACGTATACATATATATACACATATACATATATATATACACATATACATATATATATACATATACATATATATATATACACACACACACATACACACATATACTCACATACATACATGTTTTTTTTTATTTTTATTTTTTATTCAGTAGTAGAAGTGGGCTTCAATACCATAGTTATATATTTCAGTAATATTTATTCAATTAAGTGTTTTAGAGCAAAGCATAATTAAGTTCACTTCAGACACTTCCACAACTTTTAAGATTTAATCACCTCCCATGACTTTTCCCAACCCTTTAAAATTTACTGGTATTTTCCCATAGTTTGGGATGCCTCTATAAACTAATTTAAACAAAACGCCTGCTTTTCAACAGGTCCAAACAAGCTAAAATAGACTGATGATCCCCTTTTAAATACTGTTTCCTTGAGATCAAATACTTCTTTCTAGCTCTTTGTTTAGGCCTATACCACAAACAGATGAAACAGAACAGTTCAAAACTGTGTCGAGCGTGGGCTCGTGTTGAACTCCATCTGATTATGAAGTCTTTAAACTGCATAACAACCTAAGAACAAGACAGTGTGGCTGCGTCTCAAAACTTAGTGTGCTGCCTAGTCAGCTCAAAGTGCTGCACGTGCAAATGATGACCACAAACGTTGTCTAGTTAGTCAGCATACTACTCTATGAGACACGGCCAGTGTGATTATTTACTTAAAGTAATTGGTTCATGTTGTCCTAAAATTACAAAACATGTTGTGAATGTGTGTTTGTATTTGTCATTTGTTAATTGCTCCAAGTAAATGTTAAACATCACAAACTAAAAAACAACATATTAGTTGGACCAAACCAAAGCTTGATGTGTAGATTTAACATTTAAACAATCAGCAAAAAGCTACCAATATATTTTAGGTGGCTTTCATACCCGTTTAATTTATAAATGTTAACTTTATTTGGTAAGAAAGAGCATCATAATCAGATTACAGTGGACAGAAGTTAACCTAACAACAAAGCTTGAGGATTTTCACTAAGTTACTTAAACACACAACACATTTTGATATACCTGTTGACCGAAAGCCTTACTAACACAATATTAGATGACAAAATACTTAAAATACCAGTTTTCAAGACATTTCGTGTTGAAATATAACGACACCGCCAGCCGAAAGAACAGCGTAGATCCGTTATCTAGCTGTGTACCTGTTTCTCATAATAAAAAAATCCCCTGAAAACGTAGCCTTCTCGAAAACCAGACGACACCTACAGACGTTATCGACGTTTATTACCTTATTCGTTACGTTGTCAGAAGAAATTTCGACACAACCCAGAGAGAAACACAGGGAAATTGGCTGACCTTAGAGGTAAGCCACGCTGGTAGAGCCGCGGGTGTTGTTATTGAAGCGGACTGCAAGCAGCTACAAGTACAGCAACGACAAAGAATACGCTAACAGAAGCCACTCATGCCACTCTAGTAATCCCGCCATGTTCGATCACGTGCTATGGATTCGGGCCTCTGATTGGTTCTGTGATTTTGTTTGCGCTTGGCACGTTGTTAGCTGTCCACCAAGCAGAGTGGATAGGCTAGTCAATACCTTCATTCGTTCAGAGAGGGTGGGTGAGGGTAACATTTCATCACGATGCATTACTTTTATGAGGGGAGTTATATATATTTTTGTATATATTGATGACTTTAAATATTTGTTAATTACCTACTCCATTTTACTCAACATAGAATTAGGTTTACTTGACAGTGAGTTACTGGAAAAAGGAAGGAAAAAGCACACATAATTTAAATTATATAACGATTATACAAAGTGCATTCATTATTATTAAATATTAGAACAGACAATGCGAGAGACGCAAAGCGGAATCTCAGCGGCTACGCTCCACTTTTACATTGTTTTAGATAAGCTTTGTTCAGTTTCTTGACAAGTTTAATGTTTTAGCTTCTTTTTGAAGTATTTTCGCTGGTGAACAAAAATATACGAGCTAGTCACTTTTTGTCTGAAACATAACTTTCTCGCTATTAATTAATTGTTTTAGAACTGTTGTATAAAGCGATATAAAATTGATTTTAAATTTATTTTATTTTATTAATATTTTATTTCTACACATTCCAAAATTTCCAAGACCGCTATTAATTTAATTTAATTTAATTTTATGACATTATGTACTCATTAACGAACAATCTAGCCTCGAGCATTTGCGCACGCGGGGAATTCCAGAGGAATTTCTCTCTCTCTCTCTCTCTCTCTCTCTCTCTCTCTCCGCATCACGACAAAGCGACTCGCTTCTGCTGATTTCGATTCTCCGTCCCTCTATCCTTCCATCGAAGTCTGTGAAGTTAAATCCTTACATAACTGAAATGGCACTAGAAACAGCGCTACACGTGCCTTTATGAATGTCTAATCAAGACAGCTATTCTGCTGAGGATCCCATTATTGTCACTCTATTCTGCTTTGATATAAAAAGAAATGGCTTGTGCTTTCATCATGTGCCAGTTTCCATGGGCCCTCATTTGGCACTCTGCGTCTCTGTCATCCTCATAGAGAGACTGTCTGTGAGTGAGTGCTCATGCCAAAATCCCCTGCTGCATTCAGAGTCTCTGTCCATGTGCAGAACTGTTTTAATGGAGTCATTCTGGCAAATCATTTGAACAATACAGCTATTAGGAGCACATTTAAAAGATAAAAGAGACTCTTTTCATCGATGAACATGTTGCCACTTCCTACTGTCCTTTTTTTATTATTATTGAGGTAGACTCACTTCTCAAATCTCGTTTAATTAGGAATCTGATACAAATGTGACAGATTCATGAAGCAATTTTTGGTAATGCTATTGAAAAGGCTTAGTCTGTATTTCCTTTATTTGTCAGTGTTGTTCATTTATTTGTTTGTTTGTTCATTTATTCACTCATTCTTTTTTGTTACATTTTAAGTTTTGTGCATAAGCTCCTTAATGTTCTACTGTTTGAAAAGCATCATTTTTTAAAATAAAAAAAAATGTAGCCGCTTCCTGCAGCCATAAACAGAGCTTGAGCACCAACCTCTGGCCATATAAGATACTGCAACATTTACTCATACTACTCAACATTATTCACATACAGTATATTGTAATCTGACAGCTGACATAACACGTGACAGGAGCTATAACCACTATGATCGTATATTCACACACACACATATATATATATATATTTATTTATTTTTTTAAATTCAGTATTGGACATTTGGTATCCGTGCACGTGACATTATGTCTTGCAGAATTACATGCCATATATTGTTTTAATTTCCTATTTTAAAAATGTATTCTCCTTGTGTAATTATTATGCATGCTATTTTTATGACCCCATATTAATTTAGAGACTATATGTACTGTATTATTATTTTTAACGCCATAGCACCATTTAAGTGTACTGCAATAAAGCTAAAAGGGGATTATTAATGGGGAAAAGCTTCTGATTAGTTAGACGCCATATGAGGCTGTGAGGGAAAGATTTACAGTCTTTACAATGGCACGCACTGCCAAATTTTCACAACTCAACTTAAAAAACTGGAATTACGTCAGTATGTTTTTAAACAATAGTACAATAGCACTGTATACTTCTGTCCCTCACAGCCTCGCTTTCAAGTCAAAAATATAGCGCTTCCCTGACTAAGTTCTTCAGCACCTAAATTATACACATTCCATTAACTTACTTTTTTTTTTGTGAAAATCTAGATGTTAAAAAAAGTATTTATTTGCAGACATTTCGTTAACAAAAGCACATAAAAAAACTTTTGAAGCATAAAGATGTTGCAATTAAATTAGGCTACAATTGCAACAAATAACATCTTATTTTGACAAACAGGAACTTAGATATGTAATCCCACTGCACAGTTTTTCAAAATGCATAAACTACAAAGCTTAAAGAAAAACGGAATGTTCTTATGAAGTTGCACATTTGCTTCTATTTTTTTTTCCACAAGGTGGGGCATTGGAGTGGGAGAGGAGAGCATCGGGTTGATTCATCTGTGGATTCAAGGAAGAAGAATGCAATTCAAGTCAGAGCTTGCACTCAAGACATCCTGAAGGAAACACCTGTATGTTCAAGGCGTCACAGTCTATTACTCACCCTGACATCACCCATTTCAGAAGCTTGTTTTAACAATTTGCTTTTCATACTTGAATTTCATAATTTCTGTTGTATGGAGAACAAAATCCTCGAGTTATACGGATTCTCATAACCACCAGATGATGTTCAAAGAGCAATGAAGTTTATTTTATAAAATTGTAATCTTTTCTCATGCTTAAATCTGATGACATTTCTTGACCTTAACTGAAAAGTGAGTTTTATGCAACAAGTGCGACCTGGGCCACAAACGGTAGCAGATATAGATTAGGGGAACAATAACTGTATTCAGCTCTTTCCTGTTTGCAGAGCTAGTCAATGAGTAACTTTCCACGGGATCAACCGAGTATAACTGTGAGTGTGTGCCGCATATATCTGACAGCAGCTCATAAATCAGTGAGTTCATCAGCTTTCCGCGAGCTCTGGTTCTGCTATCTGCTGAGTGATGTTTGTACATGTCCGCGTGTGTGTGTATGCATACACGTTCAAACCTGTAGCTGCACTTTAAAACATCATCTCATAACCGGTCAGACGAGTCCTACCAGTTTTGAAGAAAAAAAAAAAAGTGGAAGAGGCACCATATCGTGGCTCCGCCGCTGTCTTTTTAAGATAATGAGGTGGTGGCAGTGCGTGTCACACAATTCTGAACAGTAAACCATTGTTTTATGTCTGTTGTTTTTGCTGTGATGGACGTTGCAGACTTCCTGACATTAAAAACAAGTCTATTTCTTCAGTTGCAAGTACATTTAAGGAGCACATTCAGTTAATTCAAATAAAGGTCACAATTTAGTTTTGGGAAAAAGAAGATAATTTAGACTGACTTAAGAAAAGCCAAAAATGCAACAACAAACAACAATTATTTCATATATGTGATGCACTTTAATTTTCCATCAAATATAAAAGTGCAAATATAAAACTGTGCAAACACTATGGATAATATCATAAAACACTATGATAACAACAACAATACAGAATCACATCCAAAAGACCCAGAGTTCAACAGCAGTTTAAAGACCTAGCAATTAAGAGGCTGTCTGTTCCAGACAGTGAAGGGTAATGACGGCTATGCCCCCCTTGGCATAAAACAGGGCTCGGCGCAGTGGTTTTACAGAGTGATGAAAAGATAAAGTGGTCTCAGGAATGAGCCAGTGGCCTGAACATGAATGTACATGGGATATAGCCCCCATTTTACATGGGATATATCTCCATTTTAACTATGTAATTGGCCACAGAGTGTTGCCATTTCTGCTTAAATTATAGCTTTGAAGTGCAATATTAAGCTGATATAGGGTAAGCTTATTTCAATAATAATATGCTACAATAGAAATGTCTAAACAATTATGGGGTTGCTTGCACCACTGCACTCTGGTAACAAGAATAAGAAAATGATGAAATCAAAGACATACATCAAAAACAAGTGAAGTGAAATGAAGTACAATATCCAGGCTCTATCTACAGTACCTATATATACACATAAATGCATTTCCAATCACAAAATAACTCTATTATTAAGGAGGAAAGCCAATGAGATCCCAAACCCTGGAGGAAATATCTGTCAATATTCCGATAAATGAGTACTTACAATATGTACATCAAATCCCAATGGATAACAAGTCCAACATCTGTCAGTTTTTACAATGTAGGAATGAAAAAAGAGGAATAAAGTGTCTATGAGCATATTTGCAAGGGTTCCTGAAGTCCATGAGGTCAAGCCCCACTAGGACCCTCAACAAAGTGCCGATTCACACGGAGAGTCTACAGGGATTAGTGTGCCGTCAGTGTTTTTGTGGGTGGTGAGTTTCAGAACGACTACTTTCCTCTGGAGTTTTGTCGGAGTGAGAGGATTCGGACTCTCCGGCTCCGATTCCGATGTGTAGTCTAGTGAATGTTCTCCGATGGGCTGTGGAGACAGCGGTGCTGCATCTGCTCCACGTTTGAGCAGGACGCAGATGGCATCTTTGTAGCCACCGCGTACAGCCAGGTGAAGAGGAGTGAATCCATTCCGGTCTTGAGTGTTGGCGACATCGGGGCAGCTCTGCAGAAGCTCTTTGAGGACCTCGCAGTAGCCGTTCTCGGCAGCTAGGTGACATGCCGTGCAAAGGCCATGGTTGGCACTTTCAGGGTCAGCACCCTCTGCCAGAAGCATTTTTACCGTCGGTAGGTGACCTTTCTGCGCAGCCAGGTGCAAGGCGGTGCAGCCGTTGGCCGTCCGGCTGTGGATATCAGCGCCGTGTTTCACAAGCAACCTTGAAGTGCTGGTGTGGCCGGTTTCTGCAGCCACGTGAAGCGGAGTGTGGAGGCCGTCAGAGGTGAGATGCACGTTAGCGCCGAGCTCCACCAAGATCCGTGCCACCCGGTACTGGCCCCTTTGAGACGCCAGATGGAGCGGAGTGCGCCCATCCAACGTCTGGCCATCGACATCGGCACCTGCCTGCTTAACCAGGAGCTTCACAATTCCCAAATGGCCTTTCCAGGCAGCCAGATGTAGCGCCGTCCAGTCATCTTTACCTTTCACATGGACGTCAGCTCCACGACTTAGCAAGACCCTCACCACGTTCTCCTGTCCATGGTGGCAGGCGATATGTGTTGGCGTACGTCCCTGAGCATCTGTTTCATTAATGGAAGCACAGCGGTCTAGGAGTAAACGAGTCAGGGCCTCGTCGCCGTTCTGGGCCGCAAAGTGTAGAGGTGTGTACTGGTCCTCGTCCTTGGCGTTGACATTTGTTGTTTTGCGGCTCAGGAGAATCTCAGACACTCCCTTCAGTCGCTTTTCTGCGGCCAGGTGGAGGGGTGTGGCTCCGTGAATATTGTGCAAATTAGAGTTGCAGTTACTAAGTAGCAGAAACTTAACCGCTTCTTCATTGGCCAGACTCACTGCGAAGTGGAGCAGGTTGCTGCCACCCTCCAAGAGCAAGTCAACATCTTGTGGTTGGAGGATCTTCATCAGCTTGGCAATGTCCTCAGTGCGAATGGCTTCACAAAGCTTCTTCTTCTGTAACTCACTGGAGTCTAAGTAGTACATAAACACAGTGAAGAATAATAAAAATGAGTATAAAGAATTTTATGGCACACTGATTATACTTTTATGATTATCAGATTCATCAAGATTCATATCTCTGATGATCAAATCCAAAACAAGTAACAAAATGAAAAACAAAACAAAAACAAATCAAAACAAATAACAAAACAAACAAAATAAAAAACAAAGCAAAGCAAAACAAAAATAAAATAAAACAAACCAAACATCTAAAAATAAAAGAAAATAACAAAATAAAACAAGTAAAATAAAAAATAAAAAAGCAAAACAAAAATCTAAATAAAACAAACCAAACAACTAAAAAGAAAATAACAAAAACACAAATAAAATAAAAAAGAAAACCAAACAGCAACACAAAACAAAAACAAAAATAAAATAAAATACCCTTATGTATATTATACAAAAAAATGCAAGATGATACTGTGGCTTTTCTCTTACCATTCACAGCATTTTCTTTTTCAAAGGACAATGTAATTGAGCCTTGGGACGAGAAAGCGGAGTCCACGGAGGAGATGCCTGACAGTCTCTTGCTGGTGTTGTCTTTGCTCTCAAGGGACTCTTCTTTGACATTGCTAAAACTGCGAGACAAGCCGGAGTCAATCTGACACAGCAGCTCAGACAGGCTGTAGTCTTTCTCAGGTAACATGGCTGACTTCGGCCTCACCGGCTTTTGGTTGTTAGTCTGTATGTGAAGAAAAGTAGAACAGATTCTTTGTAAGAGAACATTTCATCAACAATGAAGATTAGCAACAATGTTTTCATATTTTAGAAACAATAGAGGGAGCCAAATGAATTATACATGAATAAATCACTGACTGTAGATGCAAAAAGTTCATTCAAATACGTAACATTTTGACAAATGAATAACAGTGTATTCTTCCTAAAATAAACAGTTTTATACGCTCACACAGAAAATAACAAAGGGGTTCTGTTAAAGCAATGCAGTTTGGTGACATTCTCTGTCTCTGATGAAAGACTGTCATCTTGGTAAAACATTTACACTATGTACTTAAACTAGAACAAACAAATACCAAAGAGTTGCCTAATAACTGAGGGACAGGAAGTCTAAACCTTATTGGAGGTCAATCTATATGACTCTTATGAACATAACTTGCTGGAAACTCTGCTTTACGTAGTACACAGCATGACAATGGAAAATATTACTTTAAATTTATGCATAGCGATACATCTGATATTACCTGTTCACTGGAGGCTGGGGCAGGGCAAGGGGAACAGTCTGGTTCTGAAGAAACGGAAGCTCTGGACTCGTCATGAGGTTTGGTGCACAACTCCTCAGCCTCTGAAGTGATCTCTGTAGGAGAAAGCGAACAATGTTTCAATGAACAATGATAGTGAACTTTTTTTAATGAAAGTCTGGTATACCTCTTTATAGAAATACTTCCTGAAATGACAAAACCTATTCAGTATAAAAACGTACCGCAGAACAGGAATGGCACATTGTGTCATGGCAATTTATTGGTCTGGTTGCCTGGCATATTCTGTCATATCACTGTTGCAATGCAACTCTGGTTCCTGTGACTCAGCAGGTTCATTACTGGTGTGATCGAAGTGAGAGACACTCACCTTGAAAACTGGGTCTGGCTTCAGGGGAATGTGCCCAGCATTTCTGCATAAGGGACAGGAAGCCTGAGCAGGCCTGAGGACGACTGCGAGGAATAATGCTGAGATCTGGACGAACGCCCTTCACCACCTTCACCATTATATGCAGGATGTTATTCTCTCCTATGAAACAGACAGAGCAAATAAATAACAGTTTTTTTGCCACGCAACAGAAAATAAGATTGTATTTCCAAATTAAACTGAGTGAAACACACAAAGTCATGTTTCACTCAAAACATGTCTGTTTAGCTGTGCATTTACTGAATGAACACTGTTACATCCGAACTGATTGCACTGTATTTTATGTATCATCCTCTTTTATTCTTTACTGTTTTAATTCATTTTAAATTAAAAATTTTCAAATAATTTCATTTGCTTTTATTGTTGATTATTTTAATTCTTTTTATATAGAGCACTTTAAATTACCATTTTGTATGAAATGTGATATATAAATAAACTTCCCTTGCCTTCACCACAAAAATAAACAGAAAAAAAATGATTTTGTATTACTAAAAACTAAAACTCAAAAGTGTTTGTAGTACATTTCCCTTAAAAACTTCTCATTTTTAGTAGATCTGAAATGTTTTACTTCTTTTATTATTTTATATTATTGTAATGTTTGACATAATGTGTTTTTTTCCAACTGAAATGATCATAAATTAAGAGCAATACAACTAATTCTACAGTGATGTGTAAGTACTACCATTTAAATAATATATTGTTATTTTTATACTAATATACCATACTAATAGACCTAGAGTGGGGGATTAAATATTTTTTTAAACTTTATTTTTTAGAATTTTTTAGACTTTATTTTCTTTTTTAGACTTTATTTTCTATATTTTTTGTTATACAACATGGAAAAAATATCAGCAAGATCCTGAAGATATTGTTTTCATTAGACCAGAAAAAAGAATTCAACACTTCTCTCAGAGGCCGCTAATTTCATATCCTGTGATTTCAATTTTCATTGTAAATCAGGATATTGTTTATGTTCCTTTTGGAAATGGTTGTTTGGCAGCCAAATGATTCCATTCACTGGTGCCAAACACAACAATTCTGCCTCTATTGACAAAACTTTTTTTGTTTCATTCTTTCACACTGAATTCTTGTAACTGCTGGTTACAAAAAAAAAAAAAATCATATTTTCTCTTCCCTTCTAGATTTACCTGGAAATCACAACCAGATAAACACACAGACACTCCCTCACGGAGAGCCAGTCAGATTGAAATGAATGCCAAAAATCCATGTTTACGGGATCTGATGCCGCCCATAGCAAAGAAAAAATAATACGCGTTCCACACACTCAAAACCAAAACCTTGTCTTACCTTGATATGGCTTCTTCTGAGTGAGGATTCCCCAGATAACAATTGAAAAACTGTGAAACAACACATATGTGTTAGACAACATTGACTTAACCATTAAAAGTTGGTTTTGACAAACAGAAGATGACAAACAATTTACACAATGACAGCAATCCAAAATGGCTGACCTGTACACGTCGTGTTTAGTGTCAGAGATTCTGTCTTTTTCTATGATTCTCTCTGGAGGAAGGTAGGCGATGGTGCCACAAAACCCATCACGGCTAATATCGTCGTTCCTGGCAAAGCCGTTCCACCTCGCCAGGCCGAAGTCTGAAATCTAAAATGAAGAACACAAAGAATTCGGCTTAGTCTTTAGACTTCATAATTTAAATCAAATTAGATCAGATTAGGCTTTATGTAAGTGTTATTTACTGTGATTTATTTACTGTCGCCAACATGTGCTCTATTAGGCGGGGAAGCCCTGATTTTTCTGTAAATGTGTGCACGCATATGTAGGCGTGTGTGTGCCAGCCCTTCATTAACACTGCCTAGCTTTAGCTTGTTCAGACTGGTCCAGGATGCGTGTTTACATCTAGCCTTTTCAATCCGACACGACGATTCCCACCCATCCCTCGTGACACCTGCTTACTCATCTATGGGAAGGCTGGATATAAATGGGATAAAGCATGGGAAAGCTTTTCAACCCTCAGGGAATTTTCTGGAAAGGTATGTGGGGACCGTGAAAAGAAAATGATAGGTGTGCCCTTCCCCCCCGTCACTTTTGAAATCCTTACGAATTTTCCCGTACAGATGATCTGACACGGCCGAGATTAAAACCATTGTTCAGTCGCCAACGCAGGATTAGGATTAAAATCCTTCACGCTGACAGGATGTTTTGATGAACATGAAATACATAATGTAGCTGTTTATTTTTTCAGTGAAATTTGATCCAGAAATCACAATCGTTCCTTTAAGGTAATTTATAACCTTTTAAAACAGTGTTTCCCAAATTGGAGTTTGTAAAAATGCAAGGGGTTCATTGATGAATCTACTAATAAAATGTAAAATTAAAATAAATTTTTTTAAAAAAACATTGAAAAGATGAAATATTTTATTTGTTTACATGCATGTGACCATTTTTCTTTTTCTTTTTTTTTTTATGTGTGTTTCACAGAAGAGAGAAAGTCATACAGGTTTGGAACAATATAAGGGTTTGTATTTGTGTCTGCTTTGGCATTATGCATCCTATGTAATTGACAGACATGTAAAAATCCAGACAAGAAAACTTGTAGGTGTTTTTTTGTAATCATTTTTTCATCATTGCCTACTGTGATCGATTCCTTGGAAGTTCTAAACCATGAGCAATAAGGTCACCACCTTTACAGCAAAGGAGTCAAGGCCTCCTCATGACCAGACGTGGCTCGCTCCGGCTCACCTTGATGTGGTAGTGCGCGTCCAGCAGGATGTTGGCAGGTTTAAGGTCGAGATGAAGGAGGGGAGGGTTCATGCAGTGCAGGAAGTTCATCCCCACCGCCGTCTCGTGGATGATACGGAAACGCAGCTCCCAGGGCAGCGGCTCCGAGGCCAGCAGAGTTTCCAGAGAGCCCGTCTCCATGTATTCCATCACCAGTCCCTGCGGATCGCTGCAGATGCCGTATACGGGGAGGATGTAGCGGAACTTAGCTGCCTCCATCTTTTTGGCCTCCTCTAAAAGTTCGGCACGCTCCCTAAACGACAAAAAAACAAATTAGTTCAAAGTCACACCTGTCGTGGAATGTAAATGGCATTTATTTTGTAAGGAATGTCTTAACATGGGAGGGATCCAGCTGGATTTTAGCTGGATAACTATCAACACACCCCATTAATTAAAAAGATAATAAAGAAATCACAGCAAGACGCTTTAATACAAACAACAAGGGAAGGTGCTAAAACCCGTTGGACCTGAGCACAAGCTGACTCATTGATATTATCTGGAGGCATTTTATGAACAATAACACAATGTTTTTTAGCTATGGGCTAAATCTCCTTTATGAAATATAGACAGGGCATCTGAAACAAATAGGTTTTTCACAATGCTGTTTACGGTATATTTATCTGACATCATATTTTAATTACATTCCAGTCTTTAACACTGATAGATATGGAGTTGTATGAATGGCTCTTTTGTACTTTGTTATTACACAACTCCTTTTATTATAAGTCAGACAGAAGTCAGACATGAAGGTCGTATATTTTTAAAATGGACTTACAAAAGACATCTTAATGAGTTTACAATCTGTTTGAGAATGAATTAGATTTATTGCCAGGTATGTTTTCACATGCAAGGAATTTGTTAAAGTGACAGAAGCTCCACAGTGCAACAGAATGACAGCGACAGGACAGGACACAGATAAAAAGAATAATATACAAATATAAAAAATAGACAATGTACAAAATAGCAAAAACACAATATATAATATAAACAATTATGTATGTACAGGTATATGTGCAAATTTGAAATGTAAATAAGTATGTGTTAAATAAATAATGTATAATATTGTTGTGTTCCACGTTTATTGTGTTCATGAGTTTGCTTCGTTAACAGCATCAGTGTAACTCAAGAAATCAAGCACAGATATTACACAAAAACTTGCAATGTCAGTAAGTCTGTGAATTGCTTTATCACTTTATCAGTTTAGTGATTCTTTTATTACGCATATGACGGCAATGCTTAAGCAAAAGTGGTCACGTAGGCTAGATCTCCGTTAATTTTAGCATGTGCTAAATAAATAAATTAAAATGTATTAAAGAATATAAATAAATAAATACTTGCATTTTAATTCACTTTATGTTGATATTTTCTACTGAACGAAAACTAGCTTTAATAAAGCTGAACTTTAAAGCTGAAAGCATAACTTCTAATAATAATATTATATATATATATATATATATATATATATATATATATATATATATATATATATATATATGAGAAATGTATTCAAAAATACAATACAATTTAAATAAAATGTATTCAAAAACAAAAAACAATAAATAAGTAAATAATTACATTTTAATATACTTTTCACATAGAAAATAAAAAAAAAAAATACACAGGAAAAGCAAAATTCTTAAGTTAAAAATACCTTTAAATGTATTTAAACAATTATTTTTAAATACATTTAAGGGCATTTATAAATTTATTAAGAGTTTTGCTTTCCATGTGTATTTTTGTATTTATTTTTATATGAATACATTTCATATATATACATATACATTTTGATATACTTATTGTTCGCATAGAAAAAATACACAGGGACAGCAAAACTTGTTTTATAAAAAAATAAATAAATAAATTTGTTGACTTAATAAATTAAAAATACCCTCAAATGTATTTAAAAATAAACAATAAATGAATAATTTGATGATATTTTCTACTTAAAAGAGTTTTAGGAAAATTAAGGGAAAGCATACCTTCTAAAAAATAAATAAAATAAGCAATAAATTAGTAAATAATTTCATATTAATATACCTAATGTTCACACAGAAAATCAATTTAAAAAACACTTAAGAGTTGTTATTTTCGAGTAAAAAAAATTACTTTAAAATGGCTGAGGGAAAGCATAACAAACAAACAAATAAATATTAAAAAATGAGTGAATAATGTAATTTTAATACACAGTGTTGATATAAATTAGCTTTAAGAACTTTAAGGGTTAAGGCTGAGGGAAAACATAATTCCTTATAAAGTCTGGTAGGAAACAGTTGTGCAGTTCTAACAAGGATGGATAAGTGGGAGGTAAGGAGTGAGAAGATTAACAAGGAGTGCGGAGGTAAACCTTTAAAACTATCCATTCTACTGCCTTGCACTGTTCTGTTCTGCCACCCTTTTAAGCTCAACAAAAGCCGTTCTTTTCTTAAAAAAAAAAAAAAGAACTGATCCAGTTCGACCGGTTCAGCAACTCTGCTAAAGCAGAGGCCTGATGGAGCACAGGAGGACAAAGCCTGCTTTTAAGTCTGTGCCCTGTTTAGATGGGGAAGGCAAATTAGAATTCTTGTACCCTCAGATCTCAGGTGCTGATAACCTGTTGTGGTGGTGAGGGTCACATGAAACATCTATCAGATTCTTTTGTTTTTTCCTCCTCAAGCTTGGTGACGCAAAGTGACATCCCCATGAAGTTTTCAAAAGCAGGTTTTGCAGGAGGACATGCAAGATTACAGCTGATGCCACCTTGATAACCATGTCTGATCAAATCTTCCAGCATTAAAGACCTGTTGACGCATCCCTTTGTCAAAATAATTCGCATATAACATATCAAAGTGCTACATGTCAATAGCGCCTATTCTACATAGAGTCCAAAAGAAATGCATAACAACACACTTAGCCTGTATGCACCTGTATTCATGCTCATCCAAGGCTATTGAAAGACTTATGCCCAAAGGAAACCATTTCACATGCTAGGTCATGTTAGAGGTGCAATTCATAGAGTCTAAACTAAAATAACTATCACAATAAGTAGTCTAATTATTGGTATTTTCATGCAGAATGTTTCAGAAAGAGCTCTAAATCGCATTAGTGAGTGCTTAAATGGGTTGACTAGTGACTCGAGACCCCAGCATCATCCACAGCAGACTTACACAACTCTGGAACATAATAAGTCATTTAAAATAAATTTAAAAGACTTGATATGAAGTGCAGTGAGGAAGAATGGAAAATGTAATATACATTAATGTAGTGGTTCATAATTAAAATATTAGGGGAATGTATACATGTATCTGCATATACGTACACACTCTGGCATTCAAAAGTGTGTGGTCAGTTAGATTTTTCTTTTCTTTTTTTCTTTCAAAGGAATTAATACATTGATATTATAAATGATTTAAAAAGTGACAGGGAAGACTTGAACATTTTTACAAAAAAAATGTTTCAAATAAATGCTGTTCTTTCTATTCATCAGAGAATCCTGAGATGGTTTCCACATAAATATTACGCTGCACTTTTCAACAATTTTAATAATAATAAATATTTCTTGAGCAACAAATCAGCATGTCAGAATGATTTCCGAATGTTCATGTGACACTGAAGACTGGAGTAATGGCTGCAGAAAATTCAGCTTTGTCATCCCAGGAATGAATTACATTTTAAAATAGATTAAAATGGAAAAAAACTCTTTAAAAAAGAAAAAAAAAGACTGATTTTACTGTATTTTCATTCAATAAATGCAGCCAAAAACATTTAAACACATTTAAATATATATATATAAATTACATATATATAATATTATATAATATATATATATATATATATATATATAAATAAGTGGCCCCATTTATCATAATTCACTGTAAATAAATAAATTCTAATAATAATAATAAAATACGAAATACTGTATATTTTTTCTTCTTCTATAAATATAACCAGACGTAAAATGTTATGCGTGTGACTGCAACATCTGTGTGCATACCAAAGCTCTGGGTAATTCTTATGTATGGAAGGTTACTGGGAAACAAAGCTCACATAGAGCCACTCCTTATCATGTCAAGACAGTTAAAGTGGAATACTGATGTGGTGTAAATGGAAGTCTTTAGACAGATGTTGAGCCATATTCATGGTATCTTAATGTGTTTGTATGTATATTTGGTGAGGCGGGGGTCATAATCATAGCTCGAGGCAGTATATTATTGCCATTTCCTGATACAACACGTT
Source organism: Spinibarbus caldwelli (assembly GCA_039654775.1). Lineage (NCBI taxonomy): Eukaryota > Metazoa > Chordata > Actinopteri > Cypriniformes > Cyprinidae > Spinibarbus > Spinibarbus caldwelli. The sequence continues at coordinate 9,077,450 of CM077266.1, read as the reverse complement.
GAGGGGCAGCGTCTTTTTGCATGCCAGCAAACAAATGTTAATGTGAACAGAAAAAACACTTAATGGCATGAACATTCACATTGGCTAAAACACATGCACATGGACAGAAATGGTTTTAGAAATACTGTATATCATTTTTGATTTAAAATAAATAATGGATAAACAAACCAATGGATATTAATAAATATCAAAAAAATCTGATGTTAAAGCATATCTCCAGTTCGACATAGTTAAACTATGGATTTAATATCACAAAAACACACTTTACTTGCCCTTCAGATGATTGTGGTTAACAAACACACACACACATTCACACACCTACTTAACAATAGACACGCTTTCAAGAAGTCTAAAAATGTAAAACACTCAAAAAAATTAACTTACTTTTCATCTGAATGAAGGCTAGGAGGGCACTTGATCGCCAACCATGTTTTCCATTGCATATGTCGTACTTTGTACACCTGTCCGAAGCCGCCGGAGCCAATCTTTTCCCAACTCCCAAACTCTGAAGCATCAAAAGTTTTCAGAAGTCCCATAATCCCTGGGGAATTTTCTGGGACGTCCATTTTTTAAGCTGTTTAATACGATCCTGTGCAATCTGAATTGTCTTTTTCACATAAAAAGGTTTTCAATCAAAGACAAATGGAAAAGGTTGTGAATGGTTCCTTGTTTTTTTCCCTGTCTGTACAGACGGCTTCAGTCTGGCCCTACCCCTCGGTTCAGGTGAGGGTTGGGAGGAGCCTAATGACATCATTTCCTGAGCCTGGAACACACAAAGTGGCAAAGAGTCAATTATCCAATCTAGTCCTATGACACATATACCTGTTTATAAGCTTAAGGGCATTGGTGACACCCATAAAGCACTGTTTCAACTTCACTGCATCTAATATAGTGCTAGAAGTTACAAACTTCTCAACTTTCTGCTCATGAAGCCTGGGAACTGTATTTGACATGGTTATCCAAGCTTAAGGAATGCTGGTTATCACCCAACACCTTTATAACCTGAGATCACAAGAATGTTAAAATCGTCTCTTAACCCCCTGGAGAAATATACAAGTTCTCTAGGATTACTCAACAATGTCCTGGTTATGTGATACGGCTAAAATGAGTCGTGTGGAATGTAAAAAATCATCGAAGCTATTCATAGAAGAGTTTATATTAGCCAGAGGTTCAAGCATGCGTGAACTCAATTTACGTTAATCTACACATAACAGCTTCAGGGTAACATTAACTCGTTTTACACTGACCTGATTGAGTTTACATCCACCAAAATCACCTTGCAGTGGTTTTTCCAATGTTCTCATGCAGTGTCCACATAAAAGTGAGTCACACTGCATACTTTTTTTTGATTCATTGTGACTCAATGGATTATAAGTAAGGTAATTAATCTTAAGTAAATGGTAAATCTTTCCCTTCAGGTTTTTAATATCCATGTAGGTGGTATTTCTGTCAGTTTTAACCCATGGGAATGTTTGCCTTATTAAGCCTACTGTATCATATTTGATAGGCTACATGAATTTGTAAAGCCTCTAAATTATCAACATGATCAAAACCATGCGGCAAAATCTACTACATGCCTTCTGTCATCTGATTGATAGTTCATAGCCTACTTTTTAGTAAGAAAAATGCCTTTTAGTATAATTCTACACATATCCTCATTCTTTTTTCTATGAAATGATTTTATAAAGTAAATTTGATTTGTACATCTCTCAATCATCATGGTATTGCATTTTAATTAAAACCAGAGCCTCGATCATAAAACTCAGCATGTAAATATTATGAAGAGATATTATTGAGAGTGACAACTACTGATATTTATATGAATGTTATATAAGTACTTAACACTATTCTATCGCTTTGATTTACAAGCTATATGGAATTTCCACTTTACTTTTTGGCCATATATATTACAACATCTGCATCAAATTGCATATTTTTGGAGCTCTGAATAAAATTGAGAGACTATATGAGCTCCATATCTCACTGTATCATAATATGTGAGCCATAAAAACCTGATGTATTAAATATGATACAAAACACATATGCAAACTTGAAATGTGACTGTTATTTCATATGATAAGCTTAAAGTGAAACTCACTAGAGATGTCAATGGCTGTCTTCAAAAGGAATTAAAGTGGATGTAAAGACAGGATCATTCACACGTGACTGAGGACAATAGTTCACTGGATGGGTTTCAGTTGTTCTGGATGCATACTAGACTCAGTTTAGTAATTAACAATTCGTATTTGTGTGAGAGAGAAGACTTGGGTGGGGTTAAAATCTAAATAAAATAAAAAAGAAAACCTGCATGGTTCATAATGGAGACATATCTTAACCTTTATATGTTAGCAATTTGCAAGCACATTTATGGATCATCAGATTAGTTGTTAAAATGTCTTTGCCTCACCCTAGTGGACATTCATTAGCACTACAGTTACCGTAAGACGTTCCGTACTGTCGAAAAACGTTGCGAAAACTAACCAGGCAAATATGAAAACGTGGGTAGCGTATCTGCTCCATAAGAGTGCGAGAAATTGACTTGATAACGGTACTAGATTTAGTTCTATGCACGTGTTTAACGTTAAGTGTGTTCAGCTTACTGTATAAAGCGTCAGTGTTATTTTAATCATGGCACTTTACATGAAAGCGGCAGAGATTCTTGAAAAAGTGGAGCAGAAAAAGGGTGCAGTGAAAACTCTGGTTTATGACAGTAAATTTCAAGTAAGTGCTGATATATGTGTATCTCAGGCATCTATAATTAAATCACATGGGGCGTTTAACTGGGTGTTTACATAATAAACATGGCTTAATTCAACAAAATTCCAGCTTAAGTGGCGGAAGTTGCATTAAAATATTATATTTTACTAATTATATGTACCTGGTTTTCTTCACACGTGTCTCATATTGCACCTCAAGCGAGCATTTTACTGAAACTGTTGTATTATTGGTAAGTAAGCACACTTTGATAAAACTGTGGAGAGATGTGGGTCGAGGGGAAATGACGTCACGACTGATGGGAAGTCGTAATTTTTGTAAAAAATAAAATAACACAATATTTTTGATTGTTTCACTCTCTCTGTAGACTGCCGTGTCTTCAAAAATGTAATTTCACTCTTAAGAAGAAATTGTTTTTGTCTATTCATCAGAATATCAAGCAGCTCTTTGCCCTTGTGTGTGAGACACAGAAATACTCTTCAGTTCTGCAGGAGATCATCAACAGCACCAAGCTTCTGAAAGAAACAAAACTGAGGATTCATTTAGCTAAGGTAGACAGCGCTACCTGTGAAACCCCATGTCTGTGTCTGCGGTGCATCATAGATGTGTCGTGTGTGTAACACAGGTGCTGGTGTATGACCTGCTCATCGGTCACGGGGTGAAATGTGGAGGCGCCTGGAAGACGATGATGTTGAAGCATCGCTCCAGGCTACAAGCTGCCTTGGCAAGAATCAAAATCAAGAGAAAAGTCAGTCGAAATCAAGACCTGCTGCCCTCCAGTTTCCAGCAGACTCAGGGTAATGTAGACATCAATAATTTGTATGTTACATATTATAATGTAGTGGTCTTAATATCAATTCTGTCATGACAACTCACAGAAGATTGCTGCTGTAGTTGTAGATTATTGTAGATTAAGTACAGGAACTTGCTACTGCCAATGCATACGGCGATATGGGAGTATTTAAGACATACTGCTGCTGCACAAATAACATATAAAATAACCCGTAGCAGATCTATACAGGTGGAGCTGGGGAAGGTGAGGGTTTTGGAGGAACTCTGAAAGCGCGCTGCAAATTGCTCTAGAGAATGCTAACCAGCCATTTAATTGTACAGCAGCAAGCTTATTGGCTGCGTATGCAACATGAACCAATCAGCTTCTGCCAAGTAGTTTAATGATGTGAATATCGTCAGTTTGTGTTAAGGACCTATCAGCCTGTGCCATCTAGAGTTTCGTGACAGAACCTGGCGTTTTTTCTGTGGTAATACTACATATTATAAGATATAAAATTTAGATAGATCGATAAATTGATATAGATATCAAGACCACTGCATATTCTGGTATTTGTAGATTTTGTAAAAGTTCATTTTTATGTTGTGTCTCTTCAGATGATGTGATTCCACGCTATGTGCGAGTGAACACTCTGAAAACCACTATTGATGATGTCATTGACTATTTAAAAAGAGAGGGATTTTCATATCAAGGAACATTAAGTCGGTAAGTTATCCTCTGCACGTCATTTCGTAAATTCTCCAGCGTCCAGCTTTAGAATGACATGAAGGAAGGTAAATGATGACTGAATGTTGCCTGAGCTAGTTCTTTAACAGTGCATTTCCAAGAATAGATTATTTATTTTTTTAAATTTTTTGAACCATTATTTCCCATTTCATCGTCCCAGGCTTGAGGATCTCGATCGTCTGTCTGGGAAGACATTCCTGCGTGATCTCCATCTCCAAGATCTTCTGGTTTTCAGTGCAAAAACTGACTTTCATGATCACTTCCTTTATAAAGCAGGACACATTATATTACAGGACAAGGTAGAACATTATACCACACCTACCTACAGTTTGCAAAATATGAAATTAATCTAATCTCATGTTATTTTGCGCTCTGTTCATGTTGAAATGTTTCTGTAGGCCAGCTGTCTTCCTGCTTTCCTCCTAAACCCCCGAGCTGGCAGCCACGTGATCGATGCTTGTGCAGCTCCAGGGAACAAAACCAGCCATCTAGCCGCCTTAATGAAAAATAAAGGGTATTTGACGTCATAATTAATACTGAAGAATAAGGGTCTGGACATAATTATTAAAAGTGTATATATATATTAATATTTTATTATTAATATTTAATTCAAATATTTTATTTATATATATATATATATATATATATATATATATATATATATATATATATATTATACACACACACACACACACACACACACGTGTATATATCATCAAAATTAATCATCAAATTAATCTGCATTGTTAATTCTTTTGATCTTTTATTTAAAAAATTCACAAAAATCAAAGTTTCATTGGATAATAAGAATTTAAAATGGGGGGAAATATCATTATGAAATAAATGTTTTTCTCTAATACACATTGGCCACAATTAACGGCACCCTTTTATTGAATACTTTTTGAAACCTCCATTTGCCAGTTTAACAGCTCTAAATTTTCTCCTATAATGCCTGATGAGGTTAAAGAACACCTGACAAGAGATCAGAGACCATTCCTTCATCCAGAATCACTCCAGACCCTTTAGATTCACAGCTCCATGTTGGTGCTTCTTCTCTTCAGTTCACCCCACTCATTTTCTATAGGGTTCAGGTCAGAGGACTGGAATGGCCATAGCAGAAGCTTGGTTTTGTGCTCAGTGACCCATTTTTGTGTTGTTTTTGAGGATTGTGTTTGGATTAATATACGGTTGGAAGATCCAAACATGGCACATTATAAGATTTCTAACAGAGTCAGTCACTTATTGATTTTTTTATCTGTTGGTGTTTGATAAAATCAGTGATGCCATGTGTCTAAACAAGATGTCCAGGACCTCCAGCAGAAATATAGGCCCACAACATCAAAAATACAGCAGTGTATTTCATTGTACACATGGAGTACTTTTTATCCCTGTGTTCACCAAACTCATCTTGAGTGTTTGCTGCTAAAAAGCTCATTTTTTAGTTTCATCTGACCATAGAAGCCAGTCCCATTTGAAGTTCCAGTTGTGTCTGATAACTGAATATGCTGGAGTTTGTTTTTGAATGAGCTAGGATAATTTTTCTTGAAACCCTCCCAAACAACATGTGGTGATGTAGGTGCTGTTTGACAGTTTTTTTTTAAGGTTTTCTGACCCCGAGACTCAACTATTTTCTGCAATTCTCCAGCTGTGGTCCTTGGAGAGTCTTTAGCCACTCAAACTCTCCTTCTCACCGTGCATTAGGACGATATAGACAGGCAGTTTCGTAACATTTTATGTTGATTGGAAATTGTTAATTATTGCCCTGATGGTGGAAATGGGAATTTTCACTGCTCTAGCTCTTTTCTTAAAGCCACTTCACTCATTTGTGAAGCTCAATTATCTTTTGCTGCACATCAGAAATATATTCTTTGGTTTTTCTCATTGTGATGGATGATTAAGGGAATTTGGGCTTTGTTTTCCCTCCTATTTATATTTCTGTGAAACAGGAAGCCATGGCTGGATAATTTCATGTTCATAATCACCCTGGAGTGCTCAAAATTGTGAATATGAATGGGAATATACTTCAGAGATATTTTACTCATAAGAATTTCTAGGGGTACCAATAATTGTCCAACGTGTATTAGAGAAAAACATTTACTTCATAATGATATTTCCCCCCATTTAAAATTCTTATTATCCAATGAAAGGTTAGATTTTTTGTGATTTTAAAAAAAAAAAAATAAAAAAAGATCAAAAGGATTAACAATGCAGATTAATTTTCACAGCCACCTTTGATCATATTTACCAAGGGTGCCGATATTTTTGGCCATGACTGTGTGTGTGTATGTATATATATATATATATACACACACACACAGTATATACATACTTTTATATTTTAATTATATAATATATTTAGTATTTTAATTGATTATTTTTATTAAATGTACAACAGGAAGTTGTTTGCATTTGATCTTGATGCAAAACGCCTGTCCACCATGAGCACTCTTCTCCTTCGTGCCGGGGTCACATGTCATCAGCTGGCCAATCAGGATTTCCTGAAAGTAGATCCACAGAGCTCAGAATACAAGGAAGTCGAGTACATCCTTCTGGACCCCTCCTGCAGTGGATCAGGTAATTATTGTGTATAAAGGAATCTTTGCATCAGCAATACTTTTATATATGGCCATTTAGACGTGTGCTTGTCTGTCTCAGGGATGGTTTGTCTGCGGGATGAGGTCTCAGAGACACAGGATGAGGGGCGTCTGCAGGCGCTGGCTACATTTCAGCTGCGCTGTCTCAACCACGCGCTGCAGTTCCCTCAGGTACAGCGTGTCGTCTATTCCACCTGCTCCGTTCACTCACAGGAGAACGAGGAGGTTGTGTCGGCCTGCTTACAGCAGAACCTTGGATTCAGGTCAGAAACTCGTTTCAGATTTGTTTCACAGTATGAGGACATTATTAGAATTTTTTTTTTTGGTCTGTCTTTGCTTGTAGACTAGTCCATCTTCTTCCAAACTGGCCTGAGAGGGGTCATGAGCCTTTCGCCCAGTGCCTTCGTGCCAGCACAGCAAAAACACGCACTCATGGCTTCTTTGTGGCCATGCTGGAGAGACGCCCCCCACAGACACATGAAGAAAACCTCCCAATCATGTAAGTCTGATGACTGCTACTATGTCTGAGGCAACTAGTTATATATCTTGTTTGTTTTTTTAAACCTGTGATATGCTACTAAAGTTTGAAAAATAGAAAAACATTTGCCTTTATGAGCATCCAAAACGTGTGTAGCTCATATTTCACCCAATAATAAAAAGAAACAAAATAACACTTTGCATGAAAAAAATAGACATTTTTGTGGACCATTTAGAAATTTTGAGTTTGAAAATCTCATTATCAATTGTGACTCTAATTGATTACCCATTACTATAATACAGGGATATGAGAATCCTGCCGTTCAGATGCGAACTCTTTTTAATTATATCAGCATAAATTAAAAGCAGTACTATCATGACATAATGAATGAATTAGTACACTATTGTTCAAAAGTTTGGGGTTAGATTTTGAAAATTTTTTAAGTCTCTTATGTCTACTAAGGCTGCATTTATTTGATCAAAAATACAGTAAAAACAGCAATATTGTGAAATATTAATATATATAAAATAGCTCTTTTCTATGTGAATATATTATAAAATGTAATTTATTTCTGTGATGCAAAGCTGAATTTTTAGCATCACTACTCCAGTCTTCAGTATCACATGATCTTTCAGAAATCATTCTGATATGCTGATTTGCTGCTGAAGAAACATTTCTGATTATCAGTGTTGAAAACAGTTGTGCGTAAATTCTTAAAATCTTACTAACCCTTATATAATATGTATAACTATTTAAATAACATCTAGTTTCACATTACATAATTTTTTAATTGTCCTGAAAATGTTACAATGAAAATGCTGTCCTAAATACTAAATATTATTTTAATAATAGTTTTTTTTTGACTATAGGTGAAATGTTGTTATTCTGGTTATGTTATCATGGTTTTATCGTCACAGCACAACATTGCCGTCTGGTGGTGAGGAAAAGCAGGACACACATCCATCTGGTTCATCTGATGAGGAACAAGAGAACACAGAGACCGCAGACGAGCAACTGACAAATCCAGTCTCAAAGAAGAAAAGGAGGAGAAACAGAAAGAAGCACAAAAAGCAAGAATCCTGAAGTTATAGAGGACTTGAAAATCATCTCTTCTCAGCTATATTACCACTGAAAAACTGACTCCTACTGTTATTGAAATATGAATGATATAAATAGTTTCAAGTCAGACCTTCAGATTTATTATTTCGAAATGTGTGAATTATTTGTCATGCACTGAACAACACTGATGAGCATAATTAAGATCCACAGCAAGTCAACTTTACATTTTTATTGGAAACCAGCATGTCATTATCAGAGCATTTATGCAGACACAACACAATCCGTGTGCCGCTTCATTCAGAACTCCATTCACGCTTTGAGGGTTAGTGGGAATGGTCATTTACACACAAACTGAGCATTCACTAACAGCAACGTCTGAAAAACATACAACTAGGTACAACTGCCCTCAAACATTCACAGCTTGAGAAATCCAGCTCTCATCTCAACACACATCTCATTTTCTCAACAGTCTACACGTCTCGTTTGTATTTGGTACGGCTCTCTAATAAACAGAAAGCCTGGGCTCATGCTTCCTTGCATCAGTCTGGGCATGAGAATACTTCAAAAATGCGATTAATTACAAATTATGTTGTTAAGACCCACGTGAGAAAAGCCATGCAAAGGGGGACCGAGATGGCTACATTGTTGTAAAAACAACTGCTGTCCCCAATTCAGTGGATTTTTCAGGTCAAAGACTGAAAGGTAAACCAAATAAAAATACAATAAACCTCTAAAATTAATGGTGTTTTTGTGCTTCCATATTTGTGCATTGAAGTACTAATTAAATCCAGTGTTATGTGGATATACAACACTTAACAGACCTGAGAACATGTTAAGACTTAAAATCTTCAGGTATTGGCGGTCTACATAATGTCTTAACTGCATTTCCCAACAGATGCTGATCCAGGAACCTTCTAAAGACATGCCGTTTCAAACGCAGGTTGAGTATTTGCTATATCTTGGTATTTTAAAACACATCACAAGCATGCACAAACCATAGATTTTATACAAAGCCAGGAATGGTTCATACAAAAATTCAGTAATGGTTTTCATGCACATTTAAAAAAAAAAGAAAGAACGAAAAGGAAAACTTTAAAAAATAAATTGCATTTAAGCCTCTCTAGTTTAAATCAAATCTAAATTAGCAAAATTATTTTAAACCAACATTCAGCAATGCAAATGCCGCATTCTCTATGCTCCTGAAATTCACACATTTTGGGGGCACTTTAGAGTTGTTTTTTGCACATTTTATTTGATCACTCAAATGTTTCCAAAGAATATTCGAACGCAAGTATGAACTTCTATTCGAGTTCAAAATTGGACTCTTTAGTCAGTAATCAAAAATAATTGAAGTTGAGATCATATTCTTTTGAAACGCATTATTATGAAAGAACAGGCATCCATTTCTCAGAGTACAAATCTGACATCATCCATATTATGTAACCAGAAGCAAAACACACTAAGGCACACAGAGCAATGAATGGGTGGAAATAAAGAGCTACATCCAGTGCCTGACAGTCAAATACACACTGATGGCAGATGCAACAGCTATAGAATTGTGGTTTTGCCTATATGTTTGTGTTAAGTTCTGATTTTAATTACTCGAAGTATAATTAACAGTAGATTGAATGAGGCAGACTGCAGTAAAACATCTCAGCTGGGACACAGGTGCACATTTAAAATGGAGAGGTAGTAAAACAGGGCATGGTGTCGCACTAAAAACATCAGCTTTGGTTTTAGACAGACGTCCAATGTGTGATAAACGGATGCGGGAAAACATACATAAACAATGCTTAAAGGAACATGCAGAAAAAGCGATGTAAAATTCGACTGTTTATTATGTAGCTCACTCAGGCAAAAAAAAAAAAAACATCTTTCTAAACGGGTAAAATATTCACGTTTTGAAGGCTTAACAAAAAAAGATTCTGCTAAGCATGATGAAAAAGCATGACAAATCTACACTAATCGCAAGAAGGAAAAAAAAAATAAGGTGTATTCACTGGATCTAAAATAAAGAGCATTTGACTACTCAAACAAAAGTCAAAAATAAGACCTTTCAACAGGCCTGGACTGAATTCATATGCGAGTCCAGATTTGAAAGTCTTTTTTTCTTTCAAGTATAATTCGCTCCTGTTCGCCATCCTTCCCCAACACCAGACGTCCTCATCAGACATTTACAGACTCCATTAGCGAGGTCATGATGAGACTCGGTGGGCGCCACCAACAGCAGAGACGGGCCGCCCGATACTCTAAAATCTACACCCCACGAGCCTTGATCCTAAACGCCTGACCAGCCCTGGCAGTCTGGAGGGTTGTAGAGATGAGGTCTGACTGACAGCCTTGTTGTGTTTGGACCAGCAGCAGTAGCAGCAGTGTCTGGGGCAGGTGAGACAGCCGGAGGAGTAGTTGCAGAGTCCAGACGACAATAATGAAAGGGACAGGACTCACATCAGCCACTTTACTTCTTCCTTGGGTGCTGTCTGCGTGCTTGTAATCGTCGAGCCCCAGAGGTCTTTGAGCCTGTTCCGATAGAGAAGGCGGCTGGTGAAGCACCTAAAAGGATTAAAACATATTTATAAGATGGAGGGAACTGTTATGCAATATTATTTAAAAAAACTAGAAGTGACTGTATTTTACCAAACGGTGAGGTGCCCATTGCTCCAAATCCTGGGGTTCCAGGGCTGCCAAATGGCACTGACATTCCTGCAGATGCCTGGCCAAATGCAGGAGTTGATGTTCCTAAGACAACACAGGACAGACAAGAAGAGTCTAATATCACTGCTTTACTGGGTTTAGTCCAAATCAATAAATAACTCATCCACTTACTGCTAACCAAGCCTAAATACAAAATACTAACCACTGTGCAGTGCACACACTGTGCTGTAATACTCTGGTTTTAAGTGAAATCATTTAGTGTAATTTTAGAATTATTTATATACAAGTATTTAAGGTTTTTAATTAGCTTTAGTTTTCATATTTTTTCAGTTTATTTTAATTTTAGTTTGCATTTTAATAACTAAATGTTTTAGTAAAATAGTTTTCTATTATTATTTCTAATAATAATAATAAATAATAATAATAATATCTTCTTTTAGTAATTATAACTGAAAATAAGTTGAAGTTTCTCATGTAATATTTATATTTTAGCTTAATTTACATGTTTATGAATATATATAAAATGATGAATATAGAAGCTTATTTAATTTAAGAAATATGAAATGCCACTTAAATCGCCTAGCCTGTTCTTGTTATCAGTCATTGAGAAAAAGAACTACAGATAAAAAAAATAAATAAATAAAAATAAAAAGAATCCTGCTTGATACTAAATAAATTTCAGGTAATTTCCAGTCCAAAATAAATTAAAATAAAACCTTGGCAGCAATAAATCACTACATTAAATTTTTTAACATTGTGCCTGTCAGGGTGATAGATGAGAACAGTGCAAGAAGTGCTGTAAAAAGCACTTATAGTCTTATATTCTAGATCATAACCTCTGGTCAGACACAAATCAGGAGCACAAAAGGTAAGTTACTGCTAATTTTGAACAATTTACAGTACACACGTTTTTGCACGCTTGACTAAATCTGGTAATACAGGTAACTGCTGGATGGAGCAAAATAGCAATGATTATGTAGTTTATTAGTGTTTCATTACAGTTTTTACTGAGTTGTGTAGGCATGTTTTTGCACAAAACTGTTAAGTCTGAATATTCTGATATCACTAAACTGTAATTGTTCACAAAATAATGCCTCTCTCTCTCTCTTTTACAGTGCCCTCCATTAATATTGGCACCGTTGATAAATATGAGCAAAGGCGGCTGTGAAAATAAATCTGCATTGTTTATCCTTTTGATCTTTCACTCAAAAAATTTCACAAAATTCTAACCTATCATTGAAGTAAAACAATTGAAAGTGGGGAGAAAATCTCATGATGAAATAAATGTTTTTCTCCAATGAATGTTGGCCACAATTATTGGCACCCCTAGAAATTCTTATGAGTAAAATATCTCTGAAGTATATTCCCATTCATATTTACATTTATTAGCACACCAGGGCGACTAGGAGCATGAAATTGTCCAGCCATGACTTCCTGCTCCACAGGATTATAAACATGAGGAACACAAAAGGCCAAATTCCTTTAATCATCCATCACAAAGAGTAAAACCAAACAAAGTTCTGATGTACAGAACAAGATTGTTAAGCATCACAAAATAGAAAGTGGCTGTAAGAAAAGAGTTAAAGTGAAAATCTCAATTGAAAATCGCATTGAAAATCCCCATTTCCACCATCAGGGCAATAATTAAGAGGTTCCAATCCACTAAAGATGTTAAAAATCTACCTGGAAGAGGACATGTGTCTATATCATCCTAATGCACGGTGAGGAGGAGAGTTTGAGTGGACAAAGACTCTCCAAGGATCACAGCTGGAGAACTGCAGAGATTAGTTGAGTCTTGGGGTCAGAAACTTAAAAATATCTATATATTTTTTTAATATATATTTAAAAAAAAAAAAAAAAAAAAAATTATATATATATATATATATATATATATATATATATATATATATATATATATATATATATATATATATATATATATATATATATATATATATATATATATATATATATATATCTCAAACATCCCCTACATCACCACATGTTGTTTATATCTCAAACATCCCCTACATCACCACATGTTGTTTGGGAGGGTTGAGGAAAATTCTCCTCACTCATCCAAAAAAAATTTCCAGCAAATTCAGTTGTCAGACACGACTGGAACTTCAAATGGCACTGACTTCTATGGTCAGATGAAATCAGGAATAAAAAAAAAAAAAAAAGTAGCCCATGTCCACGGTTAAATATACTGCTGGATCTTTAATGTTGTGGGCCTGTTTTTCAATGGGCCATGTTTGGATCTTCCACCAGGACAATAATCCAAAAAAAAACCAAAAAAAACAACAACATCAAAATAAACATAAAAATGGGTCACTGAGCACAAAATTAATATTTTACCATGGCTGTCCCTGTCCTCTGACCTGAACCCTATAGAAAATGAGTGAGGTGAACTGAAGAGAACAAGTACTAACATGGAGCTGTGAATCTGAAGGATCTGGAGAGATTCTGTATGAAGAAAATGGTCTCTGATCTCTTATCAGGTGTTCTCCAAACTCTTCAGGCATTATAGGAGAAAACTCAGAGCTGTTACCCTGGGAAAAGGACGTTGTAATAATTGGCTGCCAATAATTGTGGCCAACATGAACTAGAGAAAGCATTTATTTCACAATGAGATTTTCCCCCCACTTTCAATTGTTTTACTTCAATGATAGGTTGGAATTTTGTGAATTTTTTGAATGAAAGATAAAAAGGATAAACAATGCAGATTTATTTTCAAAGCCGCCTTTGCTCATATTGACCAAGGGTGCCAATATTAGTAGAGGGCACTGTATATATACATATACACACACACTAGTGATGGCCAGTGCTGATATGTGAAAGCATAAACATATCATCGCCACTACAATCTATCAATGTCAAATATAACCTTCCTGACCTTTCTCAATAGAAAAAGACTTACCAAAAGCAGGCTTGTTATCAGTGTTGTTGGCTCCAAAGGAAAACCCTGGTGTTTGAGCTGCAGGCGCAGGGGTTCCAAACGGTGTAGCTGAGAACGACGCCCCAAAATTAAACCCTCCAGAAGCAGGAGGCGCCGGGGTACTCGGAGCAGGATTCTGAGTGGCTGTTGATGCCCCTCCAAAGGTGAATGTAGGAGCCGGGGCAGGGAGAGGAGCCGTAGTCTGTGTGGAAGCCCCAAAGACAGGAGCCGCAGAAGGGGTGGTGGTGTTTCCAAAAGAGAAGCCAGCTCCACCGAACGTAGGCTTACTGTTAGTCCCAAACGCAGGCGCTGCTGTGCTGGCAGCGGCTCCAAACATGAATGGTGTTGCGCCGCTACTTCCACCGCCAACACCAAATGTGAAAGGCTTTGGAGCAGCAGGGGTCTGCTGTGTGGATGCTGGGAAGGTTGATGATGCAGTGAAGGTTGAGCTCCCGAAAGTGGTTTGTGTTGTGGGCGTCTCTGAGGATGTAGTGGTACTGCTGGTCATGCCGAACCCACCAAACGGAGTGGATGTGGAGTTCTGGTTTGCCGACAGCTGGCCAAAAGTGAACGTGCTTTGGGCCTGAGGGGCGGGTGCAGGTTTTGCTGCTCCGAACTGAAAAGCAGAGGTGGTGCCACTAGCATTAACAGTATTGGTGTTCAGCGTAGGGGCAGCCGTCGTGGTCGATGTGGCTCCAAACTGGAACGTGGTGTTTGTGGCAGGAGCGGATGTGGTTGCGGTCCAGCTTCCAAACAGAGACTGGGAAGGAGTTTGCGTGGTTGGGGCGGCAGATGATGTGGACACCGTTGCTGGCTGGGTACTGGTTAACCCACCAAATAACATCCCACTGTTCTGAGAAACTGGAGCAGTAGGGGTTGATGTCATTGGTGTGGCTGTTTGCCCGAAGGCACTAATGCCACTTCCTGTGCCAAATAAAGGCTTGAAGGTGGGCTGGGTGGGTTTGACCTCTGCTGTGGAAGCAGGCATGGTGCTTGATGCGCTGAAAATGGGCTTAAACCCAGATGACAGCGGGTTGCTAATGCTATTGACTGATGCAACTGTGGTCGTAGGTGCCGCAACTGTGGATTTAGGAGGCTCAGATGCAGGAGTGGCCACGCGTTTAATCAAACTGAACAGGCTGCCTCCTCCGCCCAGGGCTGGCTTGCTTGATGAGAGTTGAAGAGGTTGGGCCAGGATCTGAGCGAAGGCAGAGGGCATGGAAGTGGCTGGCTTGGAGGCAGATGTTGATATGGAGGATGGGGTAGAGAATGAGGGCTGCAGAGCGGTAGGGCCCGACTCATATTTGACAACTCCACTGCTCGGGTTTGTGGGGGCAACAGCAGGTGTAGAAAGACTGGACACATAAACTGCTGGAGCTGTATAGAATGACAAAGGCATACAAGGTCATGTTAAAATGCATGGATCAAGGACCCAAAGAAATACATTAATCATAAAAAAAAAAAAAAAAAAAAAAACATTTATAATGTAAAAGATTTTAAATAAGTGCTGTTCTTTTGAACATTCTATTAAACAAACAATCCTGACAAAACAAAAAACAAAAACAATTACCCCAAATCTGTAAAAACAGTGGAAAATAATTTCTACAAACCTGCAGTGGTAGTGCCAGTTAGAGTGGGAACATTGAGAAGCGGATTATTCTTCATGTTTTTCAGGGACTCCAGGAGAGGGTTTGAGATGCTTGAAGATAGAGCAGTTGGGGCAGCTGGGGTGTTAGAGATCGAGGAGGTTGAGGTGAGAGTCAGGGGTGCTGTACTTGCCACACTGGGCGCCGTGATGGTGAGGTCGATAGTTGGAGCGGGAGTTGTAGTAGTGGCTGGTGTGGTCTCAGGCACAGGTGTGGAGAGAGAAATCAGAGATGGTGCAGTGCTCACGGCAGGTGAAGACCCAGATGAAGAAGTTGGAGCTGGCTGAGAGAACAGGGTTAAAGAGGGAGCCGGAGTTGGGGTGGGTTCAGAAGCTGGAGGGGGGATCTCTGGCTCTGGAAGAAAAAATAAATAAATAAAAAAAAAAAATTTAACAATTAGCTGCAAGCATTTCATTGTATTTATAGCCAATCCAGGCGAGAGTGAAGAGAACATACCAGGCTCCTCCAGGACCTTCTGTATCTGGCTGAGAGCTGCTTTCTTCTCCATATCTAGATCTTTCACTGTGATCGTATAGCCAAGTTCAGGAGGTGGTGGCTGCAGACACAATGTTACAGTGATGAATATCCATTATGCAAATGTGTGGTGGAAATGTGTATCAATAGCAGCTTTGTAACTTACCAAAGAAATCTGATCTCCCCTGTTTGTGGTCACCAGCTGGATTTTGCGCTTACGTTTGCCACTGCTGCCTCCAGAGTCAGATGTCGATGTTGCAACAGGTGCCTCAGATTTTGGAGTAACTTTAGCTGGTAGAAATGAACTCAAAATGAAATTTTTGAAGCATTCCTGGTGCAAAACATTTAAATCTTTGATTTATACCATTAATCAATGCTACATTATATAAAGTTGCAACAAATTAGTTAATAAATCAAAAAATCATTATATGAACGAGCTAACACGTTTCCTCACTTGTAGCAGGTGCAGGGTCAGTTGCCACCTTATCCATTTTCACAAAGGATGTAGAACTTGGTGAGGTAGCATCTTCCTCCCTACAGCACACAAAACAGTTTATGAACAGATTAACATAAGAATGTCTTAAGCAGACCCTGTATAATCAAGAGTATTTATGTGCTCATCTGACATCGATTAAGCATTTTGCAGCTGTGTTTACACAATATGCATAGCACAACAGAATGAAACATGAGTCTCGAGACACACTTTTAGAAAATAAACTATTTTTAACAACCTGCTTTTTTGCAATGACAGTAAAGATGACAAAAAAATACAGCCTTGATGAACAAGAAACTTATTAAAAAGTCTTTCAGACACCAATGAATGGTAATGAACATTTAAAGATTCCTACCTTGCTTTCTTGGCAGCTCGCTCTGGAGTCTGACACCGAGATCCTCCTGGGCTTGTGAAAGGAGAAAGACTGAGACTGGATGCTGCTCTTCTCTGGAAACACAAAATTTAAGGAATTGAGTCAATGAATACAAAACACAACAGTACAAAAAATGTAAAGCAATAATCATCAATATGCTCACTAACTACCAATTTTAATAATTTCTTATTGCATTTCCTCAATCTGCAACACTATGAAATTATGAGAAAATGGTCAAATGAAATACCTGTGGATAACCCTGTGAAGAGCTGTAAGAACTGCGAATGGGATTTCGGACAGATCCAGGCACTCCACTGGGAACAGGAGCACCACTTACAGAGCTGATAGAGGAGGTGCGAGACCGCTTCATAATGGACTCTTCATTGAGAGAAGAGTTCATCCCTCTCTTTAGACTGCCAGGTCTGAGGAGGAGAGGACACGTAAGCAGAGATAATGTAATAAAACTCAATGTTTAACATAGAGGCAGATATTACAGCCGAAGGTGTATGGTCACGTACTTTGGCACAAGCTGAGATGGAGCTCCATTTGCAAGAAGTGGCTCAAACGCTGACTGAGAACTTCCACTGCTGTCATGTCGCCTGATGAGAACAAGACAATTATTCGGTGAAACTACAAAAACCAAGAGCAAACGCTCTAAGTTCTCCATACCATGAAAAGTTACAACCTAACAAACTCAAAGAGGATAAGATTGTGTGACGACTTTCATTTGGTCACTTTCTGCCCATCACATACCTCCTTTTGCTCTTCTGGCCAGAGGAAGCACTCCTGTCCTCCTCATCAACCTCCCTCTTCCTGCTCTCTCTGAGCACGCTCATAACAGCTTCTCTGGAGCAGGGGTCTGTCTGGGCTCCAATACCTGGAGATTTGACTGCTCCAGGGGAGTTCAGGTGATTGAAGCTGGAAACAATGTAGCATTTACATATTAGCAAAGCAAATTTCTCTTGACAATGCCCTCCAATTTAATCCTGCAGCAACTGTGTGTGGCAGCTATAGACAAGGTTTTAGGAGAGAAATAATCTCAAACAGGACTTAATTAGACTGCAGGCTAATACAAAAGCTATTTTAATACTAGTGCACTTAATTCACTCTACAGAATTTAAAGCGACTCACAATGATGATCGAGTGGGGTCTGGTCTGGCAATCTTCACCATGACTGGACTGTGAACAGCAGGTGAATTGCGTTGGGTGAGGACATTCTTCTTATGGAAACCATCCCAGTTTGCTGGTGGCATCACTCCAATGGGGGATGTTCCCGTCTGCTGAAGGGGGTAATGTCTTTGGGGGGTGATGGTGAACCGACTTGCAGTGCCCACAGTGTCCCTAATAGCATTGAAACATCAACAGGTTAGTGCTTCAAAAGTTCTTCAAGAGACACCCTCACAGAAAATAATAATAAATTTTGCTTTACTAATGCTTTTATGTTTTTAAAAGATTTTAAACCCACAAAGGTTTCCTATGCTCACCATTTATTTGATATGAAAAATTAAGTAAATTAAATTAATAGTAATATTGTAAAATATTATTTAAATCATCTTTACAACATGCTAATTTAGAGCTCAAATATTCTTATTATCAATATTGAAAACAGTTGATCTGCTCAGTAATATTTTTCATGGAAACCGTGATGCCTCATTTATTAAAAAAAAAAAAAGAGGAAAAATTAAAGAAATTAATACTTTCATTAATCAAGGATGCTATAAAAGACAATTGTTAGAAAAGATCTCTAATTCAAATAAATGCTGCTCTTTTAAACTTCCTAAACAAAAAAAAAATCCAGATTTTTTTTTTCATTCCCACAAAATAATTACACAACAAAAACTGTTTTCAACATTAACAAGAAATGTTTCTTGACCACCAAATCAACATATGAATGATTTCTGAATGATCAGGAGACACTGAAAATTCAGCTTTGCCATCACAGGAATAAATTTTGTAATTATATTCAATATTACTAAACTTAAATTTTAAATATTCAAACAAATAAATACCATTTTACATACAAACTGTAAAAACAGTTATTTTTAATTGTAATAATGTTTCCCAATAATACTGTATTTTTGATCAATTAAATGCAGCCTTGGTAAGCACAAGACACTTCTTTCAAAGAAAGAAATATGCATCTTGAAATATGGAAAAGAACCACCTTCTAAACATCTCATTTTTGTTTCTCTGAATTCAGTCAGTCATATAGGTATAGAACAACACGAAACAAGTTTGCCCAAAAAAAAAAAAAACATAGGCTGAAAAGTAGACTGTACAGCATGGTGACAAATTCCAAAATAAATAAAACAAATGAAGAGTTACATTAGAATTATAAACGCAAATATTAAATTTGATCCCTTGACTAAAGAAAATAAATTCATTGTGTTTCTAATTCCAAGTATTGGCAGTCATAAGGACATTCGCGATGAAAGTGGGAGCACAAAGCTGTCACAATGCTGTTTTCATGTTAAGTGGAAAGCTTTTTGCAACCCTACATGTGTAATGTCAGGCGTCCAAACTGGTGTAGGAGGAGCAGTGCGCCTGACCAGCTCCAGGAACTCCCACATTTTCAAATCAAGGAGGGAAAACTGGGACAACTTACATGTTAGAATAACCGAGAATGCCAAACGTGTACAAACACGACCCTGCTACATGTGTTTTATTAGAGCGTAAACAGAAAAATATCTAGTGCATTACTATTAAAACACGTGAGCTTAGACAGAGAAAGCTACAAGACAAAGCATTTGGTGTTTACCCGAATGACAGTCTTCTGTTAGGGGTGTGCACAGCATGATTAGGTCGGGCGAGTCTCTCCCGGAGCTGATCTCTAGGGTGCATGAAAGCCCCCGATCCTCCAGCGGGCCTCACCGCTGCGGAGGGGCTTTCTTCAGTCTTGGCGAGGTAACTTCCCATGAGTATATCCCGAGGGCTGAACACCGAGTCACTGAGCGTGTGGTCTCTTCGATAATACGAGCCCGCAAAGTGTCTATCGCTGGGTGACGCGAAGGAATTTCTAGCATCACCTTTACGTAACTTGTTTCTGCCGGCGGCCGGGACTCCGCTCAAAGTCCTGCCCGGTAACCAGCGCAGCAGAGCCGACGGGACGCTCAGTCCACGGCGAGGATTGAGGCCTAGTCTCTCGAAGAGCTGCAACTCCTCCGCTTTGTGAAAATAAACGACACAAGACACGACACAGATAAAAAGTATGTACAAATAAGCTGGTATGTAGCTCAACACGAGTAAAAGGAAAAATAAAGAGAACACCGCAGCGGAGAAAACGACTAGCCGCCGTTTATCTTCAGGAGACATGGCGGCACCGCGCCGCCGAGGGAAGATATCCCATAATTCCCCGCGTCCGCGCGCGTTGTTTACGTCTCGATGATGCTCGTGACTGAGCCATGGACTGCACGCGTGCACATTAGATCCATTACAGTGTTTTACCGCCCACTAGCGTTATAATGTAAAGCAACACTAGCGTTTCTGTTTATATTACATATTTAAATATATATTTAATAACGGCACAAAGACTTCAAGTACTCACTGTTTTATAGTTTGTTAATACTCACCATTTTCACCCCTGAGAATAATAATAATAATAAACCTCTACAAAAGAATTAGAAAGAAAAGCGAAATCGTATCGAAAGAGATATATTGAGCATCAAATCAGCATATTAGAATGATTTCTGAAGGATCATGTGGCACTGAACAATGGAGTAATGGTGCTGAAAATTAAGCGTTGCCATCACAGGAATAAATGGCGTTTGAAAATATATTTATAATAATAAAATATAAATATTTTAATATTTTAATATAATTAAAAATAATAATTTATAAATAATAACTACCCAGATAGCAACAGAGTGTGGGCCAAAACTGGCTTAATTCTGGCACTGTTTTTTTTTTTTTTTTCACAGTCTGGTGTGAAACATCATTCGGCTGAGTTCAGGCTGGAGTCTGGCCAACCAAAAGAAACTAAAACCAAATTGTGTCTACTTGGCTGAGCTGAGTACTTGCCAGAAAAAGGAAAATATTCGGCTGAGATCTGGGTGGGTTTTGGTTAGCCGAAGAGTGAATAAAAGATCTCTGGCATGAATGTGATTTACAGTAAAACAGACTTGTGTAAGATCTGTCTTCCTAATTTATAAATCCTTTACTTTTTTTATTCAAATAGCAGATACTTTTGGAAATCATAATTAATTAAAGAAACGTTTATGTACTGAAATCGACTGAGAAATAAAACATGATTGTGTTTTTATCCAAAAAAACAAAAAAAACAAAAAAAAAACACGCACCTCAACAGTACTGCTCGGTCTAATGTGGCGGACGGGCCAATGCGATTTTGGAGCTTTAATACATCAAGGTAAGTTAATTCTTTTAAAATCTTAAAATACATTAACCTAGGTTTCACACATTCCTCTACAGTGCGTTACTTGATTGGCTTTTTGTTCGTGTTTAACTCTTTTCCGTCAATGGATTTCATTTGTTTTTATGTTAAAGGTACTACAATTATTCTCAGTCCCCATTTAACTTACGGTGCATAACGGGAAACATGTGGTCGTAACGTGAAAAAGGGCTGTTAAAATAGTCAATAAGATGTTTGAATCTGGGGGAAAAGGAATTAAAAAAAAAAAAAATTGCAAATGGAAATTTTGTGCTATGCTTGGACACAATCTACACAAGTATGACAACTAAAAGTCATAACTGCTTTTCTGTATTGGCCTTTATATTATCTTTATATATATATATATATATATATATATATATTAACAAATGTGAAGTTTATTCACATTTGTGTTTTGCTTGCAGAAATCATGTGCCACACAGTCAGCTTGGTTGACACTGAAGAAGTTGAGGTTGTGCCTGCAATCTGTGTGAAGAATTGTGTGTGTTTATGGCCTCCATATAGACATTTAATTCAATTTTATTGTTTAAGGTAGTTATTCACCTAGATCACAATAATAGAATTAAATCTTTTTCTCTAGGCTTAAGCCCAGTCCCAGACACCAAGTGTTTCAGGCAACCTCTGGAGTCTTTGTCTGCATATAAAGTTAAAATTATGTATACTGCAAGTATGTATACATCCTTTCTGTATACAGTATGTTTAATTTTAAAGGCTAAATGGTAGAAAACTTTTCAGATTCTTCAAGTCAAGTCAAGTCGAGCTTTATTGTCATTCTGCTACATGTGTGGACATATAGTGGAACGAAATGTCGTGTCTCGCAGGACCACGGTGCTACATACTAGTTAAACCTAAGATAAACATACAACAATGCAAGTATAGGAAAAACAATAGAGCTATACAACAGTTAACTATCTGACTATACATATACTAAAAATACTATAACTGCTATACCTAGTTGTCCACACATACACAAACTGAGACTGTACAAAAACTTTACATAAATACTGTACATGAAATTGTGCGAAAGAGATATATGTACATGAAATTGTGCAGAAAAATATATATTTTGTACATTAAATTATTGTGCAGAAGAGAGATTTTGTGGGAGACAGTGCATAGTGCAAAAAGATTTTGTAGTGCAATGCTCAAGTAAACATGTATTATTTTGTAGTGCAATGTTCATATAGACATATATTTTCTTAAGAGTCTTTGTGGCAGGGAGTGTTTGTAGAAAGTGTCTAGTGTGCATATAGTGGGATGAGTGCGTTACTACAGGTGGTTTGTATAGCCCACTCAATGATTTTTACATTCTATCTTTCATAGATAATTACAGTGAAGCATGCTGGAAGCTCTTGCAGAACAGACTGATCTCCAGTCAGAGGCTGTGCCCGACTCCCTGGTGCCACCAAACACAAAATAAAGTAAGACTGTGTGTATTATGTAATTCCTTGACACAGACCTGTCTAACAGGTCTTTGTAACATTGTGCAATTTAACAAATTAACATGCACATTTATTTTTTATCAGCAAAAACATTTCGCTGAATAATATGTTCACATGAATATAACACCCTCACTTTATCAAATTTAGTAATCATTAAATTTCCTGCCTTCTCTAAAGATGAAACCAGCACCTACTGGATGAATGAGACACTGATGAGGAGGCCTCCACACCCCTAAAACATTTGCCACAAGTGTCTCAAATACAATCACGATCCAAAAGGATTTGTTCAGCTTCTAACCAAGTCCCCAAGGACAAAGAAAAAACCACCCACTGCAGGCACCGTGGCATCATGAAACACCCAGACCTCAGTGAAAAGTCCTCTCAAGCTGTGACTCATTCATAAGATGTAAGATTTCTCTGTTTTCTATCATATATTCACTGTTGTTTAAGGCTCATTTCACAGCATGTGAAACCTTCAATCTTCTAATTCCTGTGTTTAATATTTTGTGTTGTATTTTTCAGGTACTTGACTTGGATTGCTGGTGGAGTGGATGTGAAGGACATGATCTGGCGAATTATGAGGCAGGCAATCAAAAATGACTTGGCTAAAGCGGTGATGGAGAAGTGTAAATGGGAAAACACCAAACCAAAGTTTGGTGCATAAAAACATTGTTATTGGTAAGTGCATTTTTATTGTAAGTCTTTCTTGAACTTTTTTCCCCCCACATGTCATGAATGAATGTTGAAAGTCATAGTTCTTAGACTGGTGGTGTCTTAAATGTATTTTTAACTCTGTATTTGTATGCTCCTATTGTAGAGGCTGTAAGAAGAAATTCTGTATGTGCACACAACTGAGCTGGAGGTTGAAGAAGTTTCATCTAGCTGGTGACCGTGAGGGTGGCAGAAAGAGAAGAACGACTTCTCAAGATGTTAATGTAAACCAGACAAGTTATTGTTAAGATAGTGAATCTTTTACATTGTTTTTTTTTAAGTATATTTTTTTGCACTTCTGTAAATATGAGTATTTCATTTGTCTTTTGTTTGTTGGTTTCTCTATTTTTATCACGTATGGTGTTTGTAACAGTTTAATTTGTTTTCTCGTTTTTGTTATTTTTCTTGTATTGTGACTATTTATTTGTTGCTTTTGTTTGGCCTTATTCTAGTGTTATTGTTTATCTTTTTCCCCATTGTTTTTATTTTTACTGTTACCTGGCTGAGATTTTTTGTCTCTCTACATCAATAAAACACTATACTGCATTTGCATTGTTTTGTTCTTTTATTATACCTTGCACAATATATAAATATTATACAGGGTAATTTCTGGTTTAGTTTTGGCATAATATTGGTCCAGTTATGGCTGTCTTCCGGAGCTTCTGGATAAGTTGTGGCTGAGTTCTGGGGTAAAGGTGGTGGCAGTTTGGCTTTTGTCCGGCTGACATCTGGGGCTTCCGGCACTGTTGTGGGCCAGTTATGGCTGCTTTCTGGGGACACTGTGGAGTTGTGGGTGAGTTTTGGTCTGCTTCAGGCATGGTTCTGGTATTCTTTAGGCAAGCAGCTTAAGGCCCAATTGAGGGCCGGGTCCGTGGCGGTATGTGGGCCACAACAACAGCCTGAATTCAACCAGTTAAGGCCCACAACCAATTTGCTATCTGGGTATAAATAAACAGTTCTTTATAATAGTAATAAAATTTCACTGTTACTTTATTTTTGATCAAATAATGCAGAGTTCTTTCAAAAACCATCCACACACACACATACAGAGAGAAAGAGAGAGAGATCTTCTAGTACACTTGCATTTGATTTTCTTTACATTTGATTTGTACTTACCTTCTCCTGACATGCGAATTGATGAATAAAAGCATTTTACTGTATTTTACTGTTTTATTGTGAAACGTATGGCATTAAAAAAGAAAGTGTGACTGCAGTCACATACCGTTTCTTCTTTTGGAGGTTATAAGGTGTGTTATCCAAAGCCTAAAATGCTCATTTCCATTCAGCATGCTTCAGCCGTTTGTTTCGGACAGTGCATGTGTGGCTGTTTGTCAGGAGGAGGGTCTGAATCTATTGTTCTGAGCGCTTTCATCATGCATGTACACACACACACAGATTGGCCAGGGTTCATTCAGGCACCCCCTCACTTTTCTTCATTGGCCTTATTCTGTTATGAGCTGAGTGCAGATGGTGCAGACCTTCTGCTGGTCTAATGGTTTTAACCTGGCCAGGCTCAGATTAATGCCCCAGCTTGAACCAGGAAGTGCAGAGGCCAATTACGTGCTGAAAAACATTCTCCTTCTGCAAATCTGCATCAGACACACGAGCCTCCCCCTTTAATCTCATTGTGAGGTGCTATTTAATCAAACACGCTCATCCTCTTGATCCTCCATTGTTCATATGTTTATCAGTTTGATGGCCAAAGAGCTTTTTACTATTTTGGGGAATATAATCAGTGAAAGAGAGAGAGAGAGAGAGCAAAGGAAACAGTCTTTCGTTTTTCTTTGAGCTAATTTCCTGCATCAAACCAGTTTTGGCTTTGTTACTAACATCAACCTTCTTCCCGGTCCCCCTCCCAAACCATCTGCTGCTGTGAGGGCAGCATAATTACCCCAAACAAGCCCCTTCCCCCCGGACCACAGCCTCTGGGTTTACTGATTAGATGTACCTCACCTCATATGACCCTGTGTTAACCTCCTTGCCTCAGACAAGGAAACACAAATGTTATATTTGGGGTTAGACCTAGACAGCAATACATTTTCAGTGCTAAGTTATAGTTTTAATGAGCAGGGAACACAAATATTTTACTTGACTTTCTATAGTGGACTCGCTTGACCTTATTTATAACGTGATACATTGCTTCATGCATATTCATAATAATTTCATAATAACATTCATGATAATTTTCAAAAAAATATTTTAAATTATTTTTGGTTTTTAAATGATAAAACCAAATAGTATCTGCAAACAATTTAGGTCGGATTTTTGTTTTTATCAAGACTAGTTTCCCCTCAAGTTCACATAAGTGTCATAGATAAATCCACAGGTGTAGTTCATCACATTACAGAAAGTGCTCAAATACATTTTTAATTATTTTAAATAATATATGATAATATAAAATAATATGATATATTTAAATAAATATATAATAAATATTTATTATTTATTTAATATATATCTATATCTATATCTATCTATCTATCTATCTATCTATCTATCTATCTATCTATCTATATATATATGATAAATTATATCATGTAATTTTTGTTTATACATTTATAATGTATAAAATAATAAATATAATACATAAAACAATAAATAACTATTACTATAAATAACTCGTAGCTTTGTAAAATTATGGTTGAACCACTGATGTCACATGGACTATTTTACCGATGTCCTTGCTACGTTTCTGGACCTGGGAACATTGCAGTTGCATTGCTGTCTGTCTGTCTGTCTGTCCTGTCTATCTATAATTTGTTCTAAATAAAAATAATTAAAACATAAATTATAGTATACAGTACATATACACACTATATATATATATATATATATATATATACACATATACATACATACATATATATATATATATATATACACGTGTGTGTGTGTGTGTGTGTTTGTGTGTGTGACCCTGGACCACAAAACCAGTCTTAAGTCGCTAAGGTATATTTGTAGCAATAGCCACAAACACAGTGTATGGGTCAAAATGATTGATTTTTCTTTTATGCCAAAAATCATTAGGACATTAAGTAAAGATCATGTTCCATGAAGATATTTTGTAAATTTTCTACTGTAAATATATCAAAACTTAATTTTTGATTCGTAATATGCTTTGCTAAGAACTTCATTGGACAACTTTAAAGGCGATTTTCTCAATATTTAGATTTTATTGCACCCTCATATTCCAGATTTTCAATAGTTGTATCTCAGCCAAATACTGTCCTATCATAACAAACCATACATCAAAGCTTATTTATTCAGCTTTCAGATGATGCATAAATCTTGATTGACCATTATGACTGGTTTTGTGGTCCAGGGTCACAAACATTATGAATGAGCTAACATCAATTGACAGTTTAAATTCTATATTCATGCCAATACAATGTGTTTTTTTTTGTTGTTTTTTGTCATGCAATGTTCTGGGAAAATTGCTTAATGTCTGAATAAAAAAACATTTGTATAAATCTGCTCAAATCTTTGTTAAAATCTGCTTTTGGTGTCTTTTTAATGGAAAGCAGTCTCTATCAATAATGTGAAGCTGTTAAGTGCTGTAATAGATGTTACAGGGTGTTAATTCCCATCGGGAGCCTGAATAAAACAATGGATTCATAGTATTAGTTCTGCCTGGGGTGGGGGTGGGGGGGGACACAATGTTCGTCACTCACATGGCAGCTCCTAGTATCATGGTTATGAGAGTCTGCCCACCATCTGCTGCTGTAAACAATGTTTCCTGGCTCTGCCACCCTCTCTCACACACACTCACTGCATGCAGAGACAGCGTACAAGGTTCAGCATAAACAGGCCTTTGGGAACATTTGAACTCTGCTCTCAAAATTCATACCCTAAATATCTGCAGAAACACATGATTTACTTCAGGCATAACTTTAAAATATGAATAAAAGATAACAGTGTTCCTTATTTAAATGCACAATACTGTTCAAAAGGGTGTCGTTTAAAAAAAAAAATCAGTGATGCACTAAATTAATCAAAAGTGACAGTTAAAACTTTTTACAATGATACAAAAGACTGATATTTTAAATAAACTCTTCTGTTTTTGAAAGACTCCTGAAAAAAATGTATAACAGTTTCACAAAAAACATGGAATGATAATATGAAATAAATTGGCATATTAGAATGATTTCTGAAGGATCATGTGACACTGAAGACTGGAGCAATGGATGCTATATCATAAAATATTTTTAAAAAGACTTTTAAATTGTAATAATATTTCGCAATATTACTGTTTAACCATATTTTTGATCAAATAAATCCCG
This sequence comes from Spinibarbus caldwelli, assembly GCA_039654775.1. NCBI lineage: Eukaryota > Metazoa > Chordata > Actinopteri > Cypriniformes > Cyprinidae > Spinibarbus > Spinibarbus caldwelli. The sequence goes on along the minus strand of CM077266.1, from coordinate 9,049,671 downwards.
ACTTGGTGAGCAAAAAAGACTTCTTTATAAAACATTAAAAATCTTACCATTATTAAAAACAGTGAATAACACACTCTGAAAAAGAACAACGGAAAAAGGTCATTCATAAAATGAGAGCTTTATTCATATCAGATTAAAATATACTAATTCCAAATTTACTTCACACACACTTTTCTTCTTGAAAAAAACAATCTGAAATTATTTAAAAAAATGTTGGAATAGGTGGAGCGGTCCCACAGAACGATAAATACACAGATGTAAGATTGAGTGCTAAAACAATACGTGATGACTGATCATAAATACATACTCAAAATAAGACATTATATGTTAACACCCAAAACACCTAAATCAAAGTAAAATCGACTTGTTCTGCACAAGACAATTCAACTGACACACACAACAATGCATCTAAAGGTCCGTTCACACCAAGAACAATAACTATAATAACTATATTAGAGTCCACACCAGCCAAACGCTAATTTCTGTTCATTATAAGCAAGCACTGCATTAAATGGTTAGTTCACCCAAAAATGAAAATTCTGTCATTAATTACTCACCCCTCATGTTGTTCCAAACCTGTAAGACCTTCGTTCATCTTCTCCCAGAGTTACCGTCTTGCGCGGCTGGGGTACTCTCTAAAATGGCGGAAGACGTTAACTCGGGAAAAGAAGTGTTGCATAAGTTATGTTATTATTGTTTTCTTTGCGCACAAAAAGTATTCTCGTAGCTTCGTAAAATTATGGTTGAACCCCTGATGTCACATGGACTATTTTACCGATGTCCTTCCTACGTTTCTGTGCGTTGATCGTGGTAATATCATTGCTGTCTATGGAGAGTCAGAGAGCTCTCAGATTTCATCAAAAATATCTTAATTTGTGTTCCGAAGATGAACAAAGGTCTTAAGAGTTTGGAACGACATGAGGGTGAGTAATTAATGACAGAATTTTCATTTTTGGGTGAACTAACCCTTTAATGTTGTCTCTCACTTTAAACTTTAATGTTTTTATCGTTCGTCAGCTGAAACAAAAATTGTTCCTGTGTCGTTATCATTACAGTTGTGGACTCTACTGTTCTCACCGAATTACAACGATTTTTAAAACTTTATATTTATCGTTACTGTTATTGTCCTCGGTGTGAACAGGCCTTAAATCAGGAAATCAAACTCAGTTTGGTCAGTGTAGGTGATGAAAGAGTCTTTGGTTGCGCCAAGGCTTTTTATTTACGAGCCCCATCTGGATTACCTCATTCAACAGCCACATTTACTAGCTGTCGATCGCTTTCTTCCCCAAAACACGTGGTGAGAAAGTCTGGTTTACCACTTGATTTGTGATTTAATGGCAGGAACTAATGAGACCAAAGGGGACATCACGGGCTGTGAGAACGCCTCAGTTCCCTTTCAAAGCTGACAGCTGCTTTTCTCAGCTGCGGCTGGGGAGAAAGACTTGGCTCTAGCTAATGTACGTGACCTGTGCCCTATAAATGGCATACAAATGCCTCATTTACTCCATAATCACATTCAAACAGAGACAGATCACAATCTGGAGAGGAAGTGTACGTACAAACCTCTATCAAACGTTGCTACTTCCGCTATACGAGGTCAAAGTAAGACCACTGTGGTTGCTACGGTTTACCATAAACGTAACGTCCCCAAAACGAACAGATCAATAAATACACGTATAAATAAACAACATGCAAGTGACTGGAGGAAATAAAGACACAAGGGGAAACAAATGGACGACGCTTCTGTTCGAGTGTGTTATCGCCTCAGATGAGTTAAAAGGTGCCGTACTAAATGGGTTCGTCTTTCACCCTTCTTCACCATGGATCCAGCCATTAGTTAAACCTGAGTATGGGACAAAACTGTGACCTTGGCCAACCCCAAGGAAAGCAAACGTCGATTTGTGCCTCGATTTGCACACACACACTCCCTTGAATTGAATAGGAAAGTACTCACATAATAGAAACACTTGGTGTCTAGCTGGCACACATTCATTCGTATATATACACACAGGACATGGGTAGCGCTGCTGCTATGAACCTTGCACCCTCACGGTTTAGAGGTGTGTGTCAGGTAGATAGATTTCCAGGGAGGAAGTTACAGCCAGATAATGAAACTAATTATTCATATGCTGCACATCTCTTTCTAGCGTTATGGGCCGTGGGGAGTCCAGGGTTTTCAGTCCCACCCGTTGTCCTTGATCATGTGGGCCAGCTCGATGATGAATTTGCCCTCCTTGTACTTCTGACTGCTTTCGAAGGCATGCTCCTAACGGAAAGAAGAAGAGGGAGGGAGAGAGAAAAAGAGAAACAAATGTGTGGTCACTTCAAAGTCAAGATCTGCTGATCCAAAAATAATGGGCAGCTGTTGGGAAGCTTTTCTAGATATGTCAATCAAATATAAGACCTTTAAATAGCAGTATTAGAGGAGCTGTCTCACTATATATGGGCTGTAAAACAAGTGCTAACTTCTAAATCTATTCTGATATGATTATTCTTTAAATATAAGTGTGAATAATGTCAATTAGATCATTTAAAATAGGAAATGATATCTCAGAGTGGACTCTGAAGTCCCTCATGATTTCTTGACATGTTTCTTAAAAAAAAAAATAATAATAAAATTATATATATATATATATATATATATATATATATATATATATATATATATATATATATACACACACACATACATACATGTGTGTAATGATTCTTTTTTTATATAGATTTCAATTTTTTAATAATATTATATTTGTAGTAATTTTTAATATTAATAATATTTTTGTATATTACGTTTTAATATTATTTAATATTTTTTTGTTTTATAACCTTTTTAAAAATAAACTATATAGGTATATATTATATTATATTTTAATATTGTATTTTATAATGTACATTAGTATTCAAAAGCTTGTGGTCAGTAAGATTTTTTAATGTTTTTGTTTGAGGTAAGTGGTCTTTGAGTGAGTGAGTGTGTGTATCTAGTCCGATCCAGAGCTTACGTATTTCCAGCCCAGAGTGGTTTTACAGTTCTCACAGTAGATATCGGCCACCGCGTGAAGACCGGTCAGCAGTACCCTCTCCTCTGCCGGCCCACAGCCTACATTCACCCTGATTGATGAAAAGAGGATGTCAAAATTTGGCATGACCTTTTTGACCTTTTTGTGTTGGATGGTTAAAACAAACTACAGGACTTACACCGAGTTGAAGAGGTAGGCCCTGCCTTGACTCCCTTGAAAAGACTGCAAAGGAAATAAAACAGGAAAGATTACATTTCAAAATCGCACAAAAAACCCACATCTTAATAAACACACTGAATTGGATGACGTGTTTTACATATTTAAGTCAGAGTAATTCAACATCATTTACTTGTATATTGTGACTGCACAATCAGGTAATCTTTTGGAAAAATCAATTTCCCTTCACTGCTCCATTCACGACCTTGGCAGAAAGGATTTCCCAGGCATGATGTGAAACAGGGGCAGGGTCATAATTATGGGTGTTTGAAAGCGGTTTGGCCATATGGGCATGGATCAAAAGAACATTAGGGTGGTTTCATTTTGGCTGTGTTATACTAGATAGTAATGTAGGCGTTCTTTCTCTATCTTTAAGCCTAAATAATCTACAAAACCAGATTGAAACCATGACAACAATGGGTAAACACTTAAAACACAATACAATAAACACGTTATAAACTTGTAGTATGTTAATTAATTTTCTGTGAATCAGTTCAAGGTGCCTGTTTCAATCAATCAGTTCAAAATGGATTAGATGATTCATTCAGATTCAAATTTAATAATTCAAATTCAGTGATTTAACAGATTCACAATGATTCAATCAATGATTTAAAAGAAATTAAATATAATTCTTCCTTGCCTTGACTATTTGAAACAGATGTTTAAATAAAACATTGAATCTATTCATTTGAATCTATTATTTTAAATCATTTTGTATTGAAGAGCTGCCAAAGTAACATATTAATTAATAACATTTAAATATGCATTTAAATAGTTTTTATCTAAAAAAAAAAAAAAAAAAAAAGTTTTCCAATTTTTAAAAACAAATAAGATGCATACATGAAAACTCTCAAGTATATTTAAAGTGTAAGGAAAATATTATATAAATAGTATTATATGTTACTATTACATTATACACACATCTTTCAAATGTTTGGAGTTGGTAACATTTTAATATTTTTATATTTAGTTTTTAAAATATAGTAAAAACAGTAATATTGTGAAATATTATTACAAAATCTAAAATTGTATATAATTTAAAATGTAAAATGTTAAAGCTGCATTTTCAACAAATTAACAATCATTTATTAAATGATTTAAATGAAAATTATTAATATAATTCTTCCTTGCCTCAATTATTTTAAACCAAATTTTGCTAATTTTGACTTGCATGAAACATTGAATCTATCTAGCTATGACTGTTACATCGAAATGATGATTCCTTACATATTTTCAGTGTTTTCACTTCTATTTTTTGTATTTAAGAGCTGCCATAGTAACATATTAATTAATAACATTTAAATATGTATTTAAATTTACTGAATACATGCCATTTTCATGTTTAATGAAGGCAGTTTGTATAGATTTCAAATACTAGCTATCCAAATGCTGGATCACTTTTTTGTCCCTTTAACAAGTTTTACTACCTGAATGTTAAATCAAAAACACAAGCCTCCTATTGTGCAAAGTCTATTAACCTACTTTTAAACTACTACAATTATTCTGTTCCACTCTGACCTTTATTTGGTTCAGAGGGATTCGTACTAATTGAAATCTAATTATCATTTCAACCTCAACTCCACCCCAGAACCGCCTGCAGTGCTCTCGCTCCCCCTGCAACACAAGTAAGCCTCGGCAGGCCGGATACCGCTGGCTTTATTTTGGAAACACAGTATGTGAACAACTAATGAATGAAGCAAAAACAATCTTATCTAATCTGCACAATCTGTAAACACACACGGCACATCAAAAACCCTGTCTGATAAAGTCATGGTATCAGACGACCCAAACCCTGTGCGCAGACTTTAGTGTAGCATTATAGGTATACGTGGGTGTCCTGGATCATCTGCGTATACTACAGAGACGTGATTACTCCTACTCCTTCAGCACACAAAAGCCCAAACGATGACCTGCTTCCCTTGATCCTTGATTGTGTGACATGTACGCACACAATTGAATGCCTTACTGACCCACATTCTGCCCGCACACACAATCCATGCGCAGATAACTCACACGCACAAAGTTCACATTATGAATTAAAGGTGCTATTAATAATCTTTGACACATATTTCTCCATGCACACACATAATGACAAACACCTCATAAAAAGGCCCCATATGGTGTTTTAAAAGTGTGCCAATGGAAGAGTCTGTGCAAATGTAGTACAATTAAAGTGGGATTATATGGTTTCACTAATGAAGTCATAAACTCAAGTTTTTATGTATGGGCCCGTTTTTAAAGAACAGAATCAAAAGTTTACCCAAAATCCTCAGAGCAATTTACAATTGCATGGCAAAAAATTAATACACTACACTGTAAAAAATGAACGTGAATTTAATGGTAAAAGAATGTAAAAATGCTACAGTAAAAACCTGTTAAAGGTGGAGTATGCATTTTTTCAAAAACGCTTTAGAAAACAAGTCGGGGCCGAGTACCAAAACAAACATGTAGCCAATCAGCAGTAATGGGCGTGTCTATTCATGATGCAGAGGAGAGAGAGCGCTCATCAGTGCACATGACGGACATTAGCCGTGCCGAGCGACGACAGAAAGAGGCGATAAAAAACAAAAGAGGAAAACATCTGCGGAACAAAAGAAGGCTTACACCGTGTCTACACTGGACGCGACAGTTGTTCTGTCACGGTCTGTCTACACCAGACCCGACAAAGCTACCATTGAAAATCATCTGAAATTTGTGTCAATATGTCATAAATAGAACGTGGCAGCAGTTTTCTGTCTGGGATTTGTCGTGTCGCGGCACGGCATCTAGTGTAGACAGCATCACTGATTATAATGAGTTCTATAGTATTTTGTCGCGCCGCGCCACTCGCGTCCGGTGTAGACACGGTGTTACGATAAGGCAAGAAGTAGGACCCATGTAAATATCGGATCAGCTTTCCAGTGCTGGAGAGAACTGAAGGAGCTGGAAGGCCTGCGATCAGATGCCGAGGTTGCTTTGTTTCTTCTTGATAAGTGAGTAACATTGGTTTTGCTTTGCTTCAAAGAACTAATCATTGCCTGAGTTGCGTAACGTTACGTATGTGTGGGGCGGAGCTATCAAAATAGGGGCGAGACTCTTTTGGGGTAGGGGTGTGTTTGTTTTGGTGATTTCAAATGTCAACACTGGCAACCAGAAATCGCTTACCCCACCTTTAAATGGTTAACGGTAAGTTCCCCTACTATATACGGTAAAAAACTGTATTGGCCATTACATGTAATTTTACGGTAGTATACCGTTTTTGGAAGTGAAAAAGAATGTATAGTTTACAGTGAATAACTGTAAATTCCCAGAATTTCCTGCGTTACATTTCAAATTTGATGTTTTTTTGTTGAAAAAAACATGTTTCTTAGTTTTTTCTTATCAGTTTTGCACATTAGGGTTGCCTGTTACACCTAATGTTGTTAAATTTATGTTTATTGCATTATTTAATTTTCATGTGTGTTACCATGATGGTGTTTAGTGTGTGTGTGTGTGAATGACACTGTGCACCTTCTACATATGTTAATATTTAAAAGCTGCTTGTGATAGGCTTTGGTTCATCATGTGACTTTCTCATCACTACCTGCTATTGGTGGTTATCAGTGTATTACAAAAGTACAAAACAGATTTCAGTACTTCAATAGGTTGGTATATTAACATTATATCAGTTAATGAAATTACGGTATTTAACTGTAAATTTAAGTTAAAACTGTAAAATCTAAAGCCCAATTTATACTTCTGCGTCGTCGTCCGCATCGACGTGCAGTACACATGCGGACCGCTAGTCCGCAGTGTCCACGGGCATGTGAAGATAGCATTCTTTCAATCTCCACAAGGACGTGTACCATGGCAGATCAACATTGTTTGTCGCGGACAACTAGTGATGTATAATGCTATGTAGTATAATAAATGAAGACACTTGTTCTTTGCTTTGTTTTATTTTAAATAAGAAGGTGTAACATTAAACTATATTACAGTGCTCATAAATGCACACAAAACTTAAGTGCATACGGAGGGAGGGGTTCTAGCAGACCAATCACAGTGCTTGCAGTCCGCGTAGAATTGACGCGCTGTTAGATTTTTGGAGAGGTGCACGTCAGGTACGGCGTAGGCCTTTGCGTCTCTGCGTAGGCTACGACGTAGGTTCAACGCAGAAGTATAAATTGGGCTTAATATGTTGCTACTGTATTTTTTTTTTACCTTAAATTTTACGAACTTTTTTTACACAGAAAAAGTTCAAAAGTCTGAGGTAAGATTTTTAATTATATGTGAAAAATGTTGTTTATGCTCACCAAGGCTTTAATTTTTTGATTAGAAATACAGTAAAAACATCAATATTATGAAATATTATAACAAATTAAAATAACTTTTCTATTTGAATTTATTTTAAAATGTAATTTATTGATATCATAGAATTGCTGAATATTTAGAATCATTACTCCAGTCTTCAGTGTCACATGATCCTTCAGAAATCATTCTGATATGCCAATTTGCTGTTCAAGAAACATTTCAAGATTCTTTGATGAGTAGAAAGTTCGAGAGAACAGCAATTACTTGAAATAGAAATCTTTTGATACATTATATAAATGACTATACTAATATTATTCATTTCTAAAAAAAAAAAATAAATAAATAAATAAATAAATAAATAAATCTTACTGACCCCAAAAGCTTGAACGATAAACATATATAAAATGCAAAATATATATAAAAAAAATTATACACTTTTTAACATATTACACAAAAACACACATACCGATTGTTCAGCTGACAAAACACCTTACAAAAGACTTTTAACTGACAAAAACTCTATAAAACAGTTTTGAAAACTACTACAGCGCATGCCATTGTAAAGACTGTAAGTCTACCCCTCACAGCCTCATTTTCATTCAATTCAATATGGTGTCTAACCCGATTAAGATCTATAATTAAGATAAAAGAGGCTAAAAGAGACATTGCTGATAACCTTTGAGATGAGCTCATCATGGTTGGCCAGGTGCGCTCGGCAGTGAATGCAGCTGTAGGTGCGATGGCAGTTTGGCAGGTACGCCTGGAAGGTTTTGGAGCGTGTCATGGCGACCGTGGCGGGAGAGACGGCACGGGGGCGGAGCAGGAAGGGCCGGTTAGCCCAGGACGACTCGCAGGAGAAACAGTGGAGCACGCAGGTGAGGGCCGTGGTGAAGCTTCAGGAGAAATGAGAGCACACCTGTAGGGAACACACACATTTTTAGGAAGAGAACTAAACAATGTAAAATTACACAACCAGTGAAAAGTCTGGGTTAAGATTTATACTTTTTTTTTTTTTAGCAAGGAAGCATTAAATTGATCAACAGTGACAGTTAAGGCATTTGTTACAAAGACATAATGTTACAAAAGATTTCTATTTCAAATAAATGCTGTTTTTTTATTTTAATTTCCTATTCATCAAAGAATCCTGAAAAAATGATTTTCACAAAATTAAATAAATATTAAGCAAAAACTGTTTTCAACAATGACAATAATAAATAATAATTACCAACAATAATTGATCATAACTGAGCACCAAATCAGCATATTGGAATGATTTCGGAAGTATCTGGAGTAATGAAAACTGAAAATCCATCTTTGTCATTACAGGAATAAATTACTTTTTAAAATAAATTAACAAAACAAATATCTAAAAAAAACATATACATACAAACATATATAATATATACATACATATATATACACATATACATAAAAATATATATAATATATACCAGTTCTGAACTGTAATAATATTTCACAACATTACTGTTCTTACCATATTTATTTTTAAATAAATGCTAATGGTCAAAAACATAAAAAAAAAAAAAAAAATTATTCCAAACTTTTAACCAGTAGTGTATAATTCAGAAATCATCATATGTATGAAACCACTACCATAAGCATATTAACATATAACAACATACATGTATGTATCAAAACATATATTGAACTTACACATTATAGTCTTTAAAATACAGTTGCAAAAACAGCCCTTTTAACTTTAAGTATCAAAGAGAGAAAATAGTCATGAAATAAAAATATAAAGTGTAGTGTGGCCCCTTTAAGACAAGCTTGACATGTTGTAGCTATATAAATAAATATACAAAGACATAAAGAATGAATAGATATTAAATATTAAAGAATTCTACAGTGTATTCCTACATTTTTGGTGTCATAAATGACGCAGATTGATGCGAAATGATGTTGAAAACTGAGTGTACATCAGTAAGACACGCAGACAGTGAACGCAGCAGACGTCATTTACAAGAACACGGTGCAAATGCAGGCAAATAGGCATGAATCAGTGCGTCTGTGAGCTGTTGTCTGTCAGCTAACTGTGATTGTGCGGTCCTGCGTTCATTCTGCCCTCGGGTTAGAAGGGGGCTGCGCTGTATGAGAGGCGGCTTTTTAATGCAGAGAGCTGGAGACCTGCCAATGACGTGGGCTCAAACACACAGAGACAGCCAGACAACCAAACGTGTATGATTTCAACGCTCCTCTTTGTTCGATGGATTCATCCCTAACAAAATGTGTTACATTTAAACAAAACAAATCCATATGTTATCACACAAAATGTTGCCTGGGACAGAAGTAGTTCATGTGCTATATTTCAAGGCATATGACCAAAATTTAGCTTGTTATTCACGTTTACACAAATTTTCCCTACACTTTCTCTCTGAAATTTTATAGTTTAAGTCATTTGAACTACTTTTATGGTGCTTTGTTGTCCTTTTTTGAGACTGACAGTCTCTGGTCACTTTTGTTTTCATTTTATGGAAAAGAGCAGCGTGAACATTATTCTAAACATCTCCTTTTCAGTCATACAGGTTTGGAATAAAATGAGTTAATTATGATGCATTTGCCATTTTTGGATGAACTACCCCTTCAGGTCACACAAATTTGTTGTGATTTTCTGAATTCAATTAATAAGTTGGCAATCTGACTTATTGTGTGCCCTCTTTTACGTCATCGTGGCATGTTGGCAGCTTTTCGCCTGTTGAGGCAGCAGCTTTGGACGAGATTTAAGGCAGAACTAATTACTAAAAGAATCCGCAGGCATCTTATTTAATTACCCAGAAGCGCGGACAGCTATTCGTGAGATCGAAAAAGGGCCTTGTGAGTGACATCATCTGATATTTGAATTCCAACCACATCTCTGCAAACCGACATAATTATCACATAAACAAAAGCATTTGTTAGCTGTTCTGACTCAGCAAAGTCAGCAATAAACCCTGCTGAGGTCATAAAGCACATATTTAGAAAAGAACAAATGTTTAAATGTTTTTTCCATTGTAGAATACAAATGGTGACACTTAACAATAATGTTGCATTTGTTAATACTACATTGGCTTACATAACCTAACAGCAGAATTTATTAATCTTAGTTAGTTGATGTTAACTAATGCATTAACACAAAAACCTTATTGTAAAGTGTTACCATACAAATAAAGCCACGTGGCTAGTGTGACTGTGAGAAAAACTCTAAGAATAAATACTTTTTTAGATATCACATGAACTCAGTGACTCCTGCAGCAAATTGAATTAAACAATTCATAAAAAGCTGCAGGTTTCCTGGGAAGCTATTTGCGATTCTGATGAAAGATGCGGAGGCTGGAATTCATTCAGATCTTGACAGATGAGATGAAGATAAATGGTTGTCGCCAATATAATTACTGAGGCCATAATCACAGAAATGGTGCCCACTTCGTCTCTGTCTGCTTTGTGTGTTTACCATTTCAAATTAGTCTGGAGCAGACCAAACACGTGTATAATGAAGAAATCTCATTCATCAAATGTCCAAACATGGCTGATCTTTCTTCTTCTGACCACACAGTTGACGACTCGACAAACAAATCTAATACAGACTGTTGTAACAAAACCAAGACTGCAATTATGGTCGAATATCAGGTGAAATGCATTTCCCTTAAAGGAATAGTTTACCCTCAAATAAGTTTGTTTCTTCATCGGAACAGATTTAGAAAAATTTATTTTACATCACTTGCTCAAGTCCTCTAACCATAATATTGCTTTAGAAGTAATGGTTTAAAGTTAAATGATGGATTTGTTTCTTATAAACACACAGCTTTTGACTGCACAAGATGTTTGAGTTGTGTGGATTACTTGTGGATTATTGTGATGTTTTTATCAGCTCTCATTCTAACAGCACCCGTGCTAAATGCTAAAAGCTAAATTTCTCCAAATCAATACTGATGAAAAAACAAACTCATCTAAATCTTGCATGGTCTGAGGGTGAGTACATTTTCATTCATTTTTCAGTTTTGGGTGAACAATTCCTTTAATTTCTATGGTGGTTAGACCCTGAGTAATACTAACCGAAAGACAGGTAAGACATAATGAAGATTTTTTGTTTTCTTTCTTGTTTATGCATGCATATATCAAGAAAACTAGCTAAGGTTTCCCCAGTAAACTTGGAAACGCACACAAGCTGTTTTCAACTGCATAATATTGTAAATCAATATCATCTCCGTCCCAAAGTATTACACTAACATAAATCAGATAAACCCGTTTTTAATAAAAATACCTGTTATGTAACAATAACACATGGTGTAGCAGGTACATCAGCACGAAATCTGTTTTTAATAAATGGCTTTGTTTGTTAAACAAGAACATAAAAAAGGTCTGGCACATTTTAAGCAGTAAGAGGGCATCTAAACAGACAATGACCCCCGGACAGGTGGCGAATCCCCCCTTGTTCCCCCCAGTCCCTCACATAATACACAGCAGGCAGCTCCCATAATAGCACTTTTTTTTTTTTTTTTGCTGTCCTTTGAAACCTGTCAGCATAAATTAAAAAGCCCCTGCTGCGTACACACATATGCTGTGATATTTAGCTCTAACTAAATTGTCGATTATACATCTGATGGATTAACACTTTATTTTACAGTGTCCTTGTTAATGTAATTACAATACACAAATACAAGGAGCTCTTTAAAAGGATTCATATTAATTAGTAAATGCACACTAAAAATAAGAGTTTAATATTTTAAAGTTGGGAAAAAATACAATCCTAAAAATTTTTTAAAAATAAATAATAAAAAGCTCACTTCAAGAAAAAAAAAAGTTAAAGTTTGGAAAAAATACAATCCTGAAAATGTAAAAAAAAAAAAAAAAAAAAGCCCACTTCAAGAAAAATAAAAAACTTTTTTGATCTCAAACAACCTATTAATATACCGGCTTTGAAAATGTACTCTTTGTGTAATCATCCGTAAGTATAACCTCCCAGTCCATATTCTGATGGCACAAACTGACAGAAATACCCATGAATGTGCAAAGCTACTTAAGGGCAAGAGTGTTGGAAACGGAGTGGATCAGATGGAGAGACAGAGCGATGGATCCAGGTCAGACGAGTATGTGTGGGTGTCAGTGAACCAGCTTCTATGTAGGCCATAGTAGATGCCACCAGACTGAGAGTGCAGATGGCAGCACCAGCTCAGCACCTCTGGCAATCACATCTTTGAAAACACCAATTCAGAAAAGCCAGCTTTAAAATGACAACAAGCCTGAGTGTCACTCATATACGTTGTGATGACAAAACAGTACACAGTATCAACACTGCAAAATATTTAATAGATACTTTCATTTTTAAGCGTTCTAGCCCTTTAAGATCACTTGCTTGTGCATAGCATGTTTCATAAAAATAAGCAGCAACATAAGTGTATTTATGCAAGTATCAATGAAATATCAATAACATGCACGTTAATGATAATTAAATAGTTTGTTATGCAATATGAGTGGCATGAACGCTTTCTCACAATTTTTTAAGTCAATTCCCATGTTCTTTTTCATGCAAAACAGCATATATTATTAAAGCAGATTATTAATTAAATTTAAAATAATAATAGTTAAATTCATATAAAAACATCTTGACGACATACAATTTGTGTTCATGGCCAATGGCTCATGCATAAACAGTTATTTTCTTCTTCTCCTAATGTACCAACATTTGGTGATAGTGGCATATAATCCTATAATAGTCTAGATTTAAAGCACACTTTCGGAAAACAGATGACAACTATAGCATAGCAGAGTATAATTGTTGACATTTTAACTATGCATTGATGCATTCTGTATACATTACGTTTTAAACCCAGATTAGCAACTATCATCGGCAGTGAGATCTAATCTAAAACTAAGTTGACAGAATTTACAAGGTTATTTTTAGTAAGCTGTCATATTCTGCACGATACTAAATAACAAACGTAACATTTTAAAAGACGAACTTCCTAAAGGTATCACTACACGCGTTATAATTGGACAAATGTTACCTTTGAATGGAAAGGTGTCGCGCAGGTCCACCTCTATCTCTCTTTAAAACTGCAACTTCATGCAAAACAGCAGGCGATGATTCTTCACAACTCTTTCCAGGTATCTTCATCAGCCACGCACCTCGAGACGAGAGCAGCGCTCTGTAAATACAGCACCGTTGCGCATCGGGCCTCGCCATACAAGCTCCCAGTTTGATTGACAACCAGGCCAGCCAATAGATGAGACAAAACGGCCTAGCAACAATACGCTGATTGGCCAGCCTAAAAAGTGGACGGACCAATGAGCGAGCGCAGAGGATATGCAGGCGAAAAACCAAAACATTTATCATCTGTGATGTGTCAGTTGGATAAGTAATAAAAGCGAAAGTAAGTCTTAAATAACTTTAAACTCCGAAAACATTACGTATTTATAAGATATTACAGTTGTCACGTTGTATTTTCTCACTTGAGAATGTCAAAGATATACCAAGTCATAATTACGTTAGACAGATCACATAATAACTAAATAGCGCCTCTCTGTGTTGTGTTTTTACTGGCTGTTTTATGTAAAAACCATAACAAACCTTAACAGACTGATATCTAAAACCACAACCGTAACAGATTGATATTTTAACATTCTTTCTAAGGAACAAGTGTTTTAAAAGATCTCATTTTATTTACTCAGGTAAAAATAATTCATAACATCAACCTCAAAAGTCCACAGCAAACTGAAAATCCAGAGTGGACACTATCTGCATACAAATTAAAGTAAAGTAAATTCAGTTTAAAATAATGTTATGGTTTTATAATGACATTGTGCACTGTCTGTTTTTTTTTCTCACTGCAGGTATTTATTTACTGTAAACACAACATTCATTCGTTTGATTGCTTGTATTTACAGCCACAATTATTTCTAGAATTTGGTTAATAAAAGAACCGGCACAGAAAATGAAAAGAAGCATGGAGACGCCAAATGTCCTTGTCCTACAGATATCCCAACAGTGCTTTTAAGTGCAGAGTGTTTTTTTGTTACTGTGGAGTTGAACTAGTCGTGTTGGCACGCAGACTGCCTCTCAGCACCCTGAAGTTTGCCAATGGCTGGTTCTCCTTCGGAGGGTAGCATGGTCCACGATCTGTCACGTAGGCATAAGGGAAGCGTAACACCCAGAGTCCATCAGGGGGCAGCACAACCTCAGCCTGCTCCGGATGGAAGATAGGACAGGGAGGGGGACCTGGCTGGACCTATGAGAGAACACAGAACAGTATACTTCAATGGAGGAGATGTGGGTGGTAATAATTGTGAATACTTCAATTTGAGAATGAAATGTACAGATTTTTCACTTTTTAACATATTGTACCTGTGGGTTTAGGACAATCTCAAGAGGAGCATCAGGGATGACTACAAACAGACGAGCCAGTTGAGCATAGTGTGGCTTTATCCCTCGTCCTTGAGCTGGGGAGGGAATGTATAAAGGCATATCAGAATTCAAGCATCTGATTGCAGGTTCCTTTGGTCCGCCTTGCCCAAGCACTTTGACTACTTTATCAGGGCCAGAACTAAGGAAGCGGCGTCCTCTGCTGTCCTCATACTCGAAACCAACGAAAGCACGAGCTACATCATCTCGTCTGCGCCCTCGTCCGATTCCTCCAGCGCTGCCTCGCTTTCCAGCGGATGCTTTATTCGGTGCTGGCCAGGAGGCTGGGCCTCCGTCCAGAGGCTCAAGTGATCCTACATCCTCCTCCGATCGGCTCCGAATGACAACATCCCAGGGCAAGAGGAAAGCGGAGCCTGGGAGGAATCCAGGTTGCTCTAAACCAGTGAGGCTGTTGTAGGCCTTAGCTGGACCAAGTTTAACAAGAGACCAACTCGAGAACTTGGGCAACAGTCCCTTCGGGCATCCAGAATGAAGCATACCAGGGAGATACTCCACTGTGGAGGGCTGTCTGTCCACCAAGCTTGGCCTCTTCTCTTGTCCTTCTGCTCCATCACCATATGTTCCAAGGCTGTCAGTTGACTGGCCCAAGCTAAGAGCGAGACTCAGACTTGTGCTATCACCAGGTGTGTGAGTGCTAGTCTCTTTCTCCTTTAAACGATCAGCTTCTCCCGATGGAGGTACCTCTCCAGGTCTGGGCACCTCATCACTGACAGGAGCAGGGTCAGGTGTGCTGGCTTGGAACACTGGGAAATTGATCCTCTCCAACTTCCCACAGCATTTCTCCTCAAGCATCTGAGAATAAAAGACAGAATGATGAAGAATAGATTTAAAGCTTATGTAGTGAATATTTATGGTAGAAGAACTTGACTGCTACCTACTTGATAGAAGTCATAGTTGGCAGCTTGGATGTCAAATGGATCTTCTCTTGGAGACTGCTTCCTACCACAGTTACAGGAACTTGTAGAGCGGCCTCTACTATTGTGGTATAGAATAGGTGGGTTGTGGTCCATTTCTGGCTTCTCCCCTGCAATGTAAAGAAAAGTGGTAACTGATGTAGAGAGAAGTATGTTCTACAAAATGCCAAGGAAAATAATTTTGACTCTTCACAATAGCTGTTTCCATCACCCTGTTTTTATGCGCATTTTGACGCATCACATCACAAACGAGTGATGGAAATACCAAATTTAGTGAAAAAATCCACTAATTCTCAAAAATGTTTTTACACTCACTTGAGGGGCATCTGAAATGTTGTAGTCATTCGTACATGCCTGAGCAAAGTCTGTCATTAAAGTATTTCTGTACAATTGCTTTCCAGAACTGTCTTATATGACTGACTTCCATTATAAATGGGACTTTTTTTTCTGTCAAAATGTTTAGTTTTAGATTCTACAAACTTTGCCAAGAGTCAAAATTATGTGCTAATCGACAGCATCATGAAGATATTTACATTTATGCATCTGGCAGACGCAGAGACTTGCGCTGCATTGGAGATACACATTTTTATCAGTACTTGCATTACCTGGGAGTCAAACCCACAACCTTGGCATCACTAACAATGCTCTAGCTACAGGAATATATTTAACTTGAAACACTCTTTTAATATTACCTTAATACGAACAATGATAGACTAAAATACAAACAATCTGTATTGTATAAAGTGCTACTTGACTAACAGTATGAAACAAGCATTTAGGAATAAACATTCATTTCAGGTTTATTTATTTATTGATTGATTGATTATTATACATGGTATATAATGCAGATTTGTAAAGTAAAAAAAATCACTGGAAGGTACAAGGGGTCATCAGTCTAAATAAAAAAAAAGATCTTTCTCTACTTTAAAGAACTCAGAGTATGGTGCTAGCAACACCAAGGTAATGGGTTCGATTCCCAGGGAATACATGGATCTTTACCTGGCTTTGGCAGCAGATGAAACTTATGCACGCAGTGCTGATCCGTAAGGCTGCGCTCCTCACAGAGCTGATGCCCGTTACTCCAGAACTTGTAGCAATCCTCATGGAGCTGTAAGGCGTACCTTTGAAAGGCGACTCCTCTCGCGTGCTGGCTGTACACTCGCAGTGCCTGCGCCAGCTGATTCTTGTGCACCGTGGTGGTGTAATTATGGGGAAGGTTTGACTGGTATGCACTGTGAGCCAGTGGCAAGGCTTTCTGACACCTGTTTTCCGAGAACTTCGCATCTGCGTCAAGGAACCCCTCCAGCACTTTGAGCTGACCCTGCACTTTGAGGGAGATCTCAGCTGCGTCATCCTCACCGTTCTCTATCATGACCTGATAAAGTCTGTACGCAACTTGTACCCATTTAGAATAAGTAGGCAACTCGAAGTGTGATGGCTGCGGATTGCGACCTACACTGTCATCAAAACCTTTCTTGGTCAATACGAGTTCGACATGCTGCCAAAGGAACTCTTTTAAAGTGCAGTCCACCAACTGTCCTCCTGAAGAAAGACTGCTTTCTACATTGAAAGAGGGTTGTCTATTGGAGCGCCTCATCTGTTGGTACCGCCTTTGCCTGGGCACAGGCGTGCCTCCTTCACTTTCTCGAAGGACACAGTTGGACAGCAGGTGCCCCAGAAGAGAGCCAATGGGGTCCTCATCCGGTCCTGGCACTACATATACAAAAGCTTGATTGGCAGGCACTGTAAAGAGACAATTACTACTCTGGTTGGTCAATACACGACTTTTCCTGAATATCCTATATATCTGATCTTCCAGAGCATGCTGCAGTCGCCTTCTAGGGGAGTGTTTTTTGGGTTTATCCCCTCCAGAACCATCAGTCCCATTCCCACCCGTGCCAGAGGAGGTCACTCTGAGCGCTCCGTTCATCTGGAACACGAATAGCAAACGTGGAGGACAGGGCCGACAGTTTAACTTCCATTCTTTAGACACCGGCGAATCTTTAATCGCGGCGCGCAGCAGTGGAAGCGCTTTCTGACGTAGCGCGTCCAAAGCGCGAAACATTCTATCGTAAGTGACGTCGAACGAACACGTGGGGTGAACCAACAGAAGAACATGGCACAGAGAGAAGAGATACAGCAACTGCAAACAGTGATCTCTCTCTGCTGCTTTCCAAAACTCATGCGCTTCTGCATGACCCAAACCCGCCGTCAATGACTCGCACGCGCGAATAAGCTGGCGGTTGTCAAAAACAGATGTTAATACGAGATACAGCACCCGGTTCTCTTGATTATAATAAGCATGAATTGATGTTCCCCCGCTCGAGCTGTCAGTTTCTTCGCTCCTAAAGAGAGAGAAGACGTGTTTATCCGCTAAGGTGTTTATGAGAGAGTCTTTGATTGATCCCGGTTGCATTGCGCTTTTCCCAAATATGCCCAATACGCAAACGCCCTCATCTTTGTCCACGGTGTCTTCTATTATTTCTGATTGTAACAGTGCTCCGATATTCATGGGCACCGCCATTTTTGCTGGACAGAAACAAATGGGCGGGGCTTTGATGAACGCATTTGTCTGAGCTCAAAAGAAGAGTCCGGGTGGATACATAAATCTGCGAGTTATTGTCCTGACAAAAAGCATGGAAAATGTAATATGTAAATAAGTAATTGTTTTATAAATATATAGGGGGTTATTATTGTTAACCAAACCGTTTTCGGTAAACTATTAAAATAATATATAAACATCAGATAAGACTTAAAGGAAAATTAGAATTGTTGCCTTGGCAGCTAACTAAAATAAGATTTAGTTGAAATATTAAAAGTACTAAAACATTACTTAAAGCTGAATAGAAATATAAAAACGTACCAATAAAACACAAAATTACTACAACTAAAATTAAGAGGAAAACGGAAAATATAGAAATATAAGTCAATTCAAAATTTTGATGAATACTATACTATGTAAATCTAAATATTAGATAAATCTTAAAGGTAAATCAGAAATGTTGCCTTTGCAGCTAATTGCAATGTTTAAGTTGAAGTATTAAAATGACTAAAAAAATAGAAGCTAAATAGAAATACTAAAAAAGCTCATAAATATTACAAAAGCACATAAAATGATAAAAACCTAAACTAAAATGTTTTAAATTCTTTAATAGTATATAAATAATATTAAAATAATGTACATTTTATAAGCCAGAATCTTTCCTTTGTCTTTATTGAAATGCACTCACTTGCACTGTAAAAAAAACAAAAAAAAAAACTTTTCTGTAGGTACAATAATTATTAAACATTATTTATTAATTGCAATATTTTATGCATACAAATAAAAGTGGCTTTAGAGAAATATTGCAAAAGACCCTTAAAATAAAACATTAAGACATTGTAACATGTAATTGGGTGTTACACCTCAAGTCCACCGGTAAACATACAGTAAAACATCCTGAGTCTCACAATAACACGGCTGGTTATGTCAAGCTGTGCTTCACGTTTTACCACACACACATAAGATATCAATGGCGTATTGAATTTATAGATTAATAACTGACTTCTCACACCTGTACAGACTTACAATACTATATTTTAAAGCTGAGTTAGTTTGCACATTCCACAGTCATATTCAGTAACAGTGACACTGAACCGCATGTTCCATTATGTAGTTCTACTAATTATACAATTAACCATATCTAAAAACATGCTCAAGGTGATGTGCATTTAATTTTCACACAGTGTGCATTTGTTATGCTTGTGAGAATGTTTTGAAAAGGGGGTTCTGATATAAAAGCACCAAGAAGCACATTTCACATGCAACATGAATATAAAATAACATAGCAGCAAGTAACATCAAATACTGTCCTGTCACTAAAATAGTTACTGTAGTAACATGAGAGTATGAGAACCAAAGCTATTAGCACAGTCACAGTACACACGTAAAAACAAGCCAACAAGAACAACAAGACTGGCCATGCATTAAAAATAAAACAGTCAATTTCTTTGTTTAGACAGCCTTGAGTGGTGATAGTGCTTTTGTTAAAGCACTCTGTAAAGAACAAAAATAATTAAATAAATTTTCAGCTCATAAATTCATGATTTATAATTTTATATTGTTAAATATAATTACCTTTTGATAAAATGAAACTAGCAGTCTCAAAGAGAACCTTAAAAGAATAAATTAGGTGATTCTTTTTGGGATAAAGCTGTTTACATACCAGGTATTGGTTTCCTAACCCTCTGGTCATGCTTGGATCCATCACATCATTCTCTTTGTTACATAGCGGTGTGCCACCAGGACTCCTAAGAATATAACAAATGAATAGTGTTTAGCTAGATGTGATGTCTGCGGTTTTAGGCATGTTTTGGCTTTGCATTTCAACAACACAAAGTAAAAGTGATCTTGCCTCATTAAGTTGACTTTTCGAAGCTGTACCCGAAGATTCATGGAATTTTTGGTTGGTGTCCTACAGACAGTTCTACAGAAAAGAGCACAAATGATGTATAGCAAAAACTAATGCATTGCTTTAAAGCAAAATAAATACATTTATTTATGCAGAATTATACCTGCCAAGGCTTGATCTAGATTTCAAGGGGAGGTCAGAATTAGAGCGTCGTAAACGGACTTTCTGTAAGTCTGCGAGTGTGACCAGTGGTGGTGATCTTCTCTCTGGAGAGACCTGTGAACGAATGTGCCATAATAAATATTGACTCAATGCAAAATTCAATGGAAAATTGAGGACACAATCTTTCACTCACCTGAGTTTTTTGGCCTACAGTCACTTTCCTTAATCGTACTGTTTGAAGAGCTTGAAGAGTCACAGCAGCAAGGCCATTTTGCTTCTCCTGTTAGGGGACAGGAGGAAAATTAGTGCAAAACCTAAAATAGTGCAAACCTTCATAACTTGTTTTCTCAACAAGCAAAGTGAAGTGAATTGAAATATAAACTATTACCTTCAGAGAGCTATTTTGTGCAGGTTTTGGGGGAAGTGAGGCCACCTTCGGAGCAGCAAGTGTCAACAGAATTTGAGGAGGAGGAAGAGGAGGAGGCGGGGGTGGAGGTGGTGGTGGAGGAGGTGGAGAGTGCTGAACACCAGGCATTTCACATTGACCGCCTACAGTCTTGGCTTCTCGATACAGCTATCAGGTAATATTTTATACACATTACAAGCACTGGAATTTTGAAAATAATGAAAGAATATCCTTTTCAGTACAGCTGAAAAGTTCCAACCTTCAAAGTGGAATGCAATAGTACTATTTCCCTTTGTAGCTCCTCTACTTTTTGGTGAAGGGACTCCACTCTTTCTGAATAGCCTCTCCAGAAAAAGACGACGTTCAGGAGACCAGAACAGATCTAAAAAATAAGCAGGTCAGACACTGAAAAGCTCTTTTGAACTCTAATAAATGAAAAAAGAAAAACTTACTTGCTTAATTGTCTTTCTGCATTTTTGCATAACACTTCCAACTGCAGAAAACAGAGCTCTAATACTTAGTGGTGAAGACAGCTGTTTAGTGGCTTGAATACTTGTCTCCTCCATAGTGCCCACCTTTGATTTATTGTCTGGACTGGGTGGAAGTATTACCAGAAAGTAAAGTAAGTATATATAGATATAACAGTTAGCTCATAAGCCTTTTATTTTCAAAGTCTTAAAGGGAAAGTTTACCCATATTTTGAGAAATGCCTCAGTTTTAATAATACAATGGGTGTCAATAAATGGATGTCAATGGGCACCAAAACTGTTTGTTCACTAACATTATTCTTCAAATATCTTATTTTCTGTTTTACAAAAGAAAGTCATACAGATTTGCAACAACATGGAGGTGATTATATGATGAAAGAATTGTCATTTTGAGTCAACTATCCCTTTAAGTCTCAAAAATAAAGATAAAAAGTGTTTGTTTGTTTTTTTAATACTGCACAGCAGATATTACAGCAGCAAATGAAGTTATTTTGTCTTGTGGAATATATGTAAATATCTATCTAGCATATTTGATCTTAACACATAAGTATATACATGGCATGTACATGATATGTGGTACAACAATCCTAAACTATACTGTAAGTGTATATGAAAGCACTGTATATACAGGCGTTGTTTTTGTAGATGCATAAGCAGTGTTGCCAACTGCTTTCAATTGAAAGTAGCTAAAACTGGTAGCTAAATGTCACTAGAAGACATCATAATGGCAAATTCACTGATCAATATAAAGATGAATATAGATCAGTGGGCAAGATGAGAACTTAGCAGAGGTGTAAAAGTACTCAAATTTTACTCAATTGAAAGTACAGATACTCAGTGAAAATTTTACTCAATTAAAAGTACAAGTATTTGGCCAAAAACATACTTGAGTAAAAGTAAAAAAGTACAACTTTAAATTGTACTCAAGTATTAAAAAAGTAGAAGTACTTTCTTTTCTGACAGACATTCAGAAGTTTGGTTAAAGGGAGAAAACGAAACAAATTGCAATGGCACAGGTCAAACATGTATATATAGTGCAACAACAACAATTGAAATGCAGCACAGCGGAACACAGGAACAAAAAAAAAAAAAAAAAGGAAAGGGATTAAAAGGAAACTCCATCCTTTCCACCCTCGTGCCATCCCATATGACTTTCATTTATCAGATGAACACAAACTAAGAGTTTTAGAAAAAAAATCACGTGTATGGGACATCCAAAAATGACACTTCAAAAACGACACAAAGTGAATATGACAGTAATGCATGCAACCCCTGTTAATGAATCAGTCTTAAGTGAAACGAAATACTAATATTTTAACCTTGACCGTCGTGTTCACTTTGTGTGGGTTCTGAAGTGGTTCTGCCCTCTTGCATTATCTGGACTAAAAATCTTTGCTTGTGTTCATCTTAAGAAAGAAAGTCTTAAACATCTGGGATGACATGAGGGTCAGTTAAAGAAGAGAGAATTTTCATTTTTGGGTGAACTATCCCTTTGAAGAGCAAGATGTGATGCAGAGGCTAGAAACATATTCCAGACAGAATAGAAGAATGTGTTGAATTAATGAGGAGAGTCAGAATTAAAACATACAACATAAAACACTTTGAAAGGCCACTTTTTTTGTGTATTGTCTATTCAACGTCACTGTCTGAAAGGATAATTAATCTTTTAATTGTTTATTTGGGGCTTTTAGAGTTTTTCTCAGCAAATATTGATAAATAATTATTTGTGGCTAATTAGATTAATTAATGAGCAAATCATGTAATTATTAAGATTTAAAAAAAGAAAAAAAAATCATTGACAGTCCTAATTCCTACTCAATGTGTCATATAATGACATATTATAAATACAAATGATCCACTACCCGGTGAGAACATCACTAAACATGAATTACAATTAATTTAACAAGCAATGTTTATTTAAACACTTTTGGAGATTTTTAATTAATTAAAAAAATATTTCCACAAAAATAATGATTGTATTTAAATTCTCATCACTGATTTTATTTGCACTCAATCTTGTGCATTCAGCTAATATATTACACAGCTAATGGCTCTATCAAAACAGAACAAATAATGAATAAACATTTTTTTTGAGGGGAAAAATGCAACTTTGCTACCTCAATATGCTTCCTCAGATGTGATGGTGAACTTTTGAAGCCAGACATTTACTTGATGAAAGTCATAACAAGTGAAGTAGAAATGTGTGTGCTTGATGCATGAAAACAGTGATCATTGGGCACGCACGTTTGAGCTTCCGTTTACCATATTTAATGTGCATAAGATAAATTAAAAATGTAATGTACTTTTCAAGATGAAATAAAATTGTAAGGAGTAAAAAGTATTGTTTTTTCTTCAGAAATGTAATCAAGTAAAATTACTCAAGTATTTTACACCTCTGGAACTTGCTATAGTTGTTATATTTGTCCCTAAACTTTTGAAAAAATCTCAAAAGGGGTGGGGAAGTTGCTAAATCTAGCTACAAAATTGCTAAATTGGCAACACTGTGCATAAGTAATTCAGTTGCTCACACAAGGGCCGTTGGTATGGCAGGAGACCCAGCTGGCTTCTTGCTCTTTATGGCCCAGCGTCGACTGCTGCCATTTCTCTTCCTCCGCCGCTGAAAGGCACCGCCGAGGCCCTGGAAAGGAATTACACATCGTTTAATGATTCATAAGTTACCGATTTAAATAGCTAATAGTAACAACATACCCCGAATCCAAGCATATCCGAAGTTGCTGAACGCTGTATGTCTGATTTTGAAAATAGTTCCTTATTGTTTACCCTCCAATAGGATTGCAGCTGAAGTGCGATGGGGCGGGTTTTAACTTTTGATTGGTTGAGAAAAACGGAAAGGGTTTGCATCTGGAGCGGAACGCTTTCAACCAATCACTGCGGCGCATTGTCTGTTACCATAGCAGGAGTGTAAACACAGAGCATTAAATTAAGCATCAAGGCAAGACGCGAATGTAGGCCTGTGTATTTTTTGTTTAGAGACATACAGCAGCATTTTTAGTGCTCAAGCTGTTACTAATGGCTGGAAAAGTCCTCTGTGAGGCAACAAAACTGTACAACATCCTAAATCAATACACTCATCTACCAAAGCTAGCAGACAGCAACTATCTTTGTTTGATTGGTAAGTATTAAGTTATTCCTTATATACTGAAATACTGACTGTACATTGAACGTACTAATTCAAACACCAGTAAATGAAAGTGAAAGTATAATAATGATAATAATAGTCTTATTTCTTCAGATGCCCGTGCAGCAGAATCATATAACTTCAGCCACATCATTACTGCCAGAAATGCTAAATGGGTATGTTTCAGTTTTATGTTTTTTTTTTCTTTCCTCTCCTGTTTTGCTACATTGTAGAATATCAAAGCACCACTGGTCATTTTTTTGCTTGCTTTTCAAAGGATTCTGATGGGAAGTTTATTATGCCCTTGGATGTTGAGGTTGAAAGTATGAGATACATAATTGTTTATGACAGTAGTACACATTCACTGTCAGATTCAGGTAAGACACTACCTTTTCTAACATGTTATGAACTCTGCTAAAACTGTTAGTACACCTCTGAAAACATCCTATATATGTGTATGTTTTTCTTATAGGTCCAGCTATAGACTGTGCAGACAGCATAGAGAAATCAAGCCAGTTTCCTGTTCAGATTCTTAGTGGGGGTTATGAGAAATTTTCTGCACTCTACCCTTTCCTAAGAACGCAAAAGATTCTTTACAATATTAGGGTATTATTCTTAATAGATAATAAATTAAGCGTTTTTTTAGTTTTTTTTTGCTGTTTGTAAACATATTTAATGATCATAAATACTTATGTTCATAGGAATTGGAGAGCTTGAATCCCTATCCGGTGGAAATCTTGCCAGGCAAGCTTTATATGGGTGATTATAGGCAGGCCACAAACCTTCAAATCCTTAAAGATCTGAAGCTGGATGCACTTGTCAATGTCTCTGATGAATGCAGTCTTGTGTGAGCCAACCCACCGTTTCATATATATTCATATATGTAATCATTGCATTAAAAAAAAAAAAGTCCAGTCTTAAGTGTGGCCTGAAAACCCAAATTAATCTATGAACTGAACTTTGCAAACTAGGTTTAAAAAGGCAAACTGCACTGTCTTACACATCCGGATTGCAGATTCTGCAGAGGCAGATTTGATCACTTCATTCGAGAGAGTGTGCGTTTTTATTGGTAAGTACCGGGAGATTTTTTTTCATCCAGAGGATGAACAATAACCCAAATATTTAAAAAAAAAAATCTGATGTTCAGTTATGATTGTGGGTGTTTTAAACATTTCAGGTTCACGTCTCAATAACTCTTCTTCTGTTTTGATATTCTCTACTCTTGGAGTAAGCCGATGCTGTGCTGTAACAATGGCATATCTTATGTATCACCTCAAATACACACTAAAGGTAATGTTTTTACTTTTTGCATTGATGTTACTGACGAATACTTTTTTAATATTTCTCACCTGTCATTTCTAAATATTCTAGGATGCATGGAATCATATTCAGCAGTGCAAAGTCAACATGAGGCCAAATCGAGGATTTGTACAGCAACTTTCTGACTGGGAACTTCAGACTCTTGGGAAGAGAGTGACAGATATATCAGAACCCAACTACTGACAATAACAACAATTAACAGAAACATCACGTGCACATTCATATTCAATGACTTTCTACAGTCACTGATGATACAGAATCATAGATTTTTATTTAATGTTAATATAGCAATTAAAATAATATTTAAAAAACAATAAACAACTTCCCGTAAACACACTATAGGCAATATTAGAATGTACAAACACACACACACATATAATGTGTTGTAAACTGAATAAACCTTTTTAAAATTTGCTGCCGAATCATCATTCCTATGACATAATAAGAGGTTCTGTACACAATTACAACACTGACCCTGAGCTCTAGTTATTCACAGTTGGTAGATTCCCTCTTCCTCTTTATGGGCGTCTGTGGGAAGCCAGTCAGTAGGCTACAGCGTCTATGACGTATCTGTCTTGTTTTGAAAGCGCTCATTGGTCAGATTGCAGGGAGGGGCGTTTCATTATGCCGCGGGGTCAGTCTCTGATTGGCTACGCTTGTTGTGACGCTGCATTCAGATGACAGACGTCTGTCAAAGATATCGAGGCGCTGAGACAGCGGCGGAACAGACCGCTATTCTCTTCACTCTGATCTGGGAACACTAACTTTCATCACATACACTCTCTGGAAATGTTATTTAACCCGACTGGATTGAACGAATGTTTACAAGAATGGGAGGATCTGGAAAAAGACTATCAACAAGTTCAGGTGAGGAGGAGTCTTTCTTTCTCCACTGCTAATCAGATAGCACGAGAGCTCTGAACCATGAGATCTTACTCTTCTATCTTAAAAAAATGTTTTTATATACATTATAATTGTTTTTATTTACAAATGTATGGAAGTATCGCTATGAATAGTTAATCGTATCGATAAGCTTCAGCTTTGAGCACTAGCTGCTTAGCAATTTAATCCTTACCAACTCTCACAGTATAACAGTGGTACAATAAATAATAATAATAATAAAAAAAAACATATTTTTAGCTAGTTATTAATAAACAGCACATGCAGTTCCCACAAATATAACGTGTAATTGTAATATATATAGTATTTTGCATTGCATTTGTATGGGTCAATGACAACGTACAATAACGTACAATATCCTAAAAAGAAGAATTTTTACCAATTTAATAGAAATATCAGCCTTGGATTAATAATGGTTTCAAATATTTATGAGAAACACACACACACACACACACACACACACACACATATATATATATATATATATATATATATATATATATATATATATATATATATATATATATATATATATCAATTATGAGAGTCTAAAAATGTTGGTTAGTGAAATAAATAGTAATAAAAAACCTTTTAAATACACCAAAAATATCAAAATGACTGTTCATCATGAGATAGATATATACAAATTTATAATGTCTATATTTGTTGCACAGGAGACACATCGACTTTACAAACAAAAGCTGGAGGAGGTTTCAAAACTGCAGGATAGCTGTTCTTCTTCTGTCGCAAGGCAGAGGAAAAAGATAAAGGATCTCAATGAATCCCTGCAGGAGTAAGTCATGAGTTACATATGCTTTGGTTACAAACAAATTTTATTGATCTATGTATTATATTAATGACTTTTTTCTTTCATAGATGCAGAGCAGTAGTGAATCCAGAAGATGTAAATAAAATAGACGAGATCCAAGATTCTATAAAGGAAAGATCAAATGTCTTCTTTGAGATGGAGGCCTTCCTGCCAAAGAAAAATGAGTAATGCAAATGAGAGATAGCTAATGTCACCTCTGTCACACCCTCTTTTAAAATACACATTATCAACATTTACTATTCAAAGCAGGTCATACAGCTCTGTATTTGCCTGATTCTAATTCAGTGCTGACCTTAAAATGCTGTAGACTAAAGGTGTGTCAATAATAATTAATAGGCACCTGATGCTAACATGAAATACATTACTCTGTTTTTGTTCCAGGTTATACCTCAGTCTTGTTCTCGGAAATGTTAATGTTACACTCCTTAACAAACAGTCCAAGTAAGTTCTGTGAACAGTCCTATTTGATAAAAATGTTTTGAAAATTTCTAACACCACAATAGCCTTAACTTATGATCATCATCTTTAAACATTGTGGTGTCATGAATTGCATTCATGTTAATGAGTCATGAGTCATGTGATTTGTCTGACTTTTGCCTGTTTCTCAATTGTACAGGTTTGCCTATAAAGATGAGTATGAGAAGTTCAAACTATACTTGACTGTGCTGCTCTTGTTGTTCTCATTCACCTGTCGGTTTTTGGTCACCTACAGGTACATGTTTATTGCAACCAAATATGACAATTTTTTGAGTGTAAAAGTATATATTTTTTAATTTCTTGTAGAAACAACCATTTAATCATTGATTATATGTAATGCTGCATGTTTCACTAATACATGTGAAATAATCAGTTGAACTTATTTTTTGTCTTTCTCCCCTTGTGTTTCAACAGGGTTCTAGATGCACTTTTCAACTTCCTATTGGTGTGGTATTATTGTACATTGACAATAAGAGAGAGCATCCTCATTAATAATGGCTCCAAGTACGAATAATCATATGATTATACTCTTAAAAATAAAGGTTCTTTTAATTTTATTTAATAAATGTAACACTGCCTTTCAGTAAAGATAAAGTGAGACTAAAGAAAGATTTTTTTGTTGGCATCTATGGTTCCATGAAGAACCTTAAAGATCCATGGAACCTTTCCACAATCCTCGCATAAATTTATTTTTTTTAAATGTTCTTTACAAGAACTATTCACTGGAAGGATTTTATGGGAACACAGAATGGTTCTATGGCATCATTGCGAAAACCTCCTTTTGGAACGTTTATTTTTTACAGTGTATGTAGTATTCTTGACGTGTATTAAATAAGTACTACAGGCTGTACTGTAAAGTTTCAATACTTGGCTTGTGTTTCAGGATCAAGGGCTGGTGGGTGTTTCAACACTATGTCTCAACATTTCTCTCTGGAGTAATGCTGACCTGGTATGACTTAACTCTTTGACACTGTGACATATTACAACAGTACACTTTTGAATCTTTGGTACTTTAATAAAGAGTATTTAATATGTATTAGATTAATCAGATGAATCTATTTTGATTATATGCTTAAAATGAAATGTTTTTAAGTAGGATAGCACACTTTATAGTCATTTTTGAGGAACAGTAGAACAGAATAAGTGTGAAAAAGACTGAGATAGTATGTGTGAATATCTGATGTACGTCAGCTGTTCATCATGTGTGTCTCACAGGCCAGATGGTGAACTCTACCAGATGTTCAGAAATCAGTTCCTGTCCTACTCCATGTATATTAGTAAGAACTGCTGCCTTACAGTGTTAGTAACACTTTCAGTGTAATAATGATTTATTCATTGTTTTATTTAATCATTTATTTTTCTTGTTTTGTTCTCCCTTCAGATTTTGTTCAGTTTCTCCAGTACTATTACCAGAGTGGGTGCTTATATAGACTCAGAGCGCTTGGAGAAAGACACAACATGGACCTCACAGTTGGTGGGTAGTGTGTTGTTTTTTTGTCTGTTTTTCCTTATTCTATCGCAGAATTATCAGCTAACACATGTTTTCACATGTGCCTTATGATCAGAGGGGTTTCAGTCCTGGATGTGGAGGGGTCTGACCTTTCTACTGCCTTTCCTTTTCTTGGGCCATGTAAGTTTGATACTGTGTTTGTTAATCTTGGGTTATTTTGCAATAAGTGCAATCATCTTGCATGGGCAAACAGCTCACTTCCTGTTTTGTGGCAATGTAATCGTTGTAAAGACTTCTTCTGTGGCACAGAGGGCAATATGTCAGTTTAAAGCTGTAATATTATAATTTACCTGTGCTTGAATTACAGTACCAGACAAAAGAAGAGTTTACTTAATACTGACATGAAATGTTGACATGGGTATTCAGAAAAGCACTGATGTAATTCTATTGTTATTATGCTGTGGTTCTAAGCATCTTATTATGTATATCCAGTTTTTCCAGCTTTATAATGGAATTACACTCTTCCAAATGGCCCAGCTTCCAGAATGGAAAGAGTGGCAGGTCAGTTTTTTTAAAATAATTTGAAATGTTTACATCATGTGCCAACAGTAAAATAAATATGCATACATTATATTTAACTATTGAATATGTGTATGTTGCTTTAATCCAGAAGTATTAGTATATATTTTTGTGATTATGTTGAAATAGTTTGTAATTGAAATATTTTCTTTTTCTTAGGTTCTCATGTGCGGCTCTACTTTCCTTGTTTTGTTCATGGGAAATTTCTTCACCACTCTTGGCGTTGTTTACCACAAATACATGGATCAGGACAAAGCCAAAGCTTTATAAATGACGGGCACAAAGGCACTGCTGAACTCTTTATTAAAGCAATTTATGTTTTATATAAATGTTTTTTTAAATGTGTGTTAATATTTTGTGTTTTTTCTGTTTGTGGTTCAACCTGGCTAAGTTATGATTTTTGTAAATGTGTCACAAAGCATAAGAGATGAAATGTCTTTCCACTAAAGCTAAAATATTTAATATTTTGCTTTTATTTTATTAAAGCACTAAGTGTCATGGTGTTTTGCACACCATGTCAAAGAAAGTCATGACATAAGAATATGATAACAGTGTGTTAATGTTTTCTTTTTTTTAAACACCTCTGGGCTGTGTTTAAAGTTGATTCGAATGGGCAAGTTAATGATCTCAAAGACAGAAGCTAGAAGACAGTTATGGAAATCATTTGCTATCAATGGCATTGTTCCACAATGTCAGCACATGACTGTACCATCATAGGACTATGACACCTTCATGTGAATAAGAAGCATGTGCAGTCAGCCAAATGCTAGGAAAATCTGAACGAATTTTTCAATATTTTTCAAGAATTGCTTGAGGAAGCCCTGTCAAACAGAAATGGGAAATGGAAATATCCCATAAGTGCCTTCAGCTCAGCAGAACGTTAGGTCCAAGGGTTTTACTACTGTGAAAGACATCTCATCATCTTGCATTTTAACCAAAATGTCCAGTAAAGAATTCACCTCATTGAGCATAACAGTTTTTTTATTCTCTTATTGTCTTATTTGAACTCTCATAGCATTAATAATTGCCAAATAACTCAGAATAACTCTACGGTCATAGACAGGCGCCCTTCAGTTCTAACTGCGGGAAGAAATGCTGCAATAGACAAATACGTCAGAATAACAATAAAATATTTTTAGAACACGTTAACGCATTCTAAACTTTACAACAAAGCAAAAAAGTAGAATATGATCTAAGTTAAACTGCTAATTTATACCAGGGGATACAATACGCGGGGGATCTTTGTACTTGCGCTGGCAACCCGGCGTTTCAATGTGACGTAAGCTCGTGCTGCGCTCCTCGCGCCAGCTAACCGGAGGTATGTGTTTTTAATGTGTGTTCTGTTGTGTAACTGTTGAATTATATTAATATCCATTCCTATTAGTTTATTGTCAATCCTTTTGTGAAGTCATAAACAAAAAGTGAATATTTTGTGTGTATAAGGGAATGTCTGCCCTTACAAAAAGTACTATGGCGGTGGTAGCATAATACAGTGATGGTATCAGATGGTACACAATGTGACTTTGCTACGTGATACTGAATGATTAACATATTCATGTACAAAGGACGTCAAAATATTTCAACAAAGACGTTAAATGTCCAAAAACATGTCAGTATTACAGTACTTCTGCTTTTTAAGACATGAGGGCTATTTTATAACACGTCATGGCTGTTATCGAGCGATAAAAGTTTCTATGAAAGGAACCAAGGTGATGAAAAATTACATTAATTAGAATTTGACGAAAGTCCTTCAAAGGAAAGGGTGTTTTGTAATTGGTCATCATTATGTAATTACACTGAGTCTTCAAAAGAGGGCACAACATGACAAAAAGTCAAATTCTATTGTATGTACTTAAGACATAAGATATATGTTATGTTACCTACATGGGCACAACCTATGGAAGGAAAAATTGAAACTTTTTTAAATCTATCTATCTATCTATCTGTCTATACATTTTTTACATTTTATATATGATTAATAAATTATATAAATAAAAATTGTAAATGTGTGTCTGTGTGTGTATATATACATATATATATATATATATATATATATATATATATATATATATATATATATATATATAGTGTGACTTCCTAATTTATGAATGTATGTATGCGTATTTCAGAGTCACTTCAATCAATTGTAGACATATCTGCTTTCTGAATTCTGTGAAGATGGAGGACAGTGAATCCCAGCTGCTCTCCGATGAGGAGCAGACTCCGGAGGCTCTCTTCAGCTCTCTGGACATCTTCCTCTTCTCTCTAATCGCAGGACTGCTTATCTACTGGTTCTTCTTCCGAAAAAAAACAGAGCCTGTTCCAGAGATCAAGCCATTCACTGCAGTGTAAGTGCCTGATTTTAACTCCCCTTCCCCCTTCATTTGTCCTGAAGAGGGAAATATTACACCCACACAAATGTTTCTGCACGACTGAAATGTTGATCAGAGTTTTGTAAAACACAAGCAAAATATATCTGTTCCACCCCATAAAAGTGTAAATGCAAATGATAAAGTTACAAAATGAGCTTATGCATTAGAGTTCATGGCAGAAACTGTGTTATGGGGTTCACATTTGCAATAATATTTTTGTTGGATGGCCTGTTTATAGTTTTTCTCCCCATAGACCTTTGGCCTTGTTTGAACAAAGCGTCGTTTCTGTACCATGGCTCATTCCTAAAGCACTTTGTGGTTCGGTTGGTCAGGGGTTCCAACATTGCAAAGTGTTGACATCATGGGATCGAGAGAATGTGCGTCTGTTACATTCTGTCTCAGTGTTATGGTCTGTAGCAGCTGAGACACAGTTCATATACACAGTGGTTATGTGTCATTGTGAATGCCAACAGCTACTTCTTTGTTCACAAATTTTCATACATGCCATGTATGAAAAAAAGTGAATTTCCTGCTTCGGTTTTCACAATGCTCAACAGACGTGTCAGTGACTTAGTTGGTGATATCAAACTTTAAACTTAGCTGTGTAATAAACAGAAGGATTATATGTGACCCTGGACTACAAACCAGTCATAAGTCGCATAGGTATATTTGTAGCAATAACCAACAAATCATTGTATGGGTCAAAATTATCGATTTTTCTTTTATGCCACAAATCATTAGGATATTAAGTAAAGATCATGTTCCATGAAGATATTTTGTATCAAAACTTAATTTTTGATTAGTGATATGGGTTGCTAAGGAATTAATTTGGACACCTTTAAAGGCGATTTTCTCAATATTTTGATTTCTTTGCACCTTCAGATTCCAGATTTTCAAATAGTTGTATTTCTCAGTTGTAAATCTCAATTTCAAAAAATTGACCCTTATGACTGGTTTTGTGGTCCAGGGTCACATATGAGCTTGAAAATGAGCATTGTTTGTTCAGATGGAGTCACAGGATGTTATTCTTCCTGAATGTTCCTCATAATCCTTGCTAGTCAGTTGTAGTGCTGTGTGTTAAACTTGTGACCTATTCAACCTTGAAAACAATGAAAGGCCTGATGACTTTAGCATCAAGGTACCGTTCAAAAAAAATTTTTTTTGAAAGAAACGAATACTTTTATTAAGCAAGAATGCATTAAATAAATACAAAGTGACAATAAAGACATATATGTGACCCTGGACCACAAAACCAGCCATAAGGGTCAATTTTGAAACTGAGTTTGGATTAATAAGCAGAATAAATAAGCTTTCCATTGATGTATGGTTTGTTAGGATAGGACAGTATTTGGCTGAGATACGACTATTTGAAAATCTGCAATCTGAGGGTGAAAAAAAAATTAAAATATTGAGAAAATTGCCTTTAAAGTTGTCCAAATGAAGTTCTTAGCAATGCATATTACTAATCAAAAATTATTTTTTGATATATTTACAGTAGGAAATTTACAAAATATCTTAATGGAACATTATTTTTACATAATATCCTAATGATTTTTGGCATAAAAGAAAAATCTATAATTTTGACCCATACAATGTATTTGTGGCTATTGCTACAAATATACCTGTGCTACTTATGACTGGTTTTGTGGTCCAGGGTCACATATAATTATACATAATTTTTCTACTTCAAATAAATGCTGTTCTTTTGAACTTTTTATTCATCAAAATATCATGAAATAAATGTATCATGGTTTCCACTAAAATATTAGGCACCAAAACATTGAGAATAATAAGAAATGTTGAGCACCAAATCAGCATATTCGATTGATTTCAGAAGTCACGTCATGTGACACTCAAAACTGGAGCAATGTCTGCTGAAAATTCAGCTTTGCATCACAGGAATACATTTTAAAAATAGAATGAAAGAGAAAACACTTATTTTAAATTGTATTAATATTTTACTGTATTTTTGTTCAAATAAATGCAGGCTTGGTGAACATAACAGACTTTCAGAAACATTAAAAAAAAAAGTACATTTTGGACAATAGTGTGCACAGCTTTTCCTTCCAACATAAATCACTTTTCACTATTTATTGATTGTGTTTTCTAAAAAAGCAACACATAAAGAACAGAAAAGAATACAGGAGGAAATGATGTGTAAGTAGAGAACTCTATTATCAGGAAGACATGTTCAGCAAGCAGGAAAGGATAACCTCTTCCAATTCTCTCCACTTCCTGGTTCACATTACTCACATTGAAGGATCGCAGCCAGTCCAAGCCATCCTGCCAAAGTCCTGAACAACTCCACTAGTCTTTCTTCTTTAATTGTTTTAATCAAATGCATTTCTTATGTGGCGTGTGTTAAAAACTGAATTAAATCCAGAAACTTAGATTGCCTTTTGTTTAGTGATCTCTTGTATTTTATTAGGCTGGGAAAGAGAGGGAATGGACTCCTTGTGTTTGCGTTGGCAGGAGCATTCAAGTTTTTATGCATGTCTATGTATGTGTATGTATGTGTGTGTGTGTGTGTGTGCATTTAAGATAGGTTGGGGGTTTAGTAACAGTGTTGTGCTGCAGAGATCCATGGGAAATGTTGTATATTCCTGTTGCTTTGCAACCGCTGTGCTCTGGCCAGATGGCAGGAGAGAGAGAGAGAGAGACAGAGAGCCCGTCTCAGACCCTCGTCTGCTTCACACCCCCTTTTCCTGCGCTGAAGAGCAATGTGTTTTCTACAGAGCCTCCTAATGAACTTTTACGCAAGCCAAAGGACTTTCTCAGGCTGTCTGAGGGCTTGATCCGAACCTCTTAGAGACGAAAGTGCTCTGTATGCCGAACCCTTAAGGACAGGGTCTTTTCCCCAGTCATGGGATGCATGTTCTCTTTGCCTCAGGACAGACTGGCCGCTGCAGAGAGGTTAGTCCAGGACAGATGGATGTTTATGCGATGTTTCTTCTGTTGTGATAGATATTGCAGGTGCTATTTATGACTTTTTTTTGTAATTACTCAAATTGCTCGAAGAGTTTGCTTATAGACTTTTAACAGTGTTGTATGAGTGGTGTGCAAAAGCAAACTGAGGTTTCTAATTTTTATTTGCACAGAGGTATGACTATTTTGTGAAATGTCTTGTGGAATGCTGCATGGATTCTCTATGAGAAGTGGCTAATTTGTTTCTTTCATTTGGAGTTATAAACAAGTATGTAAGGGAGGAATCCATTGTTTTGCACTGTGATGTTTTGCCAGTGCAATGATGGTTGTGTTTAGTAATTTGATTGTTTGATTATACATTATATACCCTAACCCTGAACTCTACAAAGTAAAAAAAGTTTGGGCATGCTTAAATGAATCTACGCTATTGTTCAAAAGTTTGGTGTCTGGAGGATTTTTTAAAGTGGTTTTGCTAGAACTCTCTTTTACTCACCAGGCCTGCATTAATTTGACAAAAAGTATTGTGAAATATTACAATACAAAAACAACTGTTTTCTATTTAAAAAATATTTTAAATGTAGTTTATTCCTGTGGTGGCAAAGCTGAATTTTCAGCATCATCACTTAAAGGGATACTCCACCCCAAAATGAAAATTTTGTCATTAATCACTTACCCCCATGTCGTTCCAAACCCGTAAAAGCTTCGTTCGTCTTCGGAACACAATTTAAGATATTTTAGATGAAAACCGGGAGGCTTGTGACTGTCCCATTGACTGCCAAGTAATTCTCACTGTCAAGGCACAGAAAAGTATAAAAAACATCGTCAAAATAGTCCATCTGCCATCAGTGGTTCAATCTGAATTTTATGAAGCGACGAGAATACTTTTTGTATGCAAAGAAAATAAAAATAACGACATTTATTCAACAATTCGTCTCCTCTCTGTGTCAGCGTAGCACCATTTTGGAGAGCATCCGATGGACGCAAAGTGCGTACGTTATTTACGCTTTGATTTGAACGGAAACCGCGTATCCATGCATTACTGATGACAGAGAATAGCGTACACACTTTGCGTCCATCGGATGCTCTCCAAAATGGCACTACGCTGACACAGAGAGACAGAGAGGAGACGAATTGTTGAATAAATGTCGTTATTTTTATTTTCTTTGCGTACAAAAATTATTCTCGTCACTTCATAAAATTCAGATTGAACCACTGATGGCAGATGGACTATTTTGACGATGTTTTTTTATACTTTTCTGTGCCTTGACAGTGAGAATTACTTGGCAGTCAATGGGACAGTCACAAGCCTCCCGGTTTTCATCTAAAATATCTTAAATTGTGTTCCGAAGACGAACAAAGCTTTTACGGGTTTGGAACGACATGGGGGTAAGTGATTAATGACAATTTTCATTTTGGGGTGGAGTATCCCTTTAAGTCTTCAGTGTCACATCTTTCAGAAATCATTCTAATATGCTGATTTACTGCTCAAGACATTTTTTTTTATTTTTATCAATGTTAAAAATTTTTATCAATGTTTTTTGATGAATAGAAGGTGGGAAAAAAACAATTCCTTGTCTTTACTGTTTTATTTGCTAAATTTTCTTTTTACTGAATAAATGTATTAATTTCTGTTTGATTCCAAACTATTGAACAATATTCTTAAAAACATAGGTGGATGGATGGATAGATATATAGATAAAAATATAAATTGTGCTTATGTATAACTTTTAGTTTGAATTATTTGTAGAAACGTTTATTTAGATTTTTTGGAAAACTTATTTTTTTATTTTTTTATTTTTTGTTTACATTTTAATAGTAGAAATCATAAGATTATTGTATCAAACTTACTACGTACAAGTAAGGTTTTTGCGCTTTGTGGACTACCTTCTGTTCTTCATTGCTGGATTAACATGAAAGTTTGTGGTTTTCATTAGTTGAACAATGACTGAAAGCAGACGTGTTCTAATGCTGTGGTGCTCTCAGAGGGGTGTGAACTTCAGGAAGTTCTCCTGTGTGGAAAAGGCTGAGAAATGAATGGCTCAATCCCCTATTCATTACCAAAAGAATTGGTCTGGCATGCTTTTCAGCCTTTTCACATGTGTGTTCTTTCTCTATTTATTTCTTCTTATTCTCTTCATAGAACACCACAAATACGTGAGACCAGCTTTGTTGAGAAAATGAAGAAAACGGTGAGATTTTCAGGAACATTACCATAGCAATTAGTAAAGTTATAAAAACAGTTCTTGAACAATGAAAAAAAAAATTTCCATTATGTTTGATTTCTGTATCTTCCCATTCTAGAACCGAAACGTTGTGGTGTTTTATGGATCCCAAACAGGGACTGCTGAGGAATTTGCTAACAGGCTGGCAAAAGATGCCCAACGCTACGGCATGAAAGGCATGGCCGCTGACCCAGAGGAGTATGACATGGTACTTTCACCATTATTTCTTCCTGTTTAATGCACACTATTAAAAATCAATCAGTCAAGATCAGAACTGAATACTTTTCAACTCTTTTGACTTTTGTCATTATAATCTCCCATTCGCAGTCCGAGCTGTCTAGACTGAAAGAGATTCCTAATTCCATGGCTGTGTTCTGCATGGCAACCTATGGAGAAGGAGACCCCACAGACAATGCTCAGGAGTTCTACGATTGGATGCAAGGGACTGATGATGATCTAGAGGGGGTCAATTTTGCTGTGAGTAATACTCCAACATCAGCAAAGCTAATTTGTTTCTTTTTGTGGTTCAGTTCTATGGTGAGTAAACGGAGATCAGGAGATTGCATGGGACAACCTGCCATCTATGGTCACCCTCCAAAATTCCTGGCCTTTTTATGGAGTGGTACCTATTTCCTGGGCAGTCAGTGAAGTTCTTAACAAGCCTGAGCCCGAGGCTGTCCCATAGTTGAGGGGCCCATGGAATCCTCATCAGTTCTCTCTCACCAAATGGAAACATCTGGCCTTGCCAAACAAAGCTAGAGCTCCATCCCTGCGGAACCTCTCTCTTAGCGGGACTCTTTCAGATGGAACTGGATCACTGGATCTTCTGTTTCTTTGATTCTGGAGACATGGGTGTCCAGACGCCGCTGAAGTTGGACTTGTATTCTGGATGAAAGCCTTGTGGTTTCAGTCTGGAGTTCTCAGATTCTTTTATGTGGTTGTGGTGGGACAGCGTGATAAAACGTGGTTGGAAACATCACTGCAGTGCGTCTACAGTGTTATATGATTGTGGGACAGGCTAGATAGGCGAGGTTAAAAGAAGCAAAGAAGATCTTGCAGACAAAAATCACAATTCTGTTGCAATTTAGTCCAATGCATTGAAGTCAGTTTTAATCATAAATGTATATTGTGTTATATAGTCAGGTTCACCAGAAGTCATAATTTAGTTTTAGTTTCCATTTCCATTTGGCGACTTGTATGTCAGTTTGATCTTTTTAAACTGGAGAGGAAGTTTTGAATGTTTAAGTAAAACCTTGTGGTAGATTGAACTCACATAAAAAAAAAAAAAAAAAAACCAAGACAATTTAAATGTTTTTAGTTGATATTAAGCCTTTAAAGTATTGTATGTGTTGATTAAAAGTGTCTCCATTCTTTCTTTTTTATTCATTGCACCATTTGAATGACTTTTTTTTTTTTTTTTAATTTTCATAGGTGTTTGGTTTAGGAAATAAAACATATGAGCACTTCAACGCCACAGGCAAGTATACAGACAAGAGGCTTGCTGAACTTGGGGGAAATAGGGTCTTTGACCTGGGCCTCGGGGATGACGACAGCAAGTGAGTGAATAAAAGTTTGAAACGCATAAAATGGATAAACGTACATTTTGGCCTGTTTTAATTCATTTTCATTGCCTGTCCTAATTATTTAATCTTAAATCATTTGAAGCTTGGAGGAGGATTTTATCTCTTGGAAGGAACAGTTCTGGCCTGCGGTATGTGAGTTCTTTGGTGTGGAGGCCACGGGAGAAGACAGCAGGTATTATTTTTATTTTCTTTTTTATTCTCCATGTGCTTGTCTTGAATCACAATTTTTAATTTAAATCAGTCTGCAATACAGTCTTGTATTGGTAGGCATCAAATAGTAGAATTTAAAAGAGCAGACCAGCTGTGTGAGATTATCTAGTTCAAACGTGATGTTTATTTGATGGGTATTTTGTGGCAACACAACACAAGCAGTGTCTCATCTCCATATTAGAGGAAGCAAATCCATTTATCATGTTCTTCCATAACAAAAACCTCCCCTGTCGTGCTTTGAATAGGTTTTTGCATCTTATTAAACATCATAGGTGTTTTGAATGCTTTAAATACAGGCTTGGATGAGATCTCCCATCCTTTTTGTGTTCTTTCAGCATTCGGCAGTTTGAACTGGTGGTTCATAATGACATCAATATGAATCAAGTGTACACCGGAGAGATGGGGCGGCTCAAAAGCTTTCAGACACAGAAACCGTGAGTTCAAGTGATTGTATGACACCGATCGGCATTTTAAAAGATCACTCTTGATCTGAGAGTACATTTTATGCTTCTATTGTTTAGAAGTTTGTAAAATGACTTTCAGTTTGTGTAAAGTTTTTTATTTTTTATTTTTTTTAATCGGTTTTGTGAATAACTTTTTTTTTTAATCATGGTTTTGTGAATAACTTTTTTTTTTAATCATGGTTTTGTGAATAACTTTTTTTTTAATCGGTTTTGTGAATAACTTTTTTTTTTAATCATGGTTTTGTGAATAACTTTTTTTTTTTAAATGATGTACTGAAATATTATACTAAAGCATTTCATCTGATTACATTGTTATTCATTTGATTTGTGTAGACCGTTTGATTCAAAGAATCCTTTCCTTGCAACTGTGACTGTTAATCGTAAACTGAATGAAGGAGGAAATCGGCACCTGATGCACATCGAGTTAGATATCACAGAATCTAAAATCAGGTATGCACAATAATTGACTTGATGGGTGAATCTCATAAAAACATTTCCAGGTCACGTTTCACCCTAAAAAAGAAAGGGGGGGAAAAAGTAGTTTGTAGGAAGAAAATTAAGCCTGTTTTTATTATTTGCTTTTTAGTTTTATATTATATTACATAAATAATAGAATTTTATTATTTATTTTAGAAAAATGATTTTATGTTTCTATATTAAATACAATTTCTTCTTCTTTTTTTGCCTTTTTTAAGGGTGTAATATAACCCATGTTCTTGAGGGTTTTAATGAGATTCAATCTCTTATAATTGTAGTCATATGATGATGTGATGTTGATTCAACAATCTGAGGTGATTATATTTTTAAATTATTATACTTAATATTACAGTATTGTACAAATAAAATGGTTTGAAATATCACTACTACAAATGGCAATACTGCTATTCGTATAACATATAAAAGAAGTTTGCATGCATACTGTGCATAATATCTTCACTATTGAGTATATATACATGCAGTGTCCAAAGTTTTTTTTAATGTCCACATATTAATCAGTTGAATACCAAAATTGGCAGATATGATTCTGGAGATCATGTTGCTGTTTACCCCACAAATGATGGAGCGGTGGTCAACAGAATAGGAGAGAGACTTGGAGTAGATCTTGATACTGTAATCTCTCTTAAAAATCTGGATGGTATGTACTAATATCTGAAATTCATATGATATAATTAAAAAGTTAGAATATATTTTTATGTATATTGTAACATGCTATGATTGCTAATAATGTTTCAATTCTGTAGAGGAATCCAATAAAAAGCACCCGTTCCCCTGTCCAACCACATACCGCATGGCACTGACTCATTACCTTGACATCAACAACACGCCTCGCACAAACGTGCTTTATGAGCTAGCGCAGTACGCCTCTGATCCGCAAGAACAAGAGAACATGCGCAAGATGGCGTCTGCTTCACCTGAAGGAAAGGTTAGGATCATGTCATAATCACTGACGAATGGAAGCCCGTTTCTGCTACTGAATAAAAAAAAAAAGGTAATTGTGACATTTTATCTCACAATTCTGACTTTTTTCTCGCAGTTGCGAGTTTACATTTCGCAATTCTGACTTTTTTCTCAGAATTGTGAGATATATATATACTCACAGTTTACATTTACATTTAGTTATTTAGCAGACGCTTTTATCCAAAGCGACTTACAAAAGAGGACAATAGAAGCAATCAAAATCAACAAAAGAGCAACAACATGCAAGCAATATGACAAGTCTCAATTAACCTAATGCAGTACACATAGCAAGGTTTTTTTTTTTTTTTTTTAAAGAAAACGTAGAAAGTATATAGAAAAAAGAAAGCTAGTGTTAGTTTTTAAAGAAAAAATAGCAGTTAGAGAATAAATATGCAATTGATAGAGGGTCAAGGGTGTGTGTGTGTGTTTTTTTTTTTTTTTTGTTTTTTTTTTAAATAAAAAGAAGACAGATAAAATAGAATTAGAATAGAGAGTGATAGAGTTAGAGGGTCAAATAAAGATGGAAGAGATGTGTTTTTAGCCGTTTCTTGAAGATGGCTAAGGATTCAGCTGCTCGGATTGAGTTGGGCAGGTCATTCCACCAGATGGGAACAGTGAATGAAAAAGTCTGTGAAAGTGATTTTGTGCCTCTTTGGGATGGCACAATAATGCGTCGTTCACTTGCAGAACGCAAGCTTCTAGAGGGCACATAGGTCTGAAGTACTGAATTTAAGTAAAGGGGTGCAGAGCCAGAGCCTCACAGTTGCAAGTTATAAAGTCAGTATTGTGTGATATAAACTCGCAATTGCAAGAAAAAAACTCCGAATTCTGAAACAAAGTTACAATTCTCAGAAATAGTCAGAATCGCAAGAATTGCACATTCATATCTCTCAATTCTGACTTTATAATATGCAACTGCAAGTTTATGTCTTAATTTTGAGAAAAAAACTCAAAATTGTGAGGAAAAAGGCAGAATTGTAAGGTAAACTCACGATTGCGAAAAAATAATCAGAATTGCAATCTCGCAATTCTGACTTTATAACTCACAATTGTGAGTATATCATGCAATTCTGAAAAAAAAAATCATAATTGTGATTGTGAATTTATATCTCATTTCTGATTTTATAACTTGAAATTAAGAGTTTATATCACTATTTATGAAAAAAAGTCAGAATTGCGAGTTTGTATTACGCAATTCTAAGAAAGTCAGAATTGAGAGATGTAAACTCACAATTGCGGGGGAAAAAAGTCAGAATTGTGACATAAGTTGCAATTTATTTATTTTTTTTTTCAGTGGCAGAAACGGGCTTCCATACTGATGTAATTGTACTCTATAGTAAAACTTGAACATTTTTATTCACTGTCTGGTTGGTCCTTTAAAGGCTTTGTATCAGAGTTGGGTTTTGGATTCTGAGAGGAACATACTAGCTATTCTAGAGGATCTACCTTCCCTGAATCCTCCTATAGACCACCTGTGTGAGCTCCTTCCTAGACTTCAGGCTCGATACTATTCCATTGCCTCCTCCAGCAAGGTAAAACCTGCAGTTTCCGATATTATACCATAAATTAAAAACCTTGAGGTTGACACAAACTTTGTTCACCCTCATTTCAGGTCCATCCAACCTCTATCCACATCTGTGCTGTGGTGATAGAGTACACCACCAGGACAGAAAGAGTCTTCAAGGGTGTGGCCACCAACTGGCTTAAGAACAAAGAAGTGACCGATAACGGCCGTAAGCACACTGTTCCCATGTATGTTAGGAGATCCCAATTCCGGCTGCCATTCAAACCCAGTAACCCTATAATTATGATTGGGCCTGGTACTGGCATCGCCCCCTTCATGGGCTTCATCCAGGAGAGAGCATGGCAGAAGGAACAAGGTGAAGCTTGAACTCGCTTTGACACAACTTGTGAATAATAATATAGCATAGGTATCTCACTCAGTTTTTGCTCTCTGTTGCAGGGAAGGAAGTTGGTGAGACGATACTTTACTTTGGTTGTCGCCATAAGAACGAGGACTTCCTGTATCAGCAGGAGCTAGAGGAGTTTGAGAGGGCAGGTGTGCTGACACAGCTTAACGTTGCCTTTTCCAGAGACCAGGAGCACAAGGTGAGTGAGTGACATAGGGATGCACTGAAATTCAGATTCTGACCAGTAACTAAATTATTTTCATGTTATGGCCGCCATTAATGATATTAAAATGATATATTATATTGGCTAAAAAACATCTATAAAATTATTTGTTTGTATTGTATAATGGATATTCATTTTGAGATATGCTGAATGTTATGATAAACAGTGTTAAATTATTAGTGTTTTAAAAAGTTAACTTGAAGTGTGTGGCAGACGACGGCAAAACTAATACAAATTAAAAATAGGAAATACATATTTTTAAATACATTTTAAAAATTTCCAATATTAGTTGCATATTCTTTTGTATAAAAATTTTATTTAGCTAGGATGCATTAAATTGAACAAGACATTTATGATATTCCCAAACATTTCTATTTCAAATAAATCCTGTTCTTTTGAACTATATTCATCAAAGAATATTGAAAAATACATTTATTTTACAATAATATTAATGATTTCTGAAGGATCATGTGACACTGAAGACGAGTAATGGCTGCTGAAAATTCAGCTTTGCATCACAGGAATAAATTACTTTTTAAAATATATCAAAATAGAAAACTGTTATTTTAAATTGTAATAATATTTCACAATATTACAGTTTTTACTGTAAATAAATCTAGCATTTTTTTTTTCCTTTCAAAAATTGTACCGTATTGGAAAACACAAAACAGATATACATTTATTTGCATCCAAATTTAAAGATGCACTGCATCTTTGGTCTACATTACCATAGTTTTCAGCATTACCAGAAAAAGATTTTTCACGATATTAAAGATTTCCATTTTTAGTTTGGATCTCAAGAGTAATTCTGAGGACTGTGTTGTTTTTACAGATCTATGTGCAACATCTTCTGAAGAAAAACAAGGAGCAGTTGTGGAAGCTCATTCATTCAAATAATGCCCATATCTACGTTTGTGGGTAAGAACCAGAAGTTGCTTCTACCACAGATGAATAACATTCTTAAGAATACAATCCACACTAGTAGTTAACTGGCAGGATTTCAGTGTAACATTAAACAGCTTGAAATAATTATAGTGCTTGCATATAATTATATGATTTTTCTAGCATAAAGTGGTCAGTACTGCCATACATCAGTATCATATTGTATCTTTAAAGACCACAGCATCTCTTTCCAGCAGCATATTTGCTTGCGTATGTAATGAGAATATGTGTCCTTGCAGAGATGCACGTAACA
This sequence comes from Spinibarbus caldwelli, assembly GCA_039654775.1. NCBI lineage: Eukaryota > Metazoa > Chordata > Actinopteri > Cypriniformes > Cyprinidae > Spinibarbus > Spinibarbus caldwelli. Next base: position 9,005,132 of record CM077266.1, on the reverse strand, counting down.
TGGCTCGGGATGTGCACGCAGCCTTCTATGAGATTGCAGAGGAGGTGGGCGGCCTGGCGCACACTCAAGCTGTGGACTATTTCAAGAAGCTGATGACCAAGGGCCGTTACTCGCAGGACGTTTGGAGTTAAGCTAATTGATAAACCAATGTTTGCCACTTTACCTCAAGCCATCATTTCTCCAAAAGCTAGAGCTAAAACATTTGAGAATTTGCCTGGACTGATTGGTTATATAATAGAGTTTTGATGAAAGATACTGCACTCCAACACAAAAGCATGGTTTAACATTCTTCCTTCAGATGAGTTTAGGATATTCAACCTACTGCAACAGGAAACTGATTTGACTGCATTTGAACCCTAAACGGCATTGGATGTTCATGTATACACAAATGTAGGTCAAGGATGCAAAATGCTTATATTTTGAATGAGGCCTTATAAAAACTATTCATATATAAATGTTGTCATACTCTTTTTATTGTTTTATCTCTATGTGAAAAGACTGCAAGTATCACTTTGTGACGTACTGTAAAACTTTAGATTTTGTTTTTGTGATATTGTGCATCAAAACATCCTACAATGTGTTACAGGAAATTAACATTTTAGGTCAGTCGTGCTTTTTTGATCATGTGATGTTTGTTCCTTTTTTATTTCTTGTTGTTTCAAGATGTTCTGCCACTATTTTTAGCATTATTTCACACTAATTTTAAGTAGCAGTGAATGAGCAATTATGCAATCAACATGACTCCCATCTTTGGGTGAAGTGTTACATCTTGTTAGTCAATTTTAATTTTTAAAGTTTTAGCAACTGGTCAAGTGTTAATGGTCACAGGAATATATTAAATATGTATTTTCCCTAACATTTTAGAAGGTGCATTTATAAAAAGAAAAGTAAGTTCTTTTCTTATGCTTTTCTTGACTGGTATGCCTTTTCCACTGATTTCTACTCATGATTATAGAACTGACTCTTCAATTCATCTCCCTAGTGAGCCAAAGCTGCCACTGCATTGCCCAGCATTGTGGTTTTAAAAAGAGACAAGCTTGCATTTGTTTAATTTTAAAACTTAATGCATCAATGCTGCTTGGGAAGAGAAGTGTCATTGTGATCTCAGTCATGCAATGTTTGACAATTAAAGAATATGCACAAACACTGTCTGGCCTCAAAATTTGTATCAACATGTTTAAAAAATACTGCAGAATATAAAATTTATTAAAACATGATAGAAGCATTTTTACTCTATTCAGTTTTTAATTTAAGGTACAAAATGTTCTTTAGCAAAACAGCAACTGTATAAAATGAACAACAAACAAAAAACCTTGCAGATGAGGCATCAGATCTCTAGGATGACAATGACACTGGGGCTCCAGGAGGAGTTGTGAGAAAGGCAGGCACTCCAGACTCTGACTGTGAGATCGGGGTGTGAATGGCACTCCTGACTGAGGTAGTTTAGTGAATGGCTGACGTGTCAGGTTGACTGGAGGCCTGAACTGACGCTGAGCGTATGGGGACACTGGCATCCATGGGCTGCCATTGTGATGGCTGTGCCCATGATGATGTCCATGGCTGTGTCCATGTCCATGATTGTGACCAATGCCAACTCCAGCGTAAGGTGAAGTAATTGTGTATTGCTGTTGAGGATACAGTGAGACGGGCCAATCATCGAATGTGTTGGGCAGGCTTCCTATAACTTGACCATTGGTAGCATTTACTGGAGCGTAGGCCTGGACAGGGTACGACCCTGGTGGTGTGTCTCTGGAATTACAAATATTACAAATATATGTAAGTTCTTGTCTTATTTTATCATCATTTTCTTGACTGGTATGCCTTTTTCACTGATTTCTAAAGATTACAGAATTGACACATCAATTCATCCCCCTAGTGCACCTAAGCTGCAACTGCATTAAAATGCAGACAAGTTTGCATTTGTTTAATTTTAAATTTTAATGCATTAAGCTTGATTGGAAAGAGAAATGTCATTATGATGTTTTAAGGTCAGAAAATATACTGAGAAAAATCAAAACATGTTTTGGTTTTAGGGATAGTGCACCCAAAAATGAAAATTTTTCAAAACTCACGTCTTTTCAAAACTGTGCGACTTTCTTTCTTCTGAGGAACATAAAAGAAGATATTCTGAAGAAAGTTGGGAACCAAACAGTTTCCGTTCCCATTGAATTCCATTGCAAATTTTGACCATACAATTGAAGTCCATGGGAAGCAAAACGGTTACCAACATTTTTCACTTTTGGGTGGACTTTATGTTTAAGACTGTTTTTAAAGACCTGCATGAATAAAATTAATAGCCTCCATAAAGAACCTAGTGACACAATCTTAAAATAAATGTTTCTTAGATTCTTTTACTTAAACAGGCTGTGGCACACATTCAACAAAGACATAATGCTTAAAAGATACCAACAATAACCAATAAAAAAGCTTGAAATGCATCACTTTACTACTGCTAGCTGTTCAAGATGAGGAAGATAAAATCTGCACTCTAATAACCTTTTACATACTGCAATATGAATAACATAAAGTAAACAACAGGGTGACCATATATAACTATGGCATTGATCACTCACGTGAGGTCAAGTGGCTTTTTGTGCTCTTCGTTCGATGCAGGAATGAACTGGACACAAGGTATATGCTTTAACAAGCGAAAAGGGAACTTCTTCTCCAAAACGGAAGCTCTAGATTCTGACATCTCTAATAATGAAAGCCATCCCATCCCATTTAAAAGTACTCGGTTAAGGAATAGTACAAAAATGCACTATACACTGATTCAACTGCATCATAGGATTGTCAGCTTTACAATCTAGAATAGCCATATGATGTAAAATGAAAAAAGTCTTAAGTATTCTATACATTTAAGATACATAACATTCTTGTAACGATGGCCAGGACGTTGCAAAGGAAAAAAGTGTTTGGAAAGAACAGGGTTAGAATTATTAGAATAATCCAGGGGAGAGATGCAGTAGGCACACTGATGCCCATAATATACGCCTTCCGCATAGCAGAATTGATGGTCATCATTCCCAGGACAGACAGGGCTAATGGGACAAGCCCATTTACTGAGCTCCTACTGGACGGGGAGAACAGCAGTGACTCCAGCAGCACATGTAGGAGTCCACAGATGGACGACAGCAGCAGTGACCGGTAGAGAAATCTGACCATACCGATTCCTTGCTCCAGCCCACTACAGGGAAACGCCATCAGGACGGCACTTAGGAACAAAAGTGTCATATTCTTTTGGTAGAGGAAATAGGTGAAGAGTTTGTAGACTGTGAAGAGAGGGGACAAAAATGAAGTAACAAAAAATGAACAAATATTTTATTTATGGTATATTTATTTATTTTAATATATGATAACATAATGTAGCAAACAGAGTGCGCTACCTAACCCTAACCCTAACCCTAAACATTACAAACTTTGATCTGAAGCAAAAAAACGTATTTGGAAAAACTGACAAACAAAGGTAAGACTAAATACTTAAGCTCTACAGTCAAAGCATTGTAAATCACATAAAATAAAAAAGATGGATAAATAGGAAAATATTAATTTAAAGATTTTGATTATGTATATAGAAACAGCATATTTTGAATTTATTTCAAAATATGTATATATACACATATTTATGTAGTTAGAGCACAGGGAAGTTGGCTTGATATGCGCTTTATTAGGAGTGAGCGGGAACTGAAGAGTTCTTTTGGCAGAATTTTTTGTTTATTTATTTTTTTATTGCAATAATAATAAAGATTACAGTTCGAACAAAACAAACAGAAAAGAACAGTACGTACAAAACATACAAAATACCTTTCAATAAAAAAATCCTTATGGATTAATAGATAACAGAAAAAGCAATATAATACAAAAAAATTCTTTAAAATTGACAGAAAGGAGTCACATCTTTTGGCGGGATTTGTTTGACTGTTGTTTCCAAACAGGTTTCTCACCCCCAAACTCACGTAATTGGTCGATGCTGCCGAGACCCACCTCCAGGTTTTCTGATTGGCTAACATACGTGAAAGAGGCGGGGTAAATCACAGGCCTCTTTGTTTAAATAACCAATAAACTGCAGGTGGTACTGGAAGCCAGACATTCTCATTCCAGAGCTTTTATTGCTCAAAAATATGTCAACAATATTGTTGGTCCGTTTTCTTAAAGAGACTACATGTAAATTTAATTGCACTAAAGTGAATTCTGTCAAAGTTTAGGAGTATATTAGCATATAGCTGGCACCAGAGGTAAGGTAAAAAACATGGACGACAAACCACAAAACTCTAATTTTGAGGTATTTAAGGCACGTACTGCTCAACATAATACATTCATTAAGACAGTAGTTGTGGGTCACAAGCTACATCAGTCTACAAAATGCAATGAGTTCAATTTATTTTTGTGCCTTGTGGAAGGAAAAAGGGAGCTGAGGGAGTTATTTGTGACTTGTAAGTTTTAAACAATTCTTACCATGGCCACTGATGACAGCACTGGACTCCAGACTGAAAAAGTGCTCTGAAATATCTAAGTAATATGGTATGACACTAAAAACACATGACAGCACGATCACAATCACTACCCCACAGGTCAACTCTATATCCGGTGCAAAATCTGCAAACGTCTTCTTCCAGTTTTTCAAAGTGCTATGCATTTTCAGGATGGAGAATGTGCATCATTTACAAAGCAATTATTTAGCGGATCCCTTTCGTGTTTTAGATTTCAGCTCCCAGCACTTGAACCGCAACTTCTGCTTTAGAGGACAGTTATTCAAGGGGATAATAAAAATGCGCAGCCTTTGCGCAGTTATGTGCAGACTCAGACAGGTATTATCCACATATTACTTAAAACAGAGCGCCTATAATAACTGTCAGTGAAATTTCGCAAATGTAATATACCTAATATTTTCAGTGGTCACTTAAAAACAAAATAAATCTCTCTCTTTTTGTACTGAATCTCACAAAGTGCTTTCAGAATCAGAATGAGAATTATTTCCAAGTATGCTTGCAAGTAATGAAGTTTCCAGTAAACAGAAAACGTAATGAGCTAGGGTTCCTTAAATCTTGCCCTGGAGGGCCAATGCACTGCAGAGTTTAGCTCCAACCCTGATCAAACTCACCTATCTGTGATTTTCTTATGATCCTGAAGACGTTGATTGGCATGCTCAGGTGTGTTTGATTAGGGTTAGAGCTAAACTCTGCAGGAAAGTGAATTTCGTGGGCCAGATTTGAGGATCCCTGAGCTAGGCTATATGAGATATTCGGTGTGTTCTGCTTATTAGGAAACACCAGATCCAAATTAGGTTAATCAATATGAATTAAAATCGCATTATTTTCATAAACCTATACGTTATATTTGCATTCACTAAAATGTAATATGAATCACTCATACAGTAAATCTATTTGATGGGAAACAAATTAATGTGATGATGACTAATGCTTCTTGAAATCAGTTGGGCCTGTAATATCCTATTGTTTCTCTAATTTGGACTTCCTGCTACTTAAATCTAATATTCGGGAATTGGCTAATTGTCCTCTTCGTCACAAATTTTATCACTGTGTAATAAGCGATAAGGGAATGTACCCTCCCCTGTGGGTCAAATGAGGATTTGGAGTTGATAGGAAAAAGAGAATAACAATAGACAGAGATTACTGACAGATACAGCATTATTGTTACAAAATAAACACATATTAAATAGGTTTAAACCTACACAGATTAAATCTTGCTCTTATGGATACAGGTAAACAGCCGAAAACAAAACAAGGGAAAGGTGAGGTCAGGTGCAAACCCCACCTGCACTTTGTTCAATAAGAGACAGGTGTACAAAGTCATGAGTATGATGCAGGTATGGGTGGAACAACTTAAACTTTCGCAAAACCCAAAGCGGTTATTACATTCCATTGAAATAAAAGCTCTTCCTGTTAAAAGCAGCTTGACCTATTAGTCCATGAAACTGATTTACAAGAGATCACTGAAACAATAGCCACAACAAAATAACTTAGTAAAAAATAAAGACGTGTTTGAATCTATTGCTTGTTATTTCTCAAAAACATTTATTATAATTTTACTTAATTTAAAATAACAATTTAAATAATCAAAGCACTTTTTTTCTGCAGACGTAGCTCCAAATTTAACCCAATATGCTTGAAATGTGCATAAAATATAAGGGTATATACTGAAAAATAGGATTATTATAATGATTTATTGTTTTACAGTTAACATTTAGCTTTGCTAGAGGGGAAGCACACTTCTTGTGCTTTGAAAGATGGGTGTGTTGAAGTTTTAGGTTAAGGTGGATGGTGCACATAACTCAGTCTTCACTGATACACTTCACAAGACAGTGCAACCTGAGCGCCTTTGAAGTTACTAAGAAACTTTTGTCTGTCTTAGATTTTTCTGAAGTCTGGAAGAGCACATTTTTGCAGGTGAGTTCCTGTTATTCTGTGGGAAATCAGGCTGTGGCTGTCAACAGAGACACATTTTTGTGTGAGAGAAGAATATATCCATGGTTTGGTGTGTCGGTACAGATCATGATGTGAAGCAGAGCAGGTTGTCTATGCAAGTGTCTACAAGATAAGTGGCGTAAAATGAATTAATATTAATTGTGAATGAATAAATACATATTTAGTGTTTATTTTATGATTAAAATTTAGCTATGCAGTGCTTTTAACTGCAAATTTAAATTTTTTATCTGTTGGTTTGGTAATGTTTTATGGATCATTTCATGTTATTTACATAAGTTTATTTGATATTATTTATTGTTAATTACAGGGGTAGGTAGTGCATCTTTGATTCAGTTATACATTATAACTAAATTGTTATATAAATGAATTATATACTGAAACATTACTTTCAATTGTTAGTTATGTAATGAGAGACTAGTTAAACCACTGTTACTTTATCAAATAATCAAAATACTGTCTAATTTAGAATAGCTTATGTATGTTATTCAATATATACTACTTATTTGAAAGAAATTAAAAGCTTTATCTAGCAAGGACAAATTAAACTGATCAAAAGTCACATTTATGTTACAAATATTCTATTCTGTTTCAGATAAATGCTGTTCTTTAAAACTTTATATTTATTCATGATTCCTAAAAATGTATCATTGTTTCCACAAAAAATGTTAAGCAGAACAACTGTTTTCAACTGATAACAATAAAAAAAATGTTATTTGAGCACTAAACCACAATATTAGAATGATTTCTGAAAGATCGTGTGACACTGAAAACTGGAGTAATGACTGCTGAAAATATAAATTTTAAAATATATGAAAATACAGTTAAAACAGCTATTTTGAATTGTAATAATATTTCACAATATTACTGTTTTTACTGTATTTTTGAGCAAAAGAGAATTTCAAAAACATTTCCAAGTCTTACCAACCCAAACCTTTGATTAACTTTTGGTAGTGTAAGTTTGGTAGTTCTCTTTTAAAAATGATCAATATTAAAAATTATGAATTAAAAAATATTTAGCATTAGTTTGTGCTTTTTAGAGTGAGATTTTGAACATTGCCGCAAAAAAGATGAAAAATACTGTTACGTTTACATTACATTAATGTATTTGCTAGCACCATGCTCTACAGTTTGAGTTACAGGAGGGCTAATTTAGCTGTTCATTACTATACTTTTTTCTTCTTAATGCCTGATCTCTGATAACATTTACTTTTACTTTAGATTAAAATTTTACATTAGATCAGGTCAGTTGTATTTGTTAGAAATGCACACCCACCATTGATTTTCCATTGAAAGCTCTTGATAAACCAGACTAAGGGTTAAACAAATGTTTGTGAACATTCTGTAAGTTCACCCTTATGTATTTATGAAATGTATTACATTAGGTATTAAGCTAGAACCTGAATGAAATGTGATTTGAGTTGTACCAGGAAGCGGATGTGTTGAAACTTCATGAACATAATTGTGTTACCTGTCGAAGTCTTTTGTTTGGGAGTCACGTCATGGTCAGTGTATTGACTTAAAATGTAAATCACTACAGGGGTGTGACAACCACTACAGTTACATTTACATCACTACAGTTAAAAGTCACAGAATTTAATACTTATTACTTTGAAACTTTTGAAGTCATTTTTGTGTCTGTTGCAAAGTGAGTGGATTTTTTTTTTGTGTATCTTATAGAACAATGGCGATCAAACGACTGAGTAGATGGAGTTTTGGATTCTGGAGCCATCTGGATTATGTATTTTTCCTGCTCCTGCTCCTGCCGTGCCATCCAGGTGAGGTCTGATGCTTGTATAAGACACACCTGGGATCGTTATACAGCTTTACTTAATTTTAGGGATTGTCCTCCTGTTTGCTCACATTTTATGCCAAAATACTACCCTATTTGAGTTTATAGAACAAAGCTAGATGATGATGAAATATAACGTCTGTTTGCACAATGTGGTAACATTACACAACAGCTTGTGTAACTTCTAATGGCGATCAAGACGTCTTCAAATATATGCAACCCAAAAGACTGCTATTGAAAAGATCTAATTAAACTAATTTTGAGTTTTTGCATTATTATGTACTTAATTATATGATGAGCTGCATGAGCTTCACAAGTTTGTGTAGAACAAGATGATCATGTGAACCAGAATGATCCAAAGAGCAGTTTTTGTTTCAGTGGAAGAAATCTGACATTTTGTATAAAATTTGTTCAATGTCACAAATCTGTTAAGAGACCTGAAAATCTTGGTGCATTGTCTTTATTCATGTTACATCATGATGTTTTTGAACCTTAACATTTCAACCCTAACATCAGTTTTTTCCCAGATTTTGAATCCAAGATTTTATCCTCTTTTTTTACCGCATTGTATATTAACATATTTCCTATATTCATTGTGACTATGTGTATTTGTCTGCATATCTATCCTAGTGTAAAAAGTTATATTGTTCAGTATTCCTGTAATAGGAGCATATCTGAGTCACGTTAAACATGGGCTGTAATCACTTTGAAACACAATAGCCTAACTGAACCAACCATACAAATACAGCTCAGTCAACCTGCTGGACATGTTTTAGTCTGCAACAAAACAAAAGCCAATTTCTACTTATGCGTATGAATAAGCTAAATGGGCAGACAAAAAGAAAGAGATGGATAAAGAGTAGCCCTTCATTACAAAAACAACAACAGCAGGCTGATGATGCTTACCAGACAGTAAGATTTGATTTGATTCTTTGATAGACAAAATAATGACGTTTCCAATAGCTGTGCATTCCAATAGCCTTGTGTGTATTTATTTATAAATGCCATACATTCTCAGTTAAATTAAATATTTAATATATACAACTAATAATCTGGTAGAGATCAAATTATGCTGTGTCTAAATTCTTATAACTTGATGCATGTTATAACGATACATTAGTTGTAATTGAATCTTTTCTGTATTTAATCTTTTTTCCTGCAGTAACATCGAGCACAAATGTCACAACAACTGGGATTTCAGCCATCACACCATCTACAGGACCCCCAAATTCAACAGCAGCGACTGGAGCAACCACAGCTAACATTACCACAATGCATTCATCGACAACTGAAGGTCACAGTAACTCATCAACAGTGCCATTAACAACAAGCCATGTTACTGTGCAAAATACAACAGCAATGGTGCAAACCACAGCCACATCTTCTAACATAAGCACAACCATCCCAGCAACAACATTTACGACGGAATTACACAGCACTGATAATCAAACTGTGGAAAGTACACCATACACATCCACTGAAAACACAACTTCTTTTGAAACAACCACAAACTTCACAACATTTACAGCAACAGTAAGTACTACAAATACACCATTATTAGCACAAAAGCTACCTTTACATCCTACAGTATGTTATCAAGCACCATATTATTTTTATATATTATCTTATTTTTTGCTCTGATACAGGATTGCACACAATTTCGTTGTACTTTGTATAATGACATTAAAGATTCTGGTGTGATATTAATAGACTCATTACCAATATCATCTTCAGCCCGAACCATGAATGGTAAGTATTACAACTTCAGCACACATAATAGCCCAATTTTCTGTTAAATGTAAGAAATACAATGCATAACTGACTCTTTTGGTTTTTATTAGCATATTACTGGATAAACGTTAATGTAACAGGAACACCCGAAAGTGATGTACCGACCGAAACGTGGGTAAGTTCAGGAATGATACTCACGTGATATTGAGAAGATTTTATTTCATTTCATTTCATTTTATAATATAGATGTAGAATAATAAAGAAAACATATATTAAAATTTATATTATATAAAAATTATATATTAACTATTTTTGTTATATCATATATGTTTTTGTTAATAATTATATATTAATTATTTTGTTAGATATATTTTAGTATTTTAATATATAACAATATTTTTTACACCATAATATTTTTAATAATGAGAGTTAACAGCTGAAGGATATATAAAACAAATGCAGAGTTTAGGAAAAAATATGAAAAAGCACTTTACAGTTTTCTGTCATTCTTTGACAAGCAGTAATTTAACTCAATAATCTGAAATGTGTTTTCCAGCTTGAGCAGCTTTACGGAAGCAACCTAAATGCATGTACAGCTTCCATACAGAGGAGTGCTAGGACTGTGGTGGAGGAGGTCTCTGACAATAAATTAATTACAGCTGTGCTTACCACAACTAGCAGCATAAGGTGCAGTACACTGTTGTGAAATTTCTCATGAATAAATATATACGTATAATATATAAGTATATATTATAAATATATAAATATATAAGTGTTCTCACTTTAGGCCCTTTAGACATGCCAGTACTTTCAAACTTAATAATATTTGTGTGTTATGTAATTTGTTTTCTTTCCTGAGCTTCAAATAAAACTATGAATTTTATCATCATGCATTAATGGCTGTCTATTCCTAAAGTTAATTCCTTCATTTAAGTAGGGATGTTTAAAGAGCTTTCAGTTGCCATTATTCAGTTTACACAAAGAAGAGAGCTGTCAGCAGGTCTTATTGTGCTTCAAAAAACCATGTAATCAATTAACCTGGTCTTGTTTATGTTCCACAGTACAAAGAAACCCGTGGTTTACGTAAGTGCAGATTCAGTTGTCACTGCATGCAGCACATTTTGGCATTTCGTGAGATTTCATATAAGAAGCATACACAACATTTGCTTTTATTTTCCATTACTAGGGCATGGAGGTCACATGTGATCCAAAAGATAGTACACAGTCAGTAGCAGCTGCTGCTCCCATCCATATTAAACATATTCAAACAATAGATAAAATCATTGTACTTCTATAAGCTTCTCTTACATCATCCTGGTGTTTTCTGACAGGAATGCACAGTGCAATATTCTTCTGCAGCTGAGTGCACCTGCCAATGTTTGCTGCATTAGAGACGCTGTTATGAAGATGAACTCAGAAAATGTCAGTGTCAGTTTGCTGGGAACTGATGTTCAGATGATCTGTTCTACTAGCACACGTAAGACTTCTTTTACCCTTTTTAATAAACCTTCTGCGTGCTTTAGATTAATTATATTTCATTGCTCGGAAATGTGACTTACTTTAAAGACCTTGTTGGTTTTCAACATATGTAAAAATGTTAATGAACAACTACACATTTACAATCAATGTGCCATGATGTTTTAACTTATCTTTTGTTTTTCCCTAAAGCACCGCCAACATGCAGTTGTTCCTCTCACTGCAATAACTCAGGTAAGACAAGTTTATTGTAAGAGTCTGTAAATGCACAAAACCCTGCTTCAAATATAAATGCATTTGAAGGGTAAACCAGATCAAAGGTTATATTTACATGTTCTCCTCTATTGTAGATTTCTACTATTACCATTTTAATGTACAGTCGATCCAATACTTGATATCCGATTACAACTACTTGGCAGACCAGTCCGTAAGTATCACGTGTAGTATTAAAGTCAGATCGCTGGATGTTCATTCATAATTTACATACTGATTTGTGACAATTCTATTGATCCTTATATTGTTTTTATTTAGATTTTTCAACAGTTTTCTCATTTCTTGAATCACTCAGCATGCAGCAACATGCCGTGAGTTAAGACCATTTTTATTGTATCTTTTTGGTTTCAAATAAAAAAATGTACATTTATTTGCCAAAGCAATTTATGGTGCAGCCATTGTGGTCATCATCCATGACCCTCTAGCACAATACTCAACCAGCTGAACTGCAGGATATCTACTAAATATGATAAATACAAGAGTAATACCATAGTACATTTTTAACAGTCGTCTTTTACTTCTGCATTTTAGATCTGCATGTAACAGTGTGCAAACTTTCAGAAATCACATTCGGGTAAGATATCTTGATGTCATTCATGAAAAAGATGTCTTTTGGTAGAATGGCACAGATCTCTAATTTGCAAATTCTGACTCCTGCAGGACATAGGTGTGAGTGGTTGCATAAACAGGTATGTTGAGTCTCACTGCAGCATGATTTCATGGTAAAGTTTCTTCTACAGTTGATGGGTGGTTAATGTACTGCTCCTTCCTCTCCAGGCCAAGGTATTGTGATGATATGGCAATTAAACGCAGCAATGTTATAGTGAAACTAGACACAGCAATGGACCCGTGTGATGTTCGCACAGCTGTAGAGGCCATCTTTGAACCTCAGAAACACTTCACCTTCGATGGAGTTGTGAGCAGAGTAGGTAAGTGTCTACTGTAAACATAGCTATATATCAGATTATTTTCTGAATATATCTGATGACATAGTTGTGATTATTTTCAGCTATCTGCTCTCATTCTTTGGATCCTTTAAGAGAGAATTTCATATGGATGCCATCTCTGAGTACAAATTTCAGTTCTGAAAACTTCTGCATGGAGTCAGACAGAGAAAACTTGTTGACAGATTACTGGTTAGTAAAGTTGTGTTTTCTTTGCATACAGTGTGTAATATATGTCAGTAGACGTATGTATGCCATTTGTATTTATTAGCAATATTCATCTGCCACAAACACATATAGTATACAGTATATGTACTGTAATATATGTATGAAGGTGTACAGTATATATGCCCTAAAAACTTTTACACACACAAATTGCTTTTTTTTATGGGTTCATTTCATAGACGTAATCGTTTTTATATTGTACAAACTGTATAATGTTTTTTAATTTGAACAAACTGTATTATCTATCCTCTTACCCTAACCCTACCCTTCATACAAAACTTTTTTTTTATATTAAAAAAAATTATTCATTCTGTATGATTTCTAAACTTGTTTCCTCATAGGTACCAAAAAATGTCTTCACAAGGTCAAAATTTACTGGTATTGCTATCCTTGTGGTCCCCATAATGTAGGGAATACTAGGACACACACACACACACACACACACACACACACGTTTGTACTTGTTTATGCTACATTGTGAGGACCAAATGTCCCCACAAGGATAGTAAAACCTGAAATTTTTGACATTGTGGGGACCGAGGGAAAAAAAATTATTAAAAATAGCAAATGATCTTTATCTGAAAGTATAACAATGCAAACAAATTTTCTGTAAGGGGTAGGTTTAGGGTTAGAGGATATAAAATATTGTTTGATCGGTATAAAAAACAATAGAAGTCTATGGAAAGTCCCCACAATTTACAGAAACACACACACATGTGCATATCCATTTTTGTAACAACACTTTTTATTTCATATGTTTACAGCTTACCAGGCGCTGAAAGCACGCCAAGTACAGTCATTCCCCTGAATGGCAGCTGTAATTCATCTGCACCCACGTTCGAAACCACCATCAATGCTACAGTCTCCACAACAGAGTCTGTGAATGTAACAACTTCACCTGCTAATGTAACAGCCTCAGGTAATTAAATACAGTAAAACTGGGAAATGTGTGAGGGCACATTTAACCCCAAATCTCTTCAAAAAAACAATAATAATAAAAAAAAATTACAATGTCAAAATGCACTAAAATGTATTCATACACTTTAGTTTGGGGACCAATTCTCACTATTAACTTAATATTAACTACAACTTTTGCCTGTATAAACTCCTAATTTGCTTCATATTAATAGTAAGGGTTAATGGATCTAAAATGCAGTCATGCAGAATAAGGCATTAATAAGTGCCTTGTAAGTACTAATAAGCAGCCAATATGCAGGCTAATAAGCAACTAGGTAACAGTAAGAACTGGTCCTTAAAATAAAGTGTTACCTTTTTTAAATTTTATTTTATGTTTAAGAAATTGAAGCCTATTTTAAGACCATCATGTTATTTTCATATGGTGACTTTATTTTTAATGACAATTAAGCAAATAAAAAATACAGTACAATTTGTTCTAAATAATCTTAAATGAAAGGCAATGCAATAAAAAGCAACATGTTAAACAAATACTATACATTTTCTTCTTGCATTACAGTACTGACAGTGACTTTTTTGCATTACAGTAATGAAAATTGACAATAACATCCTAGGTTTTATTTTCTTAATGCAAAATATAATTTTCAAAATCAGAAATTAATTATATAATTATAATTATAATTATAATTATAATTATAATTATAATTATAATTATAATTATAATTTCATTCCTGATTTTGGGGTAAAATGTGACCCAGACATGTTTTTGACAGGTTTAATGAGATTCACCTTGTTACTCTGTCATAAATTCAATGTAATTATTAATGCTGTTTATAGAAAGAAAAGCCAAAGGAGCATTCAAGAATGAATCTGGGATCGATCAATCGACCAATCGACTGAATTTTTACCTCTTCCTCTTTGTATAGTGTCTACAACCACGTCAGGGACATTAGATGCTGAAGGATTGTTGAAGTTGAGTGCAAATGCCTTGTCTTTAAACGCCACTCAGGTGGAGCAGATTTTATCACAGCTAGAGTCACTCCTCTCTGGGCCCAATGTGAGCCTGGCTCTGGCAAACATCTCCGTCAATATTGTCAACAACCTTCTTGATGTTCCTGCAGCTGTAATGACTCCTTTCTCAAAGAGGTAAGACACACTCGTCTGTGGCCAGGTTTATTATTATCTTGTCCCATTTATTAAGACATAATAGTAAAAGAATTAAGTCAAGCCTTAAAAAGGCCAACCTAGAAACACGTTTACCTAAATTAAGCTTTAAGTATACATAAGATTCAGTAAAAAATATTGTCTGATATACTGGATACAGTCAGGCTGTTTGTCTCTGGTTACTAGGGCCATTGGGGTTGTGGACACAGTGGGTCTTAAACTGGTTGTATCAGGGAGGAGTCAGTCAATACTTTCACCATCACTGGCTCTGGCAGTGAAGAAAGTCAATGGGACCAACTTTCAGGAGACATCCTTCTCCTTAATTGAAACATCTAGTGTGCAGGTAACATCTCCATCATTAATTCTTAATTCTCCATCGTTAACTGTTTTCATTCTAGGCACTTTTGACAATGATCAATTTTATAACACTTTATATACTTATCATGGCTGTATACACTACACTACACAAATGAAGTGACGATACTGTACAATGTTGATGAGTACAATGTTTTGGGTTTCATGGGTCAGAGTAGCTGATTTGGTTATGCTTTGTTTGACATTACAGATTCAAAGTAACCCCAGCTTGGAGACTGAAGACATCATGGTTCAGGTTCGGTCCACTCCTCTGGGTTCAGTCATCCTCCCGGCGTTCCTCACACAGAACCTCACGGCAGAACAGCAGCGGCTCGCATCCAGAGTCCAGTTCAACTTCTTCCAGAAGAGCACTTTCTTCCAGGTCTGATACAGAGCACTGCTTTTGATTCAGATTAGTTAGCTTTGTATTAAAATGACTGCTGCGTGTTTGAAATAGCTGAATTGTGTAGTGTGAACTGATAGGATCTATGACTTATTCTAGATATTATCTGGCTAGTACATCTCAAAACAATATATGCTTGTTTTGCTGTAGTTATTGTGTTAAAATGTGAATCTGATCACAGCCACAAGTATCTCTGAACTCTTTTTTTTATATTACTGTGTAGGACAAAAATCTGGGTGAACGTAAACTAAACAGCGGGATTGTGGGTAGTAGTGTGGCTAACCTGAGCATCTCTGGTCTACAGAAGGAAGTGCTGATAACCCTGCGAAACACAGGGCCCATTCCGGTCAATATAAATAACATTAATATCACAATAAACACAAAACAGATTTGTACTTCAATACAAGACTGCTTTCTTTTCTTACTCTTTTTTCATTCCTCCACAGGCTAACTATGTAGCTTCCTGTGTATTCTGGGACTTTGGATTAAATGGTATAAGTTGTCTTGTAATGTTCCCTTTTTTACTGAATAGACTGTTTTTAGGCGAGGGGTGGGGCTGGTTTGAATCGTGTGTTTTAACCATTGGTCTTTGGTTCACAGATGGCTCGGGTGGCTGGAATTCTTCTGGGTGCCGTGTGCTTAATTCTTCTGCTGAAGAAACTCGGTGTGCCTGTAATCACCTTACCAGCTTCGGTATTCTGCTAGTGAGTTACAGCATAAAGAATTTACATCACCTGACACATCCTTGTTTAATGTTATATTCAGATTCTTTGGGATGTTATTATAATTGTGTTTTGCCTGGCAGGACATTTCCAAGACTACCATCAATGGACCGCATGCTGAAATCCTGACATACATTACGTACATCGGCTGTGGCATCTCAGCCATTTTCCTCTCTGCCACCCTGCTCACATATTTGGCCTTTGGGTATGGATCCCTCTGACCAGTGGAGACTCACCATTTACCTTTGTTTTAATTTAATCTGTCTTTCTATATAAGGCTTTTTTTGTCTCATGACAGTAAACTGCGCAAAGACATCCCGTCTAAGATCCTGATCCAGCTGTGTTTGGCCTTGCTGCTGCTAAACCTGGTGTTCCTATTGGACGCCTGGCTGGCTCTGTACCCGGATGCTGTGGGGCTTTGCATCTCCACTGCTTTTTTCCTGCATTATTTCCTCCTGGCATCCTTTACCTGGATGGCACTGGAAGCTGTCTACATGTATCTGGCCTTCGTCAAGGTGTTCAACACCTACATCAGCCGCTTTATGGTCAAGATAGGACTTGCTGGATGGGGTACGTAACTGATTTGTTACTTGCACAAGTTCATGTTTTGTCTTTTGAAGGCTGCTTTTTTTGAAATAGTTTAGTCTGTCTGAGGGCAGATGAGCTCATAATGTTTTGTTTCTTTGAAGGCATTCCTCTCGTGGTAGTCACAATTGTCATAGCTATTAACAAAGACCACTATGGCCTTGTGACATATGGGAGGTATGCAAATGGAGCGACTAATGATTTGTGAGTAATAATTCAGATTTTTCTCAGCACTATATTGATATGAAATATATAATAAATATATTCTATGTAAATTATAGAAAATACAAAAAATATACATTTTTTAACTTTTAATGTCAAATTAAACCCTGCTGAATATGTTTTATCATACAATTTGTTTTCTCCCCACAGCTGCTGGATAAAAAACGACATTGTGTTCTATGTTGCTGTGGTGGCGTACTTCTGTCTTGTCTTCCTGATGAACCTCATCATGTTTATCGTGGTGATGATCCAGCTGTGTCGCATTAAGCAGAACCCTCACAATGTACAGAATCGCAGCAGCTGGCAGGAGATGCGCAGTGTTGCTGGACTCACTGTGCTTCTGGGCCTCACCTGGGGCTTCGCTTTCTTCGCCTGGGGTCCTGTTAACTTGCCCTTCATGTACCTGTTTGCTATTTTTAACACATTACAAGGTTGGTCCCAATTTGTACAGATGCTTTACTATTCTTGAAAAGCTAAATTTACCCTATTTGCTTTCTTAGAAACGTCTCTGGTATTAATGTGCACTACTTATAATTGCAAGTTATTATAAAGAAAAGTAAAAAGTGTGGTTTCCTTGGAAAATCTGAGAGGGAAAAAAAAAAAGATTTTTATAAATTCTGTTATTTAGAAATGTCAAAGATAACTGTAAACTCAATGTGGAACTACATTTATTGTGAAACTACAATACAAATATAGATTAATTGCATTGGAAATTTTTGTCTTTAGGTTTATACAGCTAATGTTAAAAGTGGACATAAACAAGAAGCACTTAATACAAATATTAGTATCTTCCAGATAATATTTTAATTTAATGTAATAAATTATTAATTTATTTAATTCATTTTAATGAATTTATTTAATTAATTGAACATTAATTTAGATAATTTTTAATTAGAACATTTTATTTATTTGACTGTGGTATAGTAAAAATATACAGTTATTTAATTCCATATAATATAACACGTTTTTCATATAGTATAAAAGTGTCTTTACATATAAAAAGATATAGCTGACTGACAATTTTTTTTAATGTTTTGAATTCTCTTATTATTACAATTTAAATTAAAATCTGTTTTAAAATGTAGTTTATTCCTGTGATGTCTTCAGTGTCACATGATCTTTCAGAAATCATTCTAATATGTTGAAGATCATTTCTTTTTGGTGCTCAAGCAAGATTTAATGTACAGTGTTTAATATTAATAATGTAAAAGTTAATTTTACTGTCACTTTTGATCAATCTAATGTATCTTTGTATCAAAACTGAACAAAAGCATTACATAAAAATAAATTACCCCAAACTTTTGAATGGTAGTGTAGAACAAACAAACAAATAAATAAATAATCTCGATCCAGACAAGTGAACAGTAATCATTTTCCACACTGTTCATTTGTCAGGATTGTTGTGTTTAGGTGCTAATTTTATTAGTTTCACATTACGCAACCCACTGTGTCAGAGTTCCTTTGTGGAATCCATAATATTATCAGGTAACACATGTCAGGGTTTATTTTTAGCGTTCTGATGGAATGCTTATGCTAATGCACCTGTTCCCTCGTAGGATTCTTCATCTTTGTGTTCCATTGTGCCATGAAAGAGAACGTCAGACGACAGTGGAGGACATACCTGTGTTGTGGCAGCCTAAGGCTGGCAGAAAATTCAGGTAAGAGGCCTTTAGATGCTCATGCAAATGACTGACTTGCTTTTATGTAGCATATTTATCTAATTACTGGCCTTCTCTCTTTTATGTAACAGAATGGAGTCGTACAGCAACTCAAAAGATAAACAAAGCTGCCAAAAAAGGAGGGTTTTCATTCCGCTCAGCGAATTCTAACAATTCTAGCTCATCATTCCTGAACCATGACAGCTTGGCATCCGATGGGCCCTTAGACTTCAGTGAGTATTACCTGCTAGACAGGCTGTGTTAATCATCCTTCCATGTGGTTATCATCTGAAATTCCTAGCTGAAACAGTAGGTGATGCTAATTGATCTTTGAACTAGACTAAACAGAATCTATTAAAGGAATAGTTTACCCCAAAATGAAAAATTGCTGGTCATCCAAGATGTAGATGAGTTTTTTCATCAGAACAGATTTGGAGAAATTTAGCATTATATCACTTCCTCACCAATGGATGCTCCACAGTGAATGGGTGCCGTCAGAATGAGAGTTCAAATAGCTGATAAAAACATCACAATAATCCACAAGTAATTCACATGACTTTAGCAAATTTTCATTTTTGGGAGAACTTTTCCTTTAACTATTTAATGTAAATGAAAACATCTTTTATACTTGTAAACGTTTATAGTTCAATATTAAATCTGAACATTAAGCTATTTGAATAATCAGATTAGTTCTATTGTGAAAGAAGTGCAAAATTTGAGCAGTTTGTCTGTGATTGCAGGCAACCCGATGGACGACAGGATAATAACTGCAGCAGAAGCACCCAGCTCAGGTTCTGACGTGGTATTGAATGAGATCAACGACCAGTTTCGAGGTCAGAGGTCATAATGAAAGAACTGATCACAGCTGGTATGAGCGTGTGTGCATGTATGTGTGTGGTATGGTCTAATGAAACACAGTATTTCACTGCTATTTTAAATTTACATAAAGTATTGAGTGTTGTATATACAACAGAAATATTACTTCAAATGAAGCACTTTAATTAATGCAATTAAACAATGAAGCTACCACAGCAATGCAAAACCTATTAAACCAACAACAACAACAAAAAATTATCTGATGGTTTAGGTTGCATAATTTTTCTGTGAGTAGTTGGATAATCGTACCGTTGGAACAAATTGGATAATTGTGTATGAAATGAAATTATGTGCTTTAAAATATGGTTAAATGATTTCATATATCTGTATGAGTCTGAAACATTCAAAATCATGTATGTTGTCACATGTATTTTATTTTTGTACTTTTATAGCTTGTCAAAATAATAAAATGTTTAACATAAGAGTATAACAAAAGAAATACAAGTTGTAGAGTGTCTGGTTGATAGTTTTCTTCACAAACATACTTTTTTCACAAACACACGTGCATTCAATCTGCAAAGTACTGTAATCAAAACAAATGATGGTGAATAGTATTATGAAGGTTCTGAAGTTTTTTTTTTTTTTGGTGTGTGTTGCTTATTAGGCATACAAAAGCACAATCTCCAATCTGATTGGCTGGATGCTACATTGTTTCCATGAATCAGAGTGCACAGGTTTTTAGTCCACCAAGATATAAAAGTTATATTTACAAGGAGCAAGGCTTCTACTGAAACAAAATGTTCAAGAGTTTTGTTTGAGGCAGTTAATAGCAAATATATCTGTCTATTCACATTTTGCTTTAACTATAATGTTGCATACTTTGTCTAGTGTTATGCTTTCACAGATTTCAGATCTACCCACAGTTAAATAGAATACCATTTTTTTTAAAGAAATTAATACTTTTATTCATCAAGGATGCAATAAATTGATCAAAAATGTAAACAGTAAAGACATACTGTTGCCAAATATTTCTATTTCAACGAAATGCTGTTCTTTTGAATGTACACTTTCCATAAAAATATTAAGCAGCACAGCTGTTTTCATCATTACTGCTAAGAAATGTTTCTTGCACATTAAATTTTTCTTACATTTTAAACATATTAAAATAGAGAACAATATTTCACATTATTAGTTTTACTGTATTTTTAATAAAATAAATGCAACCTTGGTGAACATAAGTGGTGAACATAATGGTAGTGTAAATGTCATGGGTGAAATGCTGAACTGTGATTGGTCCCTTTACATGTCACTCAAACAGCTACTTCCTGTTCAAGTGGGTGGTTCCAACAGAAAAACATGGCCTAAACTTTGATGAGTCAAAAGTCCAAATATGCGAGGCTAGCAAGAGGGTTAATTTATTTAATTTATTCAAAAGTTATAATTGTTGAGCATATGAAGAAGTTGGCTTGGTTTTGAGTTTCTGCTCTCAGATCTAATGAATTCTAGAAGATAAAGCTGGGGTGGTGGATGGATCCCATAAGAACGGTCACAAGAGTCAGGTAAGCAGCTGTTTATACAGTAGGCTATATCCTTGAATGAGATGAACATGCTCCTTGTGTTTGAGCGTTTATGACAAAAGACATTCCTTCAAATGCTATGAGAAATGCAAAACATTTAAGAGATCTCCATATCTCCATCTGGATCTTTCTCCATTTACACTTAAACAAAACTATCCACTTTGTGAGGTCACTTGTGCTTATTGTCAGAGCGTTCATTTTGACAGCCATCACAGGCCCAAAGTTCAACTGTCTTGTGCAATATTCTTACAACGACTGATCAGAAAAAACTCAAGCTACACGATCAGGAGTAGATACACCAGTAGATGATGTTGAAGAGAAGATACGCCACTGGAAACATGATTCTGGAGTACGAGTCAATCATGTAGCTGTTGCTCATTATGAATCTGATATTTTTGCCGACTGAGCGTTTCCTCCAGAGTCTCGTGCCTTCGGTGGGTGGAGGCTCGGTGGAGGAGGCTCTGGGCGGGATGGTCCGCGTCGTGCTGGGTGTGGTGGGGAGCTCGGGGAAAGGCGATACATCTATATCATCGTGAAAACAGCCGTCGTAGGCCATAGCCTGGGTTGCGTTGTAGGAAACTGGAAGCTTTGGTAGGAAGAGAAATGCCAGAAAGTAAATATCTGTTATGGAGTTCAAACAACAGTGATTTAAAAAAAAAAGAAAAAAAAAGTATATTAATTTGTAAATTATACATTGAAGTCAATGTCAGATACCATTTACGAATCATTTGATTTGAGCTGTTACTACTGTAAAGCAGAAATAAATTAATATGGGTTTTCCTTCATTGCAAGAATTTGTTTTAGATTTTTAATAAAACAAAATCGAATTAATTTTGTTATTGTTTTATTTTGTAATTATTATTTTTATTATTTTGGCAGAAAGTTTTGTTAGGCCAATTAAATTAAGTTTTTATTTTTTTTATTTAATTGTTCTATTTATACATTTAAAATTTTATATATATATATATATATATATATATATATATATATATATATATATATATATATATAAAATTATTATTATTATTATTGTTACGATATTTGTAAATACATGTTATAATATAATATTTATTAATTAATAATTTTATTTCTTTCAAAATCTCTGTTGTATTTTTTAACGACATAAAATAACTATATGTATATTATTAATTAATTAATTAATTAATTAATTAATTATTATTTGGCAGAAACTATGGTTAGCTACGTAAATTTTTGTTAGGCCAATGACTTTAAATTTGATATAAAAATTATCCAAATATAAATGTATTTATAATATACTTTTTATAAATTAATACTTTGATTGCTTTCAAAATCTCTGTTTATTATTATTTATTATTCAAAATCTTTATTATTAAGTTATTTTAATTTCTTAATACAATTATAATTAATAATTTTATATATAATATATACAGTGGGAGGAAAAAAAAAATTTGATCCCCTGCTGATTTTGTACATTTGTTCACTGACAAAGAAATGATCAGTCTATAATTTTAATGGTAGGTTTATTTTAAGAGTGAGAGACAGAATAACAAAAAAATCCAGAAAAACACATTTCAAAAAAGTTATAAATTGATTTGCATTTTAATGAGTCAAATAAGTATTTGACCCCTTCGCAAAACATGACTTAGTACTTGGTGGCAAAATCCTTGTTGGCAATCATAGAGGTCAGATGTTTCTTGTAGTTGGCCACCAGGTTTGCACACAGCTCAGGAGGGATTTTGTCCCACTCCTCTTTGCAGATCCTCTCCAAGTCATTAAGGTTTTGAGGCTGACGTTTGGCAACTCGAATCTTCAGCTCCCTCCACAGATTTTCTGTGGGATTAAGGTCTGGAGACTGACTAGGCCACTCTAGGACCTTAATGTGCTTCGTTTTGAGCCACTCCTTTGTTGCCTTGGCCGTGTGTTTTGGGTCATTGTCATGCTGGAATACCCATCCACGACCCATTTTCAATGCCCTGGCTGGCTTCAGTGCCCTGGCCCTGACGGTATGGCCCCGTCCATCGTCCCTTTGATGCGGTGCAGTTGTCCTGTCCCCTTAGCAGAACACCCCCAAAGCATAATGTTTCCACCTCCATGTTTGACGGTGGGGATGGTGTTCTTGGGGTCATAGGCAGCTTTTCTCCTCCTCCAAACACGGCGAGTTGAGTTGATGCCAAAGAGCTCTATTTTGGTTCCATCTGACCACAACACTTTCACCCAGTTCTCCTCTGAATCATTGGCAAATTTCAGACGGGCCTGTACATGTGCTTTCTTGAGCAGGGGGACCTTGCGGGCACTGCAGGATTTCAGTCCTTCACGCCGTAGTGTGTTACCAATTGTTTTCTTGGTGACTATGGTCCCAGCTGCCTTGAGATCATTGACAAGATCCTCCCGTGTAGTTCTGGGCTGATTCCTCACCGTTCTCATGATCATTGAAACTCCACGAGGTGAGATCTTGCATGGAGCCCCAGACCGAGGGAGATTGACAGTTATTTTGTGTTTCTTCCATTTGCAAATAATCGCACCAACTGTTGTCACCTTCTCACCAAGCTGCTTGGCGATGGTCTTGTAGCCCATTAGGAGCACTTCCTTTAAGAGAGTGCTCCTAATCTCAGCTGCTTAAGGAAACTCGTGGCCTAATGGTTAGGGAGTTGGGCTTGTAACCTGAAGGTTGTCGATTCGATTCTCGCACCGGCAGGAATTGAAGGTGGGGATTGTGAATGAACAGCACTCTCTCTGCCTTCGATACCATGACTGAGGTGCCCTTGAGCAAGGCACCGAACCCCCTACCCCTACCAGCCCCTACCCCGGGCGCTGGAGCAATGGCTGCCCACTGCTCCAGGTGTGTGTTCACGGTATGTGCGCGTTTGTTCATTATTCACTACTGTGTGTGTGCACTTGGATGGGTTAAATGCAGAGCACCAATTTCGAGTATGGGTCACCATACTTGACAATACGTCACGACTTTCTTACCTGTATAAAAGACACCTGGGAGCCAGAAATCTTGCTGATTGATAGGGGATAAAATACTTATTTGACTCATTAAAATGCAAATCAATTTATAAGTTTTTTGAAATGCGTTTTTCTGGATTTTTTTGTTGTTGTTCTGTCTCTCACTGTTCAAATAAACCTACCGTTAAAATTATAGACTGATCATTTCTTTGTCAGTGGGCAAACATACAAAATCAGCAGGGGATCAAATAATTTTTCCCCCACTGTAATTAAATATATATATATATGTGTATATATATATATATATATATATATATATATATATATATATATATATATATATATATATATATATATATATATATATATATATATTATATATATATATATATAATAAACAATAATAAGAATAATAATATACTATATATATACTATAATATACTACTAATAATACTAAAACTAAATACTAATAATAATAATAATAATAATAATAATTATTATTATTATTATTATTATTGTTTTCTATATTGTTGTATATTGTTGTTTTCTATATATATTTCTATACATTCAATAAAAAAGTATATATATATATATATATATATATATATATAAATAAATATATATATATATATATATATATATATATATATATATATATATATATATATATATATATATATATATATATATATATATATATATAAATTATAAATTATAATTGTAACAAAATTAAAATAATAATAGGGATTTTGAATAATAAATAATTATATTATTATTATTATTATTATTATTATTATTGTATTTTGACAGAAACTATGGTTACCATGGTAAATTTTGTTTGAATTGGTGTTGCCTTAAATATACCATAGGATCGATTTGTAGCTTAAAAGTGAATATTCAGTCTTGGTCATAGTTACCAGAGCAAATTAAAAAACGATTCAAATATAAATGTATTTATAATGTATTTTTTATGACTTTATATTTTTATTGCTTTCAAAATTTCTCTTTATTCTTTTAATAAAAGAACATTACAATTGTTATTTTACTTTTGTTAATAAAATTAAAAAATAAATGTAGTTATATTATTTGATTCATTATTATTGTTGTTGTTGTTGATGTTTTGACAGAAACTGTTGTTACAATGGTAAACTTTTGTTTGAATTTGTGTTGCCTTAAAATGACCATAGGGGGCGATGTATAGCTTAAAAGGGAAAATTCAGTCTTGGTCATAGTTACCAGAGCAAATATCACCATTCACCATATACAATCTCTGATCAATCCTTGACCCTGACCTTTCCTTTCTGAAGTTTCTTCATCTCTTCCACCGTGGTGAAGTAGTTCACGGCAGCATATTCAATGACTGACAGGAAAACAAAAAGGAAACTGGCCCAAAGGTAAATGTCCACCGCCTTCACATAAGACACCTGAGGCATTGACGCTGAGACGCCTGTTATTATAGTAGACATGGTCAACACTGTTGTGATTCCTGTAGAAGATCAAAAGAAACAGAAAGAGAGAGGGCAGAGTACTGAATAAGCAGCGGGTTCATGGGAAACAAAGATAACATGTTCAGAGGAAGTTCATAAGTTCAAACATGAATGTTTCCATCTATTGCATCACACAAGAGTCCGCAGCAGATGATGGGTGTAAAAGGAAATGTAAATGACATTCAGTACAAATGTTCTATAAATTAGTCACTGTTTATTCCAAATTCTCACACGAGTGTAGATTGCAACACTTATAGTTCTTCTTAAGAAAACATACAGGAAGACACATTGTGTGGACTACTTCTTCTATTGTGACTCTCACTGGGCTTGTGCCATGATGTCATTGACATGTATGAAAAGAGCAACTTCCCTGCTGGGTGTCTAATGCCTGCTGGCCTGACTATCAAGGTATTTTTGAGGTAATTTAATTCTGTTCTCTCTAAACCGGTTTGTACTTGTTCGTGGAGAGCGTAATAACCAGAGAGAACAAAGTAAATACATAGAAAATAGAATTAGAAGAAATAGAAGAAAATATAGAGAAAATAAAAAAAGAAAGAAAAAACACGTTAAGATCTGACAGGTTAAATAGAACAAATGAACAGAATATCATTTCTAAACGTATTTCTAGATTCTAAAATAAGGATGTTTCCTTGAGAGGTTTACCTAGAGAGACACGGGCCGGTACGGCTCTCCTGTCGATCCAGAAGGACACCCAGGAGAGCATGACCATTAGCATTGTGGGAAAGTATGTCTGCAGCATGAAGAAGAATATATGTCTCCTGAGGATGAAGTTTATGTACAGCCTGTTATACCAGCCTGAGAGAAACAGAGAGTATGGGACATTAACAACAGATATGAAGACAATAATTAAAGAAAGAACAATATTAAACTTTATTACAAATTAAAAAGAAAAAAAAACATTCTCAGAATACACGTGTCCCCATGAATTACTGTTGATATATTTAAAAGTATAATGAACTTAGATACATCATTTCATACATATATAAATATTCAGAAAATAAATATTTATTTTCAATTTTATTTTAATAGTTTAAGTATACACTGCCCTCCAAAAGTTTGGAAACGCCCTAGAAAAGTGGGATTTTGGACAGTATTGGCATGAATTCTTTTTAATTTTGCACTGATAAGGGACAACACAAACTACAAAAACATATTTTATTACATAAACAGTTTATACATAGAAAATACTTAAATTTTTGATTCATCAAAATATCCACCATTAGCAGCTATTACAGCTCTGCATAATCTGAGCATCCGAGCTGTCAGTTTATTCAAACATTGACTTGATATATTACTCCAATCCTCCTGAAGGATTGCCCAAAGATGATTCACACTGGCTGGACACTTCTTACGGACATCACGGTCCAGTTCCTCCCATAAGTAGCTCAATTGGGTTGAGGTCGGGTGATTGGGGAGGCCATTTCATGACAGACAAAATGAAAATTATTATTGCTGGTCTTCAATGATAATGTCAAGTTACTTTAATGTATTTGCACCAAAAAATGATAAGGATTTATGCTGATAAAATCCAAAACCCCACTTTTCTAGGGCGTTTCCAAACTTTTGTGTCTTCAGTGTCACATGATCCTTCAGAAATCATTCTAATATGCTGATTTGGTTCTCAAGAAACATTTCTTATTATTATCAGTGTTGAAAACTTTTTTTTAAACTATTTTTGTGGAAATCATGATGCATTGAATGTTTGATTAAGAGCATTTATTTGAAATAAATTTTATTTAACAATGTAAATGTCTGAGCTGTCACTTTTGATCAATTTAATGCATCCTTGCTGAATAAAAAGTATTAATTTCTTAAAAAAATACAAATAAAAAAATTATCGACCCCCAATTTTCGAACATGTGCTGTTTTTAACAAGGCACACTAAAACTGAATTTACTCAGTTTTAGAATTAAAATTGAAACATTAGTAACAACTTCTAGTAATTTTCCCGCATATAATGAAATATCTAAGATATGGGGTAACAGGTTTCTTGAGAATGTCCCAAGACATCAAGGGAAAGAAAAGCACTGCATATATCCAACCGTTTCAGTCAAGAATGCTGGGAAATCGTATTTTCTGTACTCTCTGTTGGTTCGCTTTGTTAAAGCACATGGTAATACGGTAATAAAAGCATTCAGGAGGAAGTGAAGCACACATACCGGTGCTGCTGTAGAAGGCTAGCCCGAAGGAAGGGTGGAATTCTTCAATAAAAAACTGCGAGAGTGCAATCTCGTCAGTCCTTAATGAATCGTTCCCATTCTTCCAATAGAGCATGAGGTCGTTCTCATTGTAAGCGTCTTCAAGAGAGCAAAAAATAAAAGGTGGGAAGGGGAGTGGGGAGGTGTGAGACAGCAAACTCTCTTTGAAGATACATGGGCGACACTCCTCAGAGGAGAGAACACAGAGCATCCAAAACCAGCTCCGCCATCTCTCCTCTGAAGCGGAGGCCCATGTAATTCTGTGTGTCATGGGTGAAAGACACAGAGATATGCAACTTTGAACCAGTTCATCTGTGCAATTATTTATATCTGCAACAATGAAGCCTGTATCAATCAGAGTTATATGATATACCGCTAGCAAGCCAGAAACACATAAAACTCTGCTATTAAAGGAGTAGTTCACCCAGAAATGAAAATTATGTCATCATAATCATAATATTTGTTAATATTATTTGAATCAGCTTTTACTTTAATATATTCAGTTTTTATTTTTAGTTTAAGCTTTACTATTTTTTTAAATTTTTTATATAGGATTAATGAATTTTTAATTCAGTTTTAATAATTTTAGCATTTTTACACTTTAAATTATTTATATTAGTTATATCCAAAGACAACATTTCTCTAGTAGTTGTTTAAATTTTTTAAGTTTTTAAGGTTTTTAATCAAATATTTATATTTTATTTTGACTACCAAAAACAATTATTAACTGACTCATGACTTGTATTCTAAACCTTTTGAAAGTAACAATAGCTTTGTTTAGGAAAGAGGCCATTGTTATAAAATTTGAATATATGCACCCATAAGTTTAATCAGGTTTGACACCAATGATACTAAATGCCAAGAAGAATGTGTTTCCACTGAAAATCTATGTACATTTTGTGTGATGTGAACCACTTGTTAAAGTTGACTGGTCCTGGTAACTGCATACACTACCATTAAAAGTTTGGGGCTGGTTTTTGGTGTCACATGATCCTTCAGAAATGACTGTGCTAATCACTAATACTCTGATTTGGTTCTCAAGAAATATTATTATTATTATTATAAATGTGAAAAACTATTGTGCTCTTTAGTATTTTTATTTTGGAAACCAGGATACATTTTTTTCAGGACTCTTTGATGAATATAAAATTCAAAACATTCATTTAAAATCTTTTGACAAGGCTTTACAGTCACATTAAATTTCTTCTTTTTGTGCTTTGCAGAAGAAATGAAGGCGAGTAAACAATGACAAAATTTGTCATTTTTGGGTGAATTATTCCTTAAACACAACATTAGGCTACATTTAGGATATGTTTACAGGTATACTGAGAGCGTAGTGCTTTGACTAATGATTTCCTTGAGCTCTGTTGATAGTACTCACTGATGAGTGTACATGCACACACAGGCAGTCATACTCACAACTCTCCAGCTCTAGAGAGCAGTTCTGTGTGTCTAGAGGAAACCTGCTGAAGT
Source organism: Spinibarbus caldwelli (assembly GCA_039654775.1). NCBI lineage: Eukaryota > Metazoa > Chordata > Actinopteri > Cypriniformes > Cyprinidae > Spinibarbus > Spinibarbus caldwelli. The sequence goes on along the minus strand of CM077266.1, from coordinate 8,975,722 downwards.
CCATAGAGCAGAGAGCCGTCACTGTGATTCTGCAATTCACAATTCAGTACAGCCTTAACAAATCACTTACAATGAGACTGAAAAAGTCCCTTTAAAATCGTGACATGTGATACTGAGCTTAGCAAAACATCAAATCAAGGAAACAATTCAGGTGAATTGAACTGAAAACTGATCCTGCACATACTGTAAACTGACTCAGGCACACCTGACCATGCACACGTCTACACTTGCAGCACATGCTGCAAATTCTTCTAGAAAAAAATCTATAGTTGAGAAGTATTTAAACGAAAACCACGCCTCATTTGTCAGTTGAAGTATGGGAATTTGGTCACATAAATAACTGAAATAATCACTGAAATAACTAAAACCAAAACTGAAATAAAAATAAATAAAAACTATTTGAAAACATTAAAATAAATAAATAAGTGATTAACAAATAAACTAAAATTAAAATATAGAAATTCAAAATAAAAAAGGCAATTCAAAATAATATCTCTAATAGTATATAAATAATAATTAAATTAAATAACATATTTCAAATCTTCTGAAACCACACTATAACTTTGTTTGATGAATAGACTAAAATTTAAATCACGGTTCACTCATAATCCTCCCCTCCATTGAACAGCTGACCAATGCAACATGATCCCAAAACAAAAGTTGAGTAATATTCATGAACCAACTTGGGTTCATTGGAAAGAACCAGACCAAAAGAACAGTCATAAATCAGTCTGATCTGGTTCTCAAGTTCAACTCACTGAACAAATCATTTAGTCCACTGTGTGATTCTTCTGGTTCACTAAAAATTATGACTGTATTATGACTGAGATTGTTTTTTACTCAAAGCTACTGTATGACTTTTTTTCTCATTTTTTTAGAGTCTAAGTTATGAACTACTGTGGTATGGAAAAAACCTAAGGAATTTTTTTTTGAAACATCAAGTTGTGTGTTCCACAGAAGACAGAAAGTCATACAGGTTTGGAACTACAGTAAGTGATGACAGATTTTTTTTAAATTTGGGTGAACTCTGCTTTCATGACAAAATTTACTTCAAAGTAAAGAGCTGAAAACATCTTATTTCCTTTTCTGTGAAATCTTAAAACACAGCAAAATGCCTCAGGATAACTGCTAGTTTCACAGCTGTTGTAAAAACATCTGGTTTCAGGAAAGCGGCTTCATGCGGTACCTGACGCTGTAGAGAATGTTTCCATCTGGATAGACTCTGAGCATGATGTTTTCCATGGTAGTGTCGTGAATGAAAGAACGCTTGGAGTGAACAAAGAAGACGTCTGGCACCCAGATCTTTTTCACCAGACGAGCGTCAAATGTTCGGCTTTTGTTACTGCTGGAGGGGAAGGCCAGTCTGTCGTCCTGCCAGTAATGCCTAAGGTACAAGGTCATGGTAAAGTCCTATGCCCACAAAAGACATGAAAAAGACTTTGTCAGTTTGCATAAACCACTCCTTTATACTTTAAATGTCACTGTGTATATATGATTATAACTGGAGCCAAACCTTTGTTTTTACTATATAATTCTCATACTTCCATTTATATTATTTGCAACTTGTGATAAGGAAAAATAAATAAATGAATGACACTTAGGTACATAAAGGTATGCTGAATGAACACGTCTATGGATTTAGCATGTGTTTCTGCACACATTCATAGTCTTTGTTGTTTTAACCTTTGCCCTCTGCCTCAGTCGTGAATCCAATCGTTTTAAATGGTCGAGGATTTAAGCTTGATGGATGACTAGCACTGGGAGTTGAGGGTGTGAGGATCTAACTGACAGGTTAAAGGTTAAAAGTAATTTATACTCACCATGTTGACCTCTGAAATGCTGTCAATGCTCTCCACCTGCACATCAATGCCCACTGGAATAGCTGAACCTGCACTCAGTGTCACAGATGGAAAAGAAACAGAATTGGGAGAAGATCACACATAAAAAAAAAATAAATAATATAAAATCTCTTTAATATCTCAGTTGTTTCTCTTAGACAGTAATGAGTTCAAATGGTGACCTCACAGTCTTCCGATTCTCATTTTTCAGTCTTTGCTCAAGTTTCAGTCACTTCTGTGCGCAGATGTACTAAAGTCAGTTTAAACTCACATTTCTCTTCAAACTCATCTAAAATCAAATGATCTGAGCTTTGTTGTTCAGATTAACCTTTTACCTCTATAGGTTTGGCAACCAAAATTGGTTCTTAGCTCCAGAATCAGATCCATAAAGCAAACCATAAACGACTGATTTTCATGACATTCGGTTTTGTTAATGATTCTTGCATGTACATCCTTCTGCTGATGATGTACAGGACATCTTACTAAAATACTTTGAAAGCGTTGCCTGGTATTCTGAACAAAACATACGGCGTGACGAGTGAAGTCTGACTCACATCACAAGCTCTCACAAGCTAGTTTTTTAGTGAATCAAAAACATACTGTGCAACCAGTGAAGTCTGATTTCTGATCTAAATGTTCTCCTATTCCTGTCCTTTCCAGTGAATCATTTATGATTCAGTTGGAATAGTTTCTCAATTAATCTGACTCATTTACTGAACTGAGTCATTATTTTGTCATGTCCAGCTCCCAGAAAGCCTTATGTTAAGACCGGAAAGACCTAAATCAGTGTACCTATGGACTTGTGACAATATATAGTCAAAGATACACATTATGAGTTTGTCAGTTTTTTTTTTTTTTATTAAGTATGTGTTACCACTTTTTGTGTTCTTTGTTGTTTTTTATCTATTATTGAAATTATCCCACATGCCAACACAATTGCATTTCTGTTTTCCAAATATTTCTTCCTCAAATTCAAAAGAATCATTAATGCAACCTTGAAGAATACATTCCTTACAATATAGCCTATGCAATGCTAAACTATCAAACTATCAAATCACCAACTATTTACTTCTGAGATCCATCAGTGGAAGCAGTAATCAAATCAAATGAGTAAATATTTGTGAGAGAAGGACTATATGCAATTTGCATTGTCATAACAGAATGACATGACAAACATATGTTTAACTATCATAGTTGTGTCTGCATTAAGCACTGCTTGTGTCAGCTGTTTTTCTTCAAGGGAATCGTAGACACATCACTCTCTCAAGTCACAACTGCATCACATTAAACAAACACATGGAGACCAGTTACAATCTCTATAGTATAACAAAAGAATTTTTGAGTCTTGTGTCCGAAAAGTGTCTGATTCTTATCCGTAATTGAATCATCTTTGCATCTAAAAATCTGATTTTACTACAGAACCTTAAAACTGCTATGAAAAATTCCAGAGTTAGTCTAAAAACTAAACTTTCTAACATGATTGACTAACATGAAATGACATATAAAGACAAACAGATGTCTCACGACTGCGTCATCAACCACATAAAATCTGAAAAGCGATGTTAAGCTTCCTACAAACAGAGACTTAACTCGGTGCACATGACTCTGAGTGATTATCAGCCTCTCACTTTTTTCAGAGAACCATCATGTTCCCCTAATCTGGACTGAAATAAAACTCAATCTCAGCGTTCACATGTAGGGATTAGCAGACAAAATAACAGAAAAGTACTATGGTACTACCCCCATTTTTGGACATTTACAATGTTATTATTTAAAGCACCTTGAAATAGTACAATGCTAAACAGTACATTTGTAGTTGACAAATAACATGGACATGAACATATATGACCACACATGATCATTATAGCTTTCTAACAGAGTCGTTGCTTCACAAATACATTCACCTAAATGGATTCGAATTCGCATATAGAACAGAAAGTCTTAGGCAAGAAGATTATTTGATTTGACTGAAAAACAGCATACCACTCTATATTCTTATTTTAAAAACAGCGACCTTGACTAGCTTGTAAGATTTAGCTACATTCTCAGGCTTCTCAGAGAGCCGCTGGGATTATAATGCAGATTACTGTGTATAAAACACATCTGTCCTCAGTGTATTGTCTGCTTGGCACTACTACCAGTCTGGGTCAGAGTGTTTTTTTTTTTTTTTTTTTTCTTTCTTTTTTTTTCTGATTTGGACGCATCGCATATGACATTCTAACCTACATTATTCACAATCTCAGCGGCAGAGTCACATTCTGGTCATTTGGCCCACGTGACTTTTAAAGCTCTTGATCTTGGGTTCAGCCAGTGTAACAGAACACAGTGCTTAACCCTGTTCTTTGAGTTCTCTCAATGGACATATACTAGCAAATAACAGCAGCAAGTATGCATGATATCTCTATTTCAGCACAGCATGTTTCATACAAAGTAAGCAGCTTAAAAAGCATGTGAGAATGAGATTTTCAGATAATATAGTGTGCTGTATAATATTATTTTATAGAAAAATATCTATATATTTATATAGATTTTCATCTAACATTTATGGTAACTTCCTGCTGCTTACATAATTATTGATCATTTTAATTGCTGGCATAGTGTGAAGTGTGTGATTTCCATCACAAAAACGCATCACGATTCCCATCAGCAGATTTTTGGGTAATCACATCATTTTTTTCTCTTTTTTTCCCCCTCTCTCTATCTCCTGAAATTATCCCAGCTGTCCTTGCAGTGCCTCTCTGTGCCGTATTAGTGCTGTTGTTGTATGTCACACCATGTATTCATGCCAACGGTGTGGAATGAGCTTGCATTCCCAGGCAATATCATTCAAATCAACCATCAAGACACTAAGATAACATGTGATGCTTGAAATATATGAATGTAACAAGTATGTATTTTGAGAATACAACCGAAAGTAATTCATAAGTGGCTTTTGAATGGAAAGATTTCCTCACCTCCAAAACCAGGCCTCATGGCGAAGTCGTGATCCTCAATTCGCAAGAGCTGCTCTGATTTAATCAGCAGAGATTTGGTGCTGTCAGACTTCTTCGTTTTAAAGTCTATTCGTCTGTTTGAAAAGAAAATGGGGATTTTTTTAAAAAAAAATAATGTAACAGATATAAATAATAATATACGCAAAATTTGGGTTAAAAAAACAGCACTGACCAAAGCTAGAAATTTGGAAGAGTGGGTTGTTTAGAGAAATTAATTTCAACTTTAGTATGCAGCAATCCAGAAAGGAGTTTTCGGTAATACTTTACTTAAAGCCTTTATATATAATGCACTATACAAGTATATTAAATGCATTATTATGCCTTGTAATGCACCTTATAAACTCATGAATAATTGTAACCACAGTTATAGTACATTATAATACTGGGTTCATTGCTTGTAGAAAGTGTCATTTAAATCATTTATACTTTTAGACCGTATCAAGTATACATTAAAGCACATAACAAACAGCCAATATCTGATGTTACAAGGAATCTACTAACATTACAATGTATTTTAAGAATTATTTATGAAAAGTTATAATGCATTTTAACATACATTATAAATGCATTGTAAATCTTTATAATGCTTTATACATAAAGTGTTAAACATTTTAACACTCTTTTGAGACACTTTTCTAATCAAAAGCCAGCAATACAATCAAACTCCGACTAAATATCCCTCTTATTAAAATATTTTGCTTCCTATTTTAATTTGACTTGGATCATTTCCAGGTGCCAATTCTGCACGAGTCCCTAATACAATTAATAGGATAAACATTCACATCATTTCATAGATTTAACTCTGTCCAACCTTATTGATATCATATTTCAGGGACTGTAAGTTTCTCTTTGTCAGTATTTTAATATGTTTTTGTCATGCTATGTTATGTTCACACTTATATTGATCACAACAAACTCAATAGTTCAACCCCAATATACTATTCAAAAAATGTAACACTTTAAGACTAAGTTTAGGGTTAAGATTTTATTTTATTGCATTTTATTTATTTAATTAATTTTTTTTTTGGTTTTGTTTTTTAAATGTGTAAAAATAGGGCACAGTGTACAGTATTAATATGAAGAAATTTTCCGGATTCATTAAATAATTTTTTTTTTTTTTTTTTTAAATATTTATCCAATTCATAGAAGAAAATAATAATACTTTTCTGAAACTCTCTGCCTCAAATGGCACTGTTACCTGAGAATAACCTCCCTCTGGATCAGCACTAAAAGACTAAATTGCTACCCAGTGCTGTTTTTGTTGTTTACCTCACATACCCAGCTCAACCATGAGCTCTAATTACAGAGTTCCTTTATTCACAATTAATTACCCCTTCAAACACACACAATCCAACAACTCCAAAGTATGGGTCAAAACACAGCACAGGGCTTCAAATAAACCCTTACACATTAATCCACAGGGCCGAGACCACAATAAATAAAACCAAGAGTGTAAACAGGCTGACACGGGTATTTAAATGAAAATAAATTATATACAAAGCAACGTTTCAACTACCAGAGCATTCTGCAAATGCATTTAGCAGCCAGCAAAAGCATCCTCACCCTCCATGTTTGTGCCGAGTGTTCTCCCCAAGGTAGACGTCCTTGTGCCTGCGCTGGTTTTGCGTGTTGCTTCCTTTGAGAAAAGCGACGGGCCACAGCCAGGCCAGGCACATCAGCCTCAGTACAGAGAGAGCAAAGTTCATGACCGAGTCCTGAGCTCCAGGATCTGATGCGGGGAGAAATAGAGAGACGGTGTGGGATCAGTCTAACTCTCTGGAGTTCCTTACCCAGCATCCTTTCCATCTCATAGTGCCGCCCATTCCGACACAGAAAAGGCCCTTAGATCCACACCGGGCAGCAGAAGTTACACGGTCCCATTTGAAATCCTTTGAGCTCTGCTTTTGTGCATGTGTGTTAGTGTGTATACGGCTGGCGGTCTGCGTTTCCCACCCTGCCTAAAAGCCTGTGTGCTCTTCTGACCATGTGCCCCTCCCTCCGATTAAAACCAAATATCAATTTATTTCTATAATGACAAAAGAATGACGTTAATTCCTCTCTAATCTTCTTACATGCAGCTGCTGAAATCTTTCAGTAACCTATAAACTCCACAGGGAAGGGGAAGGGGAGGTGCATCACAACCAGAGCTAACTCTACCATCAGGTTGGCTAAAAAAAGCAACTAGCCCTCTTTTTTGTGAATAGTATCCAAGAATTTTTCCTTCAGAATCAAATACATTGCTGAAACAACTTGACTAACTGGCTTTGTATCTCTAACAGAATAAATCTATGCTAATATGCTAACATGTTGATCATGCTAATATGCTGATTTGGTGCTCAAAAACATTTCTTATTATTATCAGTGTCAAAAATGGTATTGTTTTGCTAGTGAGTAAGATGTTACAGAATAATTTACTGATCTTCCCATGTCTGTCAACACAAATTTAGGACATTGTTACTAGTGTTATATGTGTTTACTGAGTCTTCTACATTCTGAATAAGCTCTAGCTGTAAATGAGGCATAAATTGGCGGTGTTTTTTCTGTAATTGTGTGTGTCTGTACAGATAAATTGGTGTCATGCTGTTATTAGCTATTGATGTGTAGATCCACCGTCAGGCTAATCTGTGAGACAGATCTTAACTCGCTTCATGGAGGATTACAGTCATGGAGAACATCAAGAGATGACAGAGAGATGAAAAGGGAGGGATAGAGGGAGACAGAACAGGGATGGGAGAGAAATAGAGAGGCTTACTTTAAAAGACATCTAGGAAATATATGTATTGTTGTGTAAATACATGTATGACAACTTTGAGAAGCATTAAAAAGTCTGTGTAAATAATCATAAAAGTCATGTCAGATGCATCAAGTCAAGTAGTCTAGATTGTATAGTATAGTATAGATTCTGTAGCATTCTGATTTATTTAATAAAAGACAACACAGATACATTTAATAAGGCAATTATAAAAAAATATTGCTCTTTAAAGGAAAAGTTAATGTCTTCTCTTTAATGAAAAAGTTCATTTACAACACACACACACACACACACACACACACACACACACAGCTTTCAATCATGGAAATGACTGCTGAAAAAGACATTTTAAACATTTCTCAAAAAAAACAAAAAAACAAGTTCACTTTTAATAATGCTATAAGGCTACAATTACAGTAAACAATAGTTTAATATAGCAAACAATGCTATTAATTAATTATTAATTATTTTTCTTGATTGCAAAATATGCATCAAAAATGTTCAAGTGAGATTTAACTTATTTTTCTTAGTTTTCTTCACACATCATGTCTTATATTTAATCATGCATATTCTTCACTGACAAAGTCTTCATTGGTTGTGGAAAAATAGTTAATCATGGAAATGATGCAACAGCTTGTGTAAAAAGTGTATAAATAATTTCATTTTGCACACAATAAATATATTAATAAATTATATAATATTCCTTTATATATAAAATTATATATTATATAATTTATAATATATATATAAATTATATTGCATAAAATATTATTAGAGTATTCTGAGTGGTTGCTAGGGTCTTTTAGATGGATTCTAGACAGTTGTTAGGGTGTTCAAGGATAGACAGATAGAAATATATAAATACTTTTCACAAAATGTTTAATATAATATTATTGAATCTAGATATAACATTACTCATTATATAATATTATATGCAAATAAGTGTTGCACAATAAATGTCAGAATAGTTTATGATTATTTCACTCTGTAGCAATTAATCCATCATTTTATGGATTCTGATATTTTTAAATTGAAAGTCTTGGTTTGGGACAAGGGCAAAACAAGAACACATTATGAAAAAAATATCCAATAGTTTTAATAACAAACAGGCGGGGTTAAATCTATTAGTTCTATTAAAAATCATTCCCTGGGACATAAAAGTACGAGAAAGGGGAATAGAGAAGAGACAGTCAGATTCTATGTATATAAAAGAGAATAAACTATATTCAAATCGAGTATTTGATGAAACACAGTGGCACACAGTCAATAATAAAATTGGAGCCACCAGAAGAGTAATCCTAGAGCAGTAACATGCTCCTCTAATCCAGGATTAGAGTCTGATTGAGGGCACAGAAGAGTGCTGGCATCTGAGGGAGATGAGCACGTGCCTCAGTGCATCTAGAGGAAGCTGCTCTTTTACACTCAACCAGGATCATCCTTCCCTATTCAGATCATTAATCATAAGAAGGATATAAAAAGCTGCTTCACAATCACAGCAAAAGGGTAATTTCCACAATCACACTTCATATTAGTTGTGGCCAAATACTGTATGACAGGAGAGCTAACAGCCTACTGTTTTGATCACAAAATTTTGAAGTAGATGATATATCTATTAGATATTTGAACATAAACGTCCACTAAATGAATATTTGCACTATAATTTCAAGGAATCGCTTATTTTTCTGTCTCTACATTAAAAATCAAGAAAGTCATATTTTGACGTCCTAGAAAACTGTATAGGCTCTCTAAAACTCATCTACTTAGATTTTTACAACAGTATGGTGTGATGGTGTGAAAACATACAGAAAAATGAATGACACAAATCACATCGCTCAATATGGTATTCAATAGTATTCAAAGGATTCAAATGAGACCATTGTAGTCAGGTTTGACAGATGTTATTGAAACATAAACACGGAGATTTCGATCGTTCCCACTCAAGTACATGACTTTATTTGCATATCTGGAAAGCAGCTGCTCGGGGGCATGGCCAAATGAATGGACTTGCTCCAATAAGAAATTTTGTTTAAATTGAATTTAAAGTAAGGGTTTTTTTTAGGATGCAAAACATATGTAAACATCATACAAAGTGTGCAATATTAATTAAATATAAAGTACTTTTTTAAAAAGTTAGTCAAGGAAAACTTGACTAATGAAAGCCAAAGTAGTTCAAAGTAGTTTTAAAAGGTTGAAGTTTAAATGTTTTAAGGTCATACAGTCTATCATTAGATAGATAGATAGATAGATAGATAGATAGATAGATAGATAGATATTAACAACAATAACTCATGGATATATAACTCAACAATAACAAATGGATCAGATTGCATCAGTTGCAAAATGACATTGCAAACAGTCATTCTTTGGATATAAATGATTGAAGCCAAGAGGAATGTATTTACTGCCATGTCATCAAACACACTGACCACACTTCTGCTGCAGCCTGCAGGCACTCGATCAGCTCAGGCAAGAAAAGCACTTCTTCACATCTCATGTCTGTGCATTTGGTGAACCTGTAAGGTTGGTATGACAACTTGCACCTGTCAAAGTCTGTAAATACTGCAAGTTTAAACTCCTTCTAAGCATTATGCATCTTTGGAGCTGAGTGTAGAATGTCAAGCAGAATAATGTACTGGGCCATCTACAGGGCTCCTTTCAGGAAGGAAACGACTGCTTCATGTTCTGACGTCATAAGAACCTTTACTAACCATCAGGGTTAGTGCAATCCACCACTAGTTAAGTACACATGCTTAACACACTCTTTGTCAAATTGGGCAAGAAGGTTGCAAGGATGTTTGAAGCATGTCTATATTTAGCAAACCCTCAACAAAGAGCAAGGTGGTGATAAAAGACCCAGAGCTTCAGAAAGGTTGGCCTGGAGGGATGTGGGAAGGTTATGGTGAAGAAGCCGGAGTATACATGATAGGCGTTAAAGGGTTTCAGCTGCCATTTAGTGACTCATGATCTATGAAAGAGGCGTGGAAACCTGTCTACCCACTCTCTCTCTCTCTCTCTCTCTCTCTTTCTTGCTCCTTCTCTGTCATTCATACCCACAGCAAGTTTAAAGCACAGCAGAGCCAATATTCAAAAGTCACCTGAGGAACTTTCTCTGTTTAATTTCTCTTTTTGTTTTTATATTCACAAAGACTCTCATTCAGGTGGGACCAGGAGCTACTTTTTTTTTTTTTTTGCCTGTCTGTGAAGCAGTAAAGAGGAACAGGGTCTGATTACGTTCTTGAGAAAGAGATTCTTTGAAGAGTCTCATCTTCTCAGCAGTTTTCTTTCTGTCTACTCTTCTCGTTTAGTCCCACTCGTCTTACTTTGCTTCAATACTTTGCTGTGAGGGAGAATGTCAAGGACCCACTATGGCGCTTGTGTTGTTTTATGGATTTTTTCCTTAGTGGCATGTAAGGTTCCAGGTAAGATTAACTTTTATTGTTATTTTTGACATTTTTTCCGAAAGTGAAAACTTTTTGCACATTTTTTTTTTATTTGTAAGAATGCCACTTTCCTTTATCAAATCAAGCAATTCAAAGTTCTGAATCTCTCATCTGAAGTGAGTGATTTATTTTACTTTTTGCTCTCAAGCTGCCACTTTCAGTTAGGACACTTTTTATCAATTCATGTTTGTACGTCACAGTTGCCAGGCTGAAAAGATGCCAGGAAAGACTTGGAGTACGTTATATGAATATACCTTATTATGTAATTCAAGTGGATGGAATACATTTTCAATGTTGGCAAGATCATCCACAGACATCTGTTTTCTAATTCTATTAGGAAATTCCTCCTTAGGAATTCTTTCCAGTATTATTTGTTACCCATCATGATTGCTTTAGACGTAAATTATAATATGTTCAGTATATATTAGGTAGTGTTATTTTCAGTATTATTTATTAATGAGCTTTTTATATTTTCAGTTTCCATTTTAATTTTAATTTAACTTTTATGATTTTTTAAAAAATTTTATTGTTTTTTTTCAAATGTTTCTATTTATTTTTATGTCAGTTTTACTCATTTTAGATGTAAATTATAATACGTTCAGTATATATTAAGTAGTGTTATTTTCAGTATTATTTATTGAGCTTTTTATATTTTCAGTTTCCATTTTAATTTTAATTTAACTTTTATGATTTAAAAAAAATTTTTTTTTCAAATGTTTCTATTTATTTTTACGTCAGTTTTACTCATTTTAGTACTTCAGCTTAAACTTATGAATTTCAGTCGCCAAAGCAAGATTTAGAATTCTGAAGTTTTTCATCTAAAATTTATATATTTTTATTTTAACTTTATTTCAGTTACCAAAATTGTAATAGTTTTATTTATATTTTAGTTATTTTTTAGTTAACAATAACAATAAATCAAAGCACACACACACACTTGTTTGTTTTTGTGAATTGTGGGGACATTCCATAGGCGTAATGGTTTTTATACTGTACAAACCGTATTTTCTATTGCCCTACAGGAAAGTTTCTGCATTTTTACTTTCTAAAACAAAACTCATTCTGTATGATTTATAAGCCTTTTGAAATATGGGGACATGGGGGAAATGTCCTCATAAGTCACCTTCTCCTTGTAATACCTATGTCATACCCATATCATTATACAAATTTGTGCCCTTATGTCACAAAAACACACATGTGTGTGTGTGTGCGTGCGTGTGTTTTGATTTCTTGTTATTGTTAACTAAAATATAAATAAAACTATTATAATAAATAAAACTATTATAATTTTATTTTCCATTTTAAAAAAAAAAATAATAATTTTTATTTCTGAACCTTCCAGTTTCAAATGTGCATTATTCCAGCAACAGATCATCAGCCAGACTGAAAGGATGCCAGGAAAGATGAATACTCGTTATAAATATACCTTATTATGTAATTAAAGTGGATGCTACTCTTAGATCTCAAGTGGAGGCAGAATTTCAGCTAATGGGTTTTTGAGCCCCTCCTTGTTATAGAGTCTGCAAGTTAAGGAGATGAATGAGTCTGCTAGAATTCACTCTGGTCCGTCATTTGTGACTTACACAGTCACTGTGAATTTTTCAACAAGCCAAGACGTCTCTAAGGACTCTCTGTAATAGATTTAGACTAGACACTAGGAAAGGAAAGTGTTGCATGCAAGACATCAAGATAAGATAAGAAACAGCAGTAAAACCACAACTGTTCCAATACACTATAACTGTTGCATTGAGGATTTGGCACACTTAAAGATGTGATAAATGCTGATAAATCTGTAGATAAAGATATAGTCTGATGCAATCTCAGACTTGCAATGCATGCAAAGCCATGACCGTGTCACAACATAAAGGTCAACGCCGTCATGCACTCTGCCGCTGCTCTATTTATTTTGTATTTATAGCCAAACAATCTTCTGATAAGGTGAGTGTGTTGAACTCTAAACAATCACAGTCATAAGTGCTCAGATAAATGTCCTCTTAGAATGATATTATGGGTGAACACACAATTGTAATCACTCTCAGAAAAGGCCAGACAGCAAATAGGGGCAGCAGAACTCACTTTTTCTGAGAAAAAAAGTGGCATACATACTGGTATATAAAATGTTTTGTACACATGCACACCCACGCAGCATGTGGTTAGGAAGATGGGGGTAGACATATGCATATGACAAACAATGTTACCAACGTAGTGATTTGACTAGATTTACAAATCTTACCTGCCTTTAGCAGCTGCCCCTGAAAGTTAGTAATCAACACTGATAACAAACCTAACAGTCCAGCTATGTCTTATCAGCAAAATGTTAAAAAGAACATGATTCAGTACTAAGGGGCTTATAGTTTTGAAATGGCAAATTTGCAGCCATCTCAGTGTATGATCACTGTATTAGATCACAGAACTTGAGAGGAAATGATGAGAGGAAATGATAAGAGGAAATGTTGTTTTATTTGGTGTTTTGTTACATAATGCTAATGCATTGGTGCATTAATTTTTTAAGAAGTCAAAAATTATAACCTGACCTGACTAAGGTCTATAAATCTTTTTCGTACATGCAGGAACATCTAAAAGCTGTTTTTGTTGATTTGCAGAGGTTCGTGTGACCTGCATCTTCTCTAAGGACTGTATTCTTCCCTGTTCTTTCACGCCCACTAACGGTGATGAGAAGATCCAGTGGTACCAGCAGGAGGCCCTCATATTCAGTGTGCAGCCGGCGGGACAGAGGTTCAACCACGGTGACATGTCTTTGTTCAGCCACAGTGTCTCTGAGGGAAACGCGTCGCTGCTTGTGAAACAAGTAGATAGGAGGAGTAAAGGACGCTACAAATGTGTGGTCAACAATGTAACTGTGACATATGTTGTTGCAACAGTGGAAGGTTTGTTTCTCTTGCAGGAATACTTTGACTTATTTTAAATGTATTATTTGTGATTAGTATAGTTGTTGGCAAGAGGTTAGAATAGTTAAAGATTGATGTTGTGAATCAGTTCACTAAAAAGATTGATTCAGATTCGTTCAGATTTTGTTCTGAGTAGGTGCCGAGTCTTTTTGTGTAATGAGTGAGTCATCGATTCAAGTCGACTCAAAGAGGTTAATTTATTAATTTCCTCAGCTCAGTTCATTCCAGGGGCGTCGCAAGTCTCTTTACTGAAACACAAGCCCCAGTATAATATTATTGGCAAATCCTTATGTTAATGGAGATTACCTAATAGTAGTTTTCCCTGATAATATTTCAGCAGTCTTGTCGTGTGAGTTTTCTATCAGTTGTTTTATCAGCTGTAATTCGCGAATGAATCACTCATTTGAATCAAACAGATTTGCAAAAAGGTTCGCGATTCAGTTTGATTCATTGGGACAGTTCACTCACGCTCTGAATCGGCTTTTTAGTTTTTGTGTATTTATTATTATTTTTTGCTGAATTGCGAATGCTTTTAGCTTCTTTTGTTTAGTTAGCTGGCAGGGTTTTCCCCCTTTATCTGAAGCACAATGGTTGCAGTGATTTTCTTTTTAAAAATAGCAGTCTATTAGATATTTTTTGTCAGTTTCTTTATATGAAATAATAGGTAAGTTGATTAGCACTCTTAAGCTAATAAAACACAATAAAAATAGTAAACATTTAATGGCCGATTCAGATCTGACAGTGGCGGAATTGTTACTGATTAATTATTAAATTATCAATAATTGAATTAATTATTTTTAAACTATTAATTTTTATTTGTTTTTCATTTAATGTCTTTCAGCTCCCATCAGGACAGTCTCCATTGACATCAATCCCTCTGGTCTGATTCAGTGCTCTACTAAAGACGTCTATCCAGCACCGGTGGTGCAGTGGAGCACAGAACCCAGGTTAAGTCCTGCTGCCCTGCAGCCCATCACACACATGGCTCCTGGCGGAAAGAGCCTCTTTACAGTGGAGAGCATCCTAAAACAGCAAATCAACAGCCTTGATTATATTTATATGTGTAACATAACCTCTAAATACGGCACGCACACACGGACAGCTTCATTACAGCTGCAAGGTAAAACATTGATCAAGTTATAATGTGCAAAAAAGTGATACAGTATATGCTGCGGTATGTTTTAAAGGTGATAATACCAATGTTTTCTCATCTACATCTCAGAAATGACCGGCTCTGAAGGGAAAGACCTGGTTATTCCATGTAAAGCTCCTAAGAAACTTCAGTCCTTCTCTCTCGTCTGGACTTTTACGATAGCAAACAAAACCACAGATGTCCTCACGTACGACAGCCGGACTCATAAATCCAGAAGCTTCTGGGATAATGCAGAACTAGAGGAGGACAACGCATTGAAGGGGGACGTTTCACTAACCCTGGAGAACACTGTTGGCTCAGAACATTCTGGAATCTACACTTGTACCTTCTCAGGAGCAGAGACACAGCATCTGATACAGAGCCGTGTTGTTATTACATCCGCCAAGCAGGAGAAAGGTATCCACTGATCCATGAACTCATCCATCCATTAATTCATGTGTTGGACCAAGCCTAGAACTCATTTCCTTCTAAAACATTACTTTTTAACAGCAACGTCTGTCTTGATTTAACACTTTTGTTCTCTTTTTCTCTGTAGATTTTGTGAAATATAATCTGTGGATGTTGGGTATCGTCGTGGGATTAATCGCTCTTCTTGCACTCACTTTAGTTATAAAAAGATACAGAGGTAATAATTTGAACAGAACTCAATCCATAATAATTAATCTGCATAAGAGTGTTTATCAGTAAAGGGATAGAGTGGTTCACACAAAAATGTATATTTTGTTTATGTGTGCAGCAAAATCAAAAAGAAATCAAGAAAGTGCTCAAGAGGATGCGGAAATGCAAAGCATGAACCCAGGTATAGTCCAGTCATTTTCTGTTTTTTATAAGTAATTAATCATATTAGATTCCAGCCATGTAAATTCCATATAAATTAAACTGACTGTTTTCCTTTTGTCTTTCATAGACAAAACATCAGAAGAAACACAAGCCGGAAATAAACTGACGACACAGTCCTCAGCTTCTCACAGTTAGCCATGGAGAGAAGAAAGCAGAATATTATGAGAGGGGAACCAGTATGAAATACAAGATGGAAGACCAGTTAATGGGACTTTATTTCTATGCAGTCTGATTATTTGTGAGAAAAAAATTTGTCATCCAGGAAAATGACATGAGAAAATGTTTGATGTATTTTTTTAATGGTACTTTAATTAAATATTTTTCCATAATTTATTCTGAAAAAAAGTAAAATATATAAAAAAAAACATTATTTGTCTGTGTTTTATTATTAATTTTCCATAAACCTCATATTGGCAACACAAATAGTAATTATTACACTGCTGTTTAAATATATGGGGTCAGTAAGATGCACATATAAATCTTTAAAATGAATTATAATGATTTCTGAAGGATCATGTGACACTGAAAACTGGAGTAATGGCTACCGAATATTCAGCTTTGCATCACAGTAAAACAGAATATTATTGTAATGATATTTTACAATATTACACAATATTTTTGTTAAAATAAATGCAGACTGTGTGAGAATGAGAGACTTAACATTAAAATATCTTACCAACTCCCAACATTTTGATTGATAGTGTTTTTAATAATTATCATCTCTAATTAAGCATAACATGATATATCAACACACAGACCACACCAGTCCACTTCAAAGTTTAAACTCAGTGATTTGTTCTTTTCCCTGGTTATTTTTTCTTCTTCCTCTGCTTAACTGTACCTGTTACATGGCCAGACCAGTTCTGGTCACTATATGTCCACTCATGCACCAGCTGGTTAATCATTCACTGGTTTAATTGATATGTCCACAAGGGTCTTTCTCTCCCCCTTTCTCACGCGCACACACTCTCAGGACACATGCATTTGCACAGAGACACAGACCGTGACATCTCAGAAAACTGACCAGAACGTGTGGCGTATTCTGACTGTCATGGAACTGCTGCGTCTGTGTTCTGCATTTCTGCTTTTTCTTAGGACTTGGGCATCTGGCATCATCATTACTAAAGGTAAGGCCACATGCGCGCTCATTTTTGAGATGAACTGTTTCTCCTCTAAGGGAAAAACAGAATGAAAAATGACCATCCCTGTCTTGTGGGAAAGTCTATTTTAGTTGTGTTTTCTTGAAATATATAATACATATTTTTTTTTATAAAATTTATAAAATATATATAAAAATAAATAAAATAAATGGATGTAAAATGCATATATTTATGTTATATAAAATAAATAAAAATATAAAAAGTCTGCATGCTTTTTAATGTTTTAGTTGTGTTCATTTTTTCATCTCAGAAAATGTTTTTTTTTTTTTACTGTAATGTATAATAGAACTGTTTAATTTATGATATAAAATCTATTTGTATTTATTATTTGTACATGTAATAAGTTGGAGATAATTTAATATTTTATTTTATTTTAATGGTGCTTGTTTTGTCATTTTTTCTTATGGTTTTACATCTCTGTCATTTAACTTGTTCAGCTGTAGCTGTTGGCTCAGTAAATGGATCAAAGCAGCACTTGTAGGAAACTCCATTAGTCTCAGATTAATGACCCTTGTGAACGAGAACAATCTGTGATTCATTTATGAGGAATAAGCAGCCTACAAGTAAATAGCTATTTAAACTGTAGGAAAAACAGATTGTAGGAAAACAGGCCATTTGAGCAAAACAACAGGTTAACTAATACATTTTTATGAGCAAATGTTAATTTGCTATTGTTCGGCATCAAGCAGTTTTAAACCAAGGCAACCAAACTCTGTTGTGAGACTGATATCTGTTGAGAGTACGAATATAGGCCTGTGTTTTTGCAAACAAAGCAATATTGAACTTTACATTGCAATTAAAGTACATGAGAAACTACATGACTTGTTGTTTATCTTTAAACTGATTTTTAGTCGAATTCTGAGGCTTTACATGTGCTGGTCTCGTTCTAGATACACACGTAACGTGTCTGTTCTATGAAGACTGCGTGCTGCCCTGCAGTTTCAAGCCCACAGGAGCCGTGGTCATCCACTGGTACAAGCAGCAGATCCCCGTCCACAGCTACTACTACAATAAAGACCAGTACGGCCTCCAGAACAAGCATTTCAGCGGCAGGACCAGCCTGTTTAATTCCCAGATCGCACAGGGAAATGCCTCTCTGGTGCTGAGGAAAGTGAAAGTCCAGGATCAAGGGAGGTACAAGTGCTACACCAGCACCAGGAAGGGAAACCAGGAAATCTTTGTTAACCTGGGGGTCAAAGGTCAGTAACAGGGTCACAGGTTTGTCATATTTTTGAGTTTGCTTGGGTTATTTGGGTTGTCTGATGTAAAAAGCTACGTTTCAGCTAAGTGTAAGAACTACAGTACTGTTAGTCATCTAATGTAAAATTAATTTAGACGTTTTTATCCAAGGACTGGTGGCCACAAGAGGGCACTAAGGGTTCTGTGGAAAAGTTCAGAGAAAGATAGTGTAAAAGTAAAATGAATAACACTGATGATAATAATAATAATACATAAATTAAGTTCAAATTTGCTGAGTCTAATAGATACTGTTTCGTTCTGGGTTATAAACAATGGTCAGAAATAATAAACAAATAAGATTAATCATAAAGTATGTTCTATTGATAGATAAGACAGTAAAAAAGTATGAATTTAATACAAAGTAATTTCTTACTATGTATTTTTGATTTTAAAAATAATTTATTTTAATATTATTTAATATTTGTTTTAAGTGCAAAAAATTGTTAACAATAACAAAACATAGATAAATATTTTACACATATTTTTATACTGTAAAAATTAGAGCTCATGCATGAAAATATATAGTTGCCTTACATTTTCTCCAGGTTTGTTTATTTGGTTTTAAGCACTAAAGAGTGTTAACAATAATAGAGCATAGATGAATATTTTATACATATTTTAAAATATTTTTTGGTTACAAAAAGGGTTTAATATCAATGTATTTTATTCTATTCACAGATAAGACACAAAACACAGTATTCATTTAATAGAAAGTTTTTTTTTTCAGATGCAATATTTATTTTGAAATATTTATATATATATATATATATATATATATATATATATATATATATATATATATATATATATTAATATATAATTTTTTAGTTTTACACATATTCTATGTTTGTTTACACATATTTTTAAATATTTTTATATTTAAATGTTAAGAATAATAGAGCACAGATGAATATTTTATACATATTTTGATTACAAAAAAGTGTTTAATAACACACAAGTATTTTATTCTATTCACAGATAATACACAAAACACAGTATTCAATTAATAGAAAGTATTTTTTTCAGATGCAATTTTTATTTTGAAAAAAATTATACATACAGTATATATATATATATATATATATATATATATATATATATATATATATATATATTAGTTTTACATATATTTTCTAGGTTTATTGAATTTATAAAATATTATTTATACAATATTTTTATACTGTAAAAATTAGACCTCATACATGAAAATACATAGCTGCCTTGCACATTTTTCTCCAGTTTGTTTATTGGTTTTAAGAGCGATAAACAATGTGTATAAGTGTATAAACAAAAAATAATTTTATACTGTAAAAATGAAACGTTACATATAAAAATATATACATAACTCTATATTTGTGGAAGCCTATTTATACCAGTCATTTTCGAGAGACCATTAGATTTAATTAGACATTGAAAAGATGTTTGAAAAATTACTGTAGTGTTTCATTACAATACATGCAAATAAAATAATATGGATTCAATTTAAAGGTTTATTGGCATTTATATAGCAATTACCAATCACTAGATTGTATAAGTTTGTATAGACTAAGTTCACATAATAACTAATCAATTCATTTTAATTGTATCACGCCAAAAAAGAACACAATCAAACATATGTTTAGATCATTTAGATAATCTTACGATTTGATCATTTTATGTGGTGCGTTTTCTGTCACGCTTAGCTCTGATCCAGTTTGTGAAGCTTGAGATGGTTGAGGAACGGGTGATCTGTCTGTCCCAGAACATCTATCCGGCTCCTGAGGTCACATGGGCCACTGATCCCCCTACTGACACCAGAAGCCTCCAAAACTTCACTCATAAAACCTCGGACTCCAAGGGCCTGTTCACTATCGAGAGCAGTGTCAGCATAATAGGAAACATCTCAGATCATACTTACTTCTGCTCTGTTGTTTCCGCGGATGAGATACAGGTGTGGACCGCATCACTGCATCACCAAGGTAACTGCTTACTGAAACACAGACTGTCAAGAAAGGTGTTTGTTACAAAGTTCACACAGCTCTTTGAATCCTTTGAATCTTTCAGATGAGTTATTTGGTGAGGAGGGCTCTGGACTCTTGGTTCCCTGCGTGGTGCCACAACCTCGCCACAATTTTACCCTCACTTGGACCTTCATCAGAAACACAGAATCCATCGTCATCTTCACTTACGACAGCCGGTCCCGTCGGATTGCGAACCTGTGGGAAAGTAAAGCTGAACTTGACATAGATCAGGCTCATTTAGGCAACGGTTCCCTTCATCTGCTGAACCCGGACAGCTTGGGACACAGCGGTGCCTACATTTGCACATTCTACGGCTTCCAGATGAGACATCAAGTCCAAACTCATGTCAATATTACAGTTCGTGTGACTGGTGAGATTTACTTAATCAAAAAAAATAAAAATAAATAAATTGTGTCTTTGAAAGATTGGCACAGTCAGTATGAATGTTAATTCATAATACTACATTTTTTTTTTCCAGATGATGATGAGTATGATTGCAGAAGGTCATGGTGGGGAACAGCTGCATCTGTCTTCATATTTCTGATCACTGTATCTGTAGCCCTGTCGCGATGTTTTAGATTGAGAGGTATTTTTTTTTATTACAAAAAAAAAAAAAAAAAATAATATATATATATATATATATATATATATATATATATATATATATATATATATATGTATTTAAAAAATATATATATATATATATATTTAAAATATATATAAATAATATATATCTTATTATGCATTGTTTATATATTATCATATGTTATTATAAGAATATATCATATAAAATGCTCTAATGTATTTTGTGTAATATTTTTAACATATACTTTAGTAATATATTATTGATAACAAATATATATATATATATATATAAATATATATTACATGTTACTGTTTTTCTTTTCAATAAATACTTGTTATATGAAATATTGATCATATATAATATTATAATAATATACTGTGGGAAATAAGATATTTTGCGTAATATTACACAACATATTATTAGAAGCAATTTCCATTTAGCTTTTACTTTATTATAATAAAATTTTAAAATATACATTTTGATAGCAGTATGTAAAATTACACAATATAATATTATTAAAAGCAATTTATTTTAGCTTTTACTTTATTATATTTTTTTATTATTTTTTTTTTCAGTACACGGCCATTCAGACATCAACAAACCAATCAGATGTAGCAACAAATCCGGTAAATAATTATCCTCATTCATGCATTCATACTGCTGAAAATGCAACACTCTCTAATTCTAATACTTCATTTTAGCAGAAATCCCGGTATTTGAGAGACAAGGACAAGATGAACCCAGACGCAACGGTTTGGAATCAGTAGAGACAGACATTCACAGAGCGCTGTCCAACACAACACTTTATGAATCATCCAAACCACTCAAACAACATCCTGATGGCTTTCAGAACGACGTCCTGCCACACACACCGACAGAGAACAGCATGATAAATACATGCATGATTATTACTGATTCCTCTACGCCTGACACACCAGAAGAAAGACATGAATCCAGGCCACAAACACCAACCGGCGCTATCATAACTCTACTCACATCTGAGATGAATACAGAGCCATCTGATGATAAAGAAAATGAGAGAAATGAACTTGAATCTGAATCACACTCAGCAGATGGAGTAGAGATGGAAAGTACAGTGAATAAGAGATTTCATAACAAATATGAATCTTCCACACCTGAGCTCTCACAGATTAATGGCTTCAGGTGATTGAGATTAATTTGATAACTTAAAATGGTGCTGACTAGTTATAATAACTAGATTTCAGAGCTCATTCTTGAAGTAAATGGCATATGGTAAATAATAATGTTAAACTAATTTGAGAAATATGCAACTATACACTTTAACTCTCAAGACTTCAAGCTGTTAATAAAATAATTTTAATGCAAAAAATGTTCTATTATTAGGCCTATATGTCTTGTGCGTTATATAGGCCTAGTTATATAGCCTAAATCTTGCACTTAATCCTCACAGACCTCTTAAATTAGATAAAGCATGTACAATTAACCATTTTCAGTTGTAATTAGTTTTTTTGAACATCTGTTGCAATGTGAACAGACTACATGACTTGTGTGAAATACATAAACAGTGTTTGAATGTGAAATCCGCCTGTCTATAACCAGCAGGGGGTAATATTTATGTTTGCGTCTTTTCAAATAGTCTATGCTTCTAGCGTATCCTTGTAAATCTCTCAGTTAAAAGTGTGATTCTTTTCTGTCAGAAAAAAATAGGTCAAGTGTTTGCATAATATTTAATAAAAGAAGACTATACTTTGTTTTTAAATGTATTAAAGTGCTATATATTACTCACGGCCATGAACTAGTATCTACTGTCACGTAGTTGAATAATGTAGCCTAAATTGTGCAACAACGTTTTAGTCATAACTTCAGACTGTTTTAAATCTCTTAGGAATTTTTTTGGGAAGGGGCTGATCCTTTTTTCCTGTTTACAACGCGACATGTCCTTCCCTCGTGGACATTTAAAAATTAAAGCACAGAAATTTCTCTTTCCAGTTTATTCAGCTGTGTTAAATGTACTGTAAGCGAAGTAACTGCATCATAGTTAATTAAATAAGAAACCAGAGATGATTAAAGTTTGAGTGGACTTTAAATATACAGGACTTTATACTGTAGGCTATGTGATCTGAACTACTGATCCCTCCGGTCTGAAATGAGCATCTCCACTGAGGTAAGATTATAATCAGGCTATTATCATTAACAGACTCTTTCTCATTTTTAAATAGCTCCTCAAATAGCTCATGGCATAGGATAATCATCTGAGTTGTTTGCATTGTCTGTAAGTCAGCTCCAATGAATGTGAATCACAACAGAGTGAGTTAGTGAGCCGTGACAACATGGTCAAGTAAACCTCTAAGTTGGTTGCAATTGAAATAACCTAGCAATCATTGGTCTAGATTTCCCAGCCTACAGGGAACATTCTCAGAACTTTGGCATTTTGGCAAAGTTCTCTCAAAGTTGTGAACAAAATGTTTCAATTCCTTAAGGTTAACAGTATGTTTGCTCAAACTAATCTGGTCTTTAATCCAACTGTCAGCTCTATTAACTGGCGCTCTTTTTTATTGCCTTTATCCCTTATCTGCGTATTTTAGTAATCGTCCATAAATTAAATATCATTCGAAAGCTTAAACACTCAAAATTCCTCCTGTGAAATCCATTTTGAAATCGGACATGGCCTTACAATGGAAATGTTACTTTAAATCAGTCGAGTAGTCAAAATTTACTGCAATATTTTATAATAAAAATTCTTTCTAATCTTGACAGAATATATATAGTTGGAAAGGACTGAGTCTCAAGGTTCCATATTTTGTAATAGTAGTAATATTGTGACAGAAATATATAAAATTGTGACAGGAAAATGCATAAAATATTTTATGGAGTTTGGGTGTCACCTGGTGGCGATTTCTGGTATAGCATCTACCTCAATTTTTGAGTTATCAACTTCAAATTCGGAACATAACTTAGTTAGACATATGGCTTTGATTTCATAGCAATTTTAGATTCCAAAATATTTTGTAAAATATTTAATTTTATTAAAAATTGTAAACTTGTACAGTACATTTTAACAGTAGGCTTAAAGTCTAATTTTTTTTTACACTTTAATTTTTTTTTAAATTCTTTTTACTTCAGGAATAATCTGCTGATCGTCTTCTTTAAAAGAACAACCTGTATTCCAAATGACAGTTCAATACAGATAAGTTAATAATATCCTAAAAACATTATCTTAAAATATTATTTGTACATTAATTAATTAATTTATAATTTTGGCAAAACATTCTTAGAACATGTATTTTTTTTTTTTAGCTAGGTTGGAAGCTTATATATGCATTTGATATTTGCTGTGATTAATTTGCTGTGTCAACTTAATGTTCTTGATTGAATCCTTTGGTACCAACTGACCTAGTATCAAAATTGTTGTCGGCAGAAGTGATTGAAATATGTCTTTCACAACTTGAAGTGACTGTAGCTCTTACATCTAGACACGAGGAAAACAACTTTGTAAAAAGATTTAGAGGTTATTTCAATATAATGCAGCAAGTCATGCCAAAAGTTTCTTTGTTCGCAAATGGTGTTGTTTCACTGCTCATCCAGAAAGGCTGTGACTTTAGAGGGGGTTTATTCATGGTCACATGCACCACTGACACGGCTAATGGATCTGCTATGCCTTTTGCTACAACATATCACCCCTGTTTTAGCTTATTAAGGTGGTGCAAGTCTTCAAGATCAGCTTTGAGTTTCTTCTTTATTATTGGGGAGAAATGGACTAGCGCAGTGACCTCACTTACAGAAACTGAGAGATGTGCTCTCAGCAGTTTCTGATCCTCACTTCCTCCCGAAGGAGCAAAAGGAAACACCCAAAAACCAGCCAGATGGAGAACAAGGGGAACAGCCTTGTTTCATGAAATATCCCAGAGCAGAACTGCTATGCTGCTTTTTGTAATATAGAGTTATAAGAAGATCTAGATAAACATCGCTTTTGGGGGATTCTAGATCATTTAACATCAGCTTTGTTAGTCTTTTGGCCCATAAACCATATTCTGGCACACAAAGCATCACTGGCGTAAAAGATTTATTTCTATTATTTTATATAAAAGTGAGAAATGGAATATGTTTTACAGCCAGCTCTTGGTTTTCATTGAAATAGTCTCTACCTACTCATAATTTTTTGAAGTCTATTTTTAAAGGTGTTTTTTTGTTGTTGTTGTTGACTAAAGGTGTTAAAGAAAATTAAAAATATTTTTTATTAATTAAAGTTGAAATAAGATAAAATATGCATCTTAGACTGAAAAACTTAAACCTAAAAAACTTAATTAGAAAATGATACTAAAAATGAAGCTAAAATAAGATGAAATACAAAAATTACTAAAACTGAAACTGAAATAAATATTAATTAACACAATAAAATATAAAAAAGACTAATAAAAATGGCACTTTCAAAATACTAAAACTGAAATTAAAATGAATTAAAATGGAAATATAAACATAAAAGCCAATTCTAAATATTATTAAATACTATAATAGTGTATAAATATAATATAATTTTTTTTTTATAATATTTAAATAATGTTTTAAAGGAATAGTTACCCCAAAATGAAAATGACAGCATTATTTACAAAATTATTTACATTATTTAGTTTTAATTCATGTTTTTTATCTTGTGCCAAACTAGCTATTGTCTGATTTCATTAGACTTACTGTATGTAGTGCAAGCATAGATTTGTATATTGCAAGTCATATGGACAATTTTGATATTAGCCTACATATATTATCATGATTGGTGCTTTTGCGGTACACTCTTAAAAAACAAACCTTTTGTGTTTCACAAAAGAATGTAAGTCATATATGTTTGGAATATCACGAGGGTAAATAAATAATGACAGATGTTTCATTTTTGGATGAACTATCCCTTTAAGTAATCAGACTGGTGGAATGGTTGGCTTGATTTTAGGGGTTTCTGTGTTTGTTAATTTTGGCTGCTAGTCCTGTGCCTCCTCAACATTTTAACCATGGTACTTTCTCTGTTATTTATTTGTTTTTCCGTCATGTCAATTTATAGTAAGCCCTCTCGACGAGGCCTCTTTTCTTCCTTCTCCCTCTGTCTGTCCCTTTTTCTGACTTGGTCCCAGAAGATCTTGTGAAAACATTCCCCCATGTCCTCCTTCTCTCATAAACTGAGACAACCTCCCTTTCTCCCTTTCTCCCTTTCAACCTTCCCTTTGTATGCATCAGTGAATTAATCTTATTCTGAGTCAATGGGAGATCAGCTAAACCCATTTTCCAAAACAGTGAGAGTGAAAAGGGTCTTTTTCTCAGCCTACATTAAATGGCCTATAAAAACCTACTCCAGCAACTATGAAACTTAATCACTTCACCATGACTCAGAAGGGTTATGATCTATTTTACTGCAGCAGTACCTGAGTTAGATGAGTAAATCCATCATTTGAATTGCAGATTTTTTAAACTTATCTTAATTTGAAAGCTTTGTACAAGTATTTAAGGTATATCAGGTTTATAATGACATAAGAGTGAGTAAATGACATTTTATTTTATCCATTTTAGGGTGAACTGTCTCTTTAAACAGTGCTTGAAACCCCTGCTCTTATCCTCATGAAACCCTGTTGGATTTAATTGAGAGTGGGCGTGGCCTGCAGGTGTGGTCAGCCACACCCTACTTGATCAGTCTTGATAGAGGCTTTATTACTTTGATACCTCTAACTGAAGGTGTGTGTATCTGAATATATGTTTAAATATATATATATATATATATATATATATTTAAAAAGACTTGTTTTACTTGTTAATGCAGAAAGCATGGAAATGTTTTACTGTGCCATATAGGTAGTGTTATATTTTAGCCTCATGGCAACCTTGCTGCTCTGAGACCATTAAAGTTTCCAGACTGCACAGGAAATAGATTGGAATAATGTAGCCCCTTAAACTGAGGCCGTGATGTCTGAAATAAACTTGAGTTTGAATATGGACCCTCTTGCCACCCGCTGAGTTTAATACCAGTTATTTAATATGGGGGTTTCCAGAGTGGTCTGGTACATTCAGTATTGTAAAAGCATACAGTAGTGTGATGACAACAGTGCACTTTTAAGAGCAGCTTTGTTTCTGTGCTAAAACTGACTAACATCTGTCATCATTATGTCAACACAACATGATGTAAATTGTAGGTAAAACTGATCTCAGGTCAGAACTGTGTCTGTAATTGAGGACTCCATTAACTGACTGGCTGACTGGTGTCTGTTTGTCTGTCTGTCTGTCTGTATGTCTGTCTGTCTGTCTGTATGTCTGTCTGTCTGTGTGTTTGTCTGTCTGTCCATCACGATTAATTGCAATTAATCACATTCAAAATAAAAGTTTGTTTTTACATAATATATCTCTGTGTACTGTGTATATTTATTCACACATGCATGTATATATTTAGGGAAAATGTTATATTTATACATAAAATATTTATGTATGATGTAAATTGTTAAAATATATACATGTATATGTGTGTATTTATATACACAATAAGTATACACATTTATCCATCCATCCATCCATCTCATTCAGTCATTGTTAATTAAGTTTTTTTTTTCATTTGATTATTTACTTATCTGTATATTCATATTATATGATTATATTTTGTCATTTTTATTTATTTATTATTTTATTATTTTATTTCATATATTTGTATATATATTTTCAATATGTATTTACTTATTATTTTTATTTATTAATTTATTCAATCATTTGTGTATTTAATTTTTTTTTATTTTTACATTTTCGTTCATTCATTCTTTTGACTAATATAATTATGCTCACTTGAAGAAACTCTGCTGAGTTCCTTTACTTTATATCACAGAAATATCACAGATTGGTTTTGAGGATGCAGAGTCGCCACAGAATGTCATCGGCGCTGATGGTCCAGGGATCCAGCCGCACCACTGTGTCATCACCAACAATGCTGGAGTTATTACTTTACACCCCAACGGAAATATGTGCCATCTTGATGGAGTTCCTGTCACCAAGCCAACAAAGCTCACTCATGGTAATACACAGTATTTTTAGCCTCCCCTCCAAAATTGCAGTTATAATTCCCTTACTGTACTGTTACAGTAACTAACCACTACTGGTCACTTGCTATTATTGCATCTCTTTCATATCTAAACCTCCCCAGAGGTCACAGTTATAAAGGGAGGTCAACTATTTGATGTGGGGATATCTTATCTGGACTCAGCAGGTTCTGCGGATCTAACCTTGCTTGCTTACGGCCTCAGAGAGAAATCAAAACAAACGACGGCAATGAATGACTTCCTGTACAGCGATATCACTCAGGCCTGACACACCACAGAAATAACATCTCTCGCCCACTTTCTCTCTCTCTTGCACTCCTTGTGCTTTGATTTTTTTTTAGCATATGTTTAGCAGAGTCTATAAACAAACTCTCTTTTTCATTCTCTCTATCGCTGCCTCTCGTTTTCTTCCTGTGTTTCTGATCAGAGTGATATGAGATCACACATTTCTGTGTTTCTCCAGACTTCCAGAGAATGTTTCAGTGTTTAATAGTTGATTGGTCACACACTCCTCCTCCTCGTCTCTCTCAGTCTCTTATCCTCCTCGTCTGACTCTACTGTGCAAGATTCTGGGACTGTGTCCTGAAGTAGTCAGGTAAACATTTACAGTGTTTAGAGACATCAGAAGATGTTGACAGGCATGAACAGATGGTGAGACTCAGAAGTTTTGCAGTTCCCATGCATATTATACACATTAGAGATAAAGACATTCCCAAGATTACTTGCTGTTTCATGCATCCCCATGAGGCCAGTGTTATTTCAGTACAGTAATATGTCTAATTATTAAAAATGTTTTTCTTTAAATATTTATATATTTTATTTCAGTTTTGTTTCAATTACCAAAAGCAATTTTAATAGTTTTAGTTAACAATAACCCCAGTGCATTAGTCTTGAAAAAGCATTCCTGTTCCTTCACTCCTCAGAATGCTGTTCTGCTATCTGTTTGTGTTTTTTTTACCACTGTCTTTCTGGCTAACAAGTGAAAAAAAGATACAAAACTGCATCTGTTATGTATCTAGTTTAATTACATGAGTATTCAGAATTAATGTTTATAATTGCATATATCCACATGTGTTCATATGCTGCCGTATGAAGGCATGGATATGGGAATGTCTGTGTTTAAGCGTGTTGAAATGTGTAGCTGAGGTCTGGAAGTAATCAGAGTTGCCGGGCAGCACTCCAGCGCCCCCTCCCCATGATGCAACTGGAGTTCTGAGAGTGATGGAGAACAGAGTGCCCGCTGGGCGGCAGGGGGAGGGAACGTCTTTCCTTCTCTTCCCCCCACCCTCTTCCTAGCATAACACTGTTACACTGAGGGAAATTTACAATGGAAAATATGCCAGTGCACTCTCTAGGTCACAGACTTAATGCAAGGTCAAGCAGAAGATTTGCAACCAGCGAAACACACAAAAGCTTGTTTCGGATTGGCCAGAGAACATCCGCTCTACAGTAAAGTTATAGAAAAATGTTCAAATCAGGGAAATTTTACTTTGAACTTTTTTTAAACTACTTCTGCCAAAGAACTTAAAAGTGCTTTAGTTATTATCTGAGAGTAATAGCATTTTAAAAGCTAAGTTAATTGGCAAGCTATGAGCAATTATTAGTAGTCAAAACTCAAAATGAGGCAATTTCTATATATATATATATATATATGTAGTGTGTGTATTATATATAATTATATATTATATATATATTTTTTTGAGCCATCTGTATGACCTAAATTACAGGGCACGTTCAGATGAAAAATCTCATAGTTTGTTTTCTTTACTTGATTTTCTTCAAACTTCATCAGAATAATGTCAAAACACTGCAGATGTAAAACTGTGAAGGGATTCTCAATGTCTTAAATACTGTAGCCATGGCAACGCATCAAACTTTAATATTCTTTTTCGGTGTTTTAAGGCACTTAACATGCTTAGAATTTCATGAAGCTCAACACACACATCAGTATTAACGATAGTTAGAAACTGGTAAAAGCTCAGAAATGGGCGTGGATCAGGCGCTCTATAGCGCCACCTTTTGTCAAAAGTTGGTTAGTTTTTCAAACTTTTTTAAACTGCTTCTGCTAAAGAACTGCCAAAGAGTGCTTTAGTTATAAAGAGTACTTTAGTGTGTAATAGCATTTTAAAAGCTAAGTTAATTGATAAGCTATGAGCAATTATTAGTAGTCAAAATGAGGCAATATATATATATATATATATATATATATATATAATTTTTTGAGCCATCTGTATGACCTAAATTACAGGGCACGTTTAGATGAAAAAGCATAGTGAGCCTAAAAAAAATCAAGTGATTTTGTTTTTGTTGGCTAGCAAATATGTATAGCTGGCAGTGAAAGGGTTGACATGGTAATTGTTACCAGACCTTTAAGATATGTGTCATACATTACAGTAAGGAAACCGAAAATTGAGTTAAAATAGAAGATGTGTGTTCAATCAGCCTGATCTAACGTGTAGGATGTAGGTCAAACAATCTCTGCGAGTCAGAAACGTTAAATGCAAGTGAAGTGTCCTATGACAGTACCTCAATTAGTATTTGTTGTGAAGTCTGTGAGTCACTCTGTGATGAGCCATAAGTCAGAGTGGACTAAGCGCGTCCCCGCTGAGAGGAGGCGTGTCCGCAGACAAGCGCTCAGCATCGCGTCTGTCCTCTTTGTCATGCTAAACTGAGAGGACCGAGCACGCATCCTCCTCCTCCTGAGACTTCATCAATGGGACACTAAATAAAGGTTGGTTTATATTTCTTCAGCTGCAAGCAGAGCTCAAGAAAAGTTACTTGGAGCCTTGTGAAGAGTGGCGTTGATACGATTAGATTGCATAGTTTGATTTAGAGTTTTATTGTTGGGAAATTAATATTGTGGTTCAGTTAGTCGGGCAGGGATTGATGTAGAGAGGTTTTTGAGCTGTTTTTGTTTTTGTTCTGTAGTAAAGTAATTTGAAGGCATGTTTATAGAACTTTAGACTGACAAACACGACGTGACGCAATTCAGTGCTGTTTAAACAGAGCAGCGCGTGCGGTTGTTTGCTCTGCTGCACACGAGAGCAGATCGTTGATATTTAACCCGCTTAATCCCGGTATATTAAAGCGATTATTGGTGAGTGCAATAACTGTTATCATAGTGCTGTCCTCCTAACAAGTTCAGATGTGATTTTCTGTTTCATGTAAATCCACATAATTTTATTTTGGTGAGTTAGAAATTAAAATGTATTTATTTTCAGAAAAACCTTGCCAAAATATTTTATTTATTAATGTTATATTATTAATTTACATAGAAATATAGAAATATTATTTTATTTTTGTTGTTTTATTTATGTTTTAATAATCTTTCTTTTTATTTACTTGTTGAGTATCTAGCATTTTATTGTCTTTTATTGAAATTTATATATTTTATATTTGTTTTTATTTATGGTCATTTTTTATGTTTTATATTCATTGAATAAATCATGTCAATCTTTTTTCTTTTTCATTCTATGTATTGATTTCTAATTATGTGTTTATTAATGTACAAAATATTTTATTCTTTTACAAAAATCTATGGTAACCAGTTTGTACTAAAACTCCATAGTTACTGTTGTAAAAACTGATAATTTAGTGTTACCCATAAAAACAAAGTCACAAAAAAAGACTTCTTATTTGAAGGATATCCCATTTTACTTTAATGGCTTTACACAAGGATGTAATCAAATATATGAAAAACCATACTGACGAATATCATAAATATTGCGGAGGACGTGTCCTCCTCAATGTCTGTGTTAGTACTGTAATTATTAAGCTATAGGAACTACAGCATTGGATGGAAACTATGGTTACCATTGCAATTTTTAAGGTCAGATGGAAGAAGGAAGGGGTGCTTTTGCCAGAGAATTGGACTTTTGCAGTTTTTATAGAGGTCTGCAGATAGCTAAAAAAAATAATAAAATCTTTAAGCATGGCACTTTTGGTTCTGTTTAAACAAGCTTTATCACTTTGGCAGGGGCTTCGTGCTGAAAGGATGACAAGTGCTGCAAATCATTAGACAGAGAATGAATGTGGTTTGTACAGGCCCGACTCAGAGCTGGAAATCCCAGAGTTTAGTAAAACTCACTCGCAGTTCTTTCCCAAAACCGTAAACTAAAGCAAGCTGTTAAACTTCAGAGAGCAGTGATTACACTACACATGATACCGTTATGGAGACATATAGTATGTAATTGTACACTCCTCCAGTCCAAGGCTGTGCTGATCAAATGATGTGCATTAGGCCGAGAGGGAAGGGAGGGTTTCCATATGTTTGAGAGTTAGTGTCAGCCAGTGATGGAGAGAGTGTGAGAGAAACATCGCAACAGACTCGAGAATTTGGCACATTCGAGAGAGTGTAATAATCACATATCATAACATTTCAGCTGACGTACCTCATCATCTCATTCCACAGCATTGTTTCGATAACAATGAAACAACTGCCATGCAAATTCACAGTTCACACAATTGTTAACAAATGGAACAAGATGGAGAAAATTCCCAGTGCTCTGCTTCTGTCTGGGTAGGACAATCGATTCGGGTTTTTGTTGGTTTAGAGGAAAGCCAAACCTTTCTCAGGTGGCTGGCGATGGTGAACTCACGGTGAAGGATTGTGTTGCCGACAGCGTAAAACGATCCCCCACTTCCTGCGTAGACTCCTCATAGGCAGCCGCAGACTGCAGGAGTGAGCTGCTCAGGAGAGTCTGATGGGAGTTTGAGTGTTCAGTGAGTTTCAGGAAAAGCCTGCGTGCTTACAGCATGTCTTTGCAAATAGATTATTATACATTTGGTGTATTGAGGAGAGAGAGCATTTGTTTGTGGGAGTTTTGTTATAGAGTGTTTTAGATATTTCCTAAAAGCCTCTCAAACTATCTGTTTTATATTTTCCTTGCCTTTCACAAACCATATACTTCTTTTGGTTATATATAGGGCTACTCATAATTAAAAGAAACAAACCATAAAACCAATTTGCGTTTTACAACTTTTTTTCAAAATTGTTTTCTAGTTGATTACATCACCATAAGGAGGTTTTGTCAGATTAAAAGAATAATTCACCCAAAAATGAAAATATGTTGAAACTTTACTCACCTTCAGGCCATCCAAGATGTAGAAGAGTTGGTTTCTTTATTGGAACAGATTTGGAGAAATTAAGCATTACACCACTTTCTCACAAAAGGTTCCACTGCAGTGAATGGGTGCCGTCAGAATGAGAATCCAAACAATAATCCATAAGTAATCCACAGGACTCCAGTCCATGAATTAACCTCTTGTGATGCAAAAAGCTCTGTGTTTGTATGAAAAAAATCCATCATTAAAGTGTAACATTAAACAATTGTTTCTAGTCAAAGTATGATCACATAATCAATAATAACGCTTCCTCCAGTGAAAAAGATCACCCCCTATTATCCTCTCACATCAAAATCCACAGACGTATTTGTGTAGAACTGTTTTGGACTGTTTTCACTTGCTTGATCTTTGCATATTTCTTTGTTGATTCAGACAAGACAAATTTTTCACTGGAGAAAGCAATATTATGGATTGACTCGTATTTTTGGTGTAAGTAACGATTTAAAGTTAGAAATGCCTTGATGCATTTGTTTCTTTCAAACAAGCTTCACAAGATGTTAGTTGATGGACTGGAGTAATGTGGATTACTTGTGGATTATTATATTTTTATCAGTTGTTTGGACTCTCATTCTGACGGCACCCATTCACTACAGTGGATCCATTGATGAGCAAGTGATGTAATGCTAAATTTCTCCAAATCTGTTCTGATGAAGAAACAAACTCCTCTACATCTGGGATGGCCTGAGTGAGACTATTCCTTTAAACTCACTTCTGGAATTAAAATCAGTTGTAAAAAACAGAAGAGAGGGGGAAAGAAAAGAAACAGAAAGGAAGAGAGAGGATGTGCCCCAGACTTAAGGGGAAAATTAGTCTTGTGGATTTAAGTCCTCCAAAAGACTCAGTGGACTTTGCTTCAGAAGAAATTTCAAACTGTATCTGAAATCTGAGCTTTCTGGATCAGTTTTTCCACTTAATCGAGAGGCTGCCTTTCTCTTTCTGTCTTATTGAGTTGAATTCATTTCAAGACGTGTACAGGAAAAAGGGTTTTATCTTCAAAATACCAAAGCTCTTTGTCATTTTATGTAACTTTATTTGGTCATAACTTTAATTCTCCTAGTGAATGTGTATCATACTTGTGAGCTTGTATGTCTTAGGTAATGATTTATTACTGCTTCATTTCCTTACCAGTGCCTTGGACTTGAGCACAATGTTTCTATGTTATAATGATTATGTGTGTGTGATGTGGTTCTCCTCAGGGTGCACTCTTTGTCTGGGTAAATCTTTTATCCACTTCAATCACCCAGAGGAGGCTAATCACATGAGGAACATGCTGCCAGAAAAGACTGCAGGACCCGCACTGTCCCTCAGTACGGGTGAGTGATATCTCTCTTCACCTTTCCCCTGGTCAGCTCTCGATTTTGGATCCATTCTGCTGTATTTTCATAAACAGAGTGGCTTGCTTGCAGCCTAATTGGTCCCCTCCATTATCATGCTGCAGACTGTTTTATACACAGGAAGAGTGCAATTCAGCGCCATCTGTTCTGCTCTTCTGCGCTATTTTGTGTTTGTTTGCTTGTTTGTTAAACGTGTATATATGCTTATCAGTCTCAGTCAGTAGTGTTTTCTTCTTTCCTGACACTTTTTTTAAACATTACCTGTAATTTTCCATGAATAGGGTACAAAATGGGGTCTAAAGCTCTTAAAAGTTAGGTATTTTTAAACAATATGTAAGTGAAAGGAGGTGCTTAAACTTCTGAGAATGTTGATTGCTAACTTCAAAGGTCAAACTAAATATTATATGAGACCTTTTATTTTCTATTAATTTGATATGAGGTTTGGGATGTGTTTATGTACAGATTAAAGTACAGTTTCAAACCCATATCTGTGTAAATTTGTAATTATGACAATAAACACAAATATATTAAGTTATATATATATATATATATATATATATATATATATATATATATATACTGCCGCTCAAAAGTTTGGGATCAGTAAGATTTTTAATGTTTTTTAAGGGAGTCTCTTCTGCTCATCAAGGCTGTATTTATTTGAACAAAAATACAGAAAAAAACTAATATTGTGAAATCTTAATGCAATTCATAATATTGGTTTCCTATTTTAATATAGTTTAAAATAGAATTTATTTCTGTGACGCAGTGCAGAATTTTCAGCATCATTACTCCAGTCTTCAGTGTCACATGATCCTTAAGAAATCATTCTAATATGCTGATTTATGAGTGTTGAAACTGTTGTGCTGCTTCATATTGTTTTTTGGAACATGTGATACTTTTTTCTTTGATTCTTTGATGAATACAAAGTTAAAAAGAGCAGCATTTGTTCAAAATAGATATCTTTTCTAACAATATAAGTCTTTACTATGACTTTTTATTCATTTAACATATCCCTCCTGAATAAAATTATTAATTTCTTTAAAAAATATATATATATTTTTTAAATAAATGCTGTTCTTTTTAACTTTTTATGAAATAAAAATATAAAGCAGCACAACGGTTTCCAACATTTTTTATGAATCAGCATATTAGAATGATTTCTGAAGGATCATGTGACACTGAATACTGGAGTAATGATGCTGAAAATTCAGCTTTGATCACAGAAATAAATTATATTTTAAAGTATATTAAAATAGAAAACTGTTATTTTAAATTGCAATATTTCACAAAACAACAGTTTTTTTTCTGTATTTTTGATCAAATAGATACAGTCTTGATGAGCAGAAGAAACTTCTTTAAAAAACATAAAAAATCTTACTGATCCCAAACTTTTGAGCAGCAGTGTATATTGTCTAGTCAACAAACTGTCAAGATTTTCACAGTGTATGATTTTAATTTTTAGATACAGTCAAGAAGGTCAAGACTTTAGAGGTGGGACAAGCCAAAACCATAATATAGGGAGGAATGCAGACATTTCAGTTGTTTAAAACTAGCTATATCTTATGCTAGCTTAATTGTATGTTACATAATGGTTTATACAATGGGTCTCACAACAAAACCATGGGATTTGTGCAGCTAATGTTTTAAAGTCATGGGATCCAAAGTGTAATGCATTCATGGAAAGTGCCACCTCTACTTTTCTTCTTTTCTTTTCTCTTTCTCTGTGGGATTTGTGTTGCGAGACCTTGAGTTAATACAAACAGTCATCTTATCACCATGCAGCCACAGCTGTACAAATGACCATGTTACCTTGTAAATAAATGACAACGTAAAATCCCATCCATATGGCTTTAGGTCAACCACTTAGCTAAAATGATTTACAACCCAAAACATAGATAAACATTA
This sequence comes from Spinibarbus caldwelli, assembly GCA_039654775.1. Taxonomy (NCBI): domain Eukaryota; kingdom Metazoa; phylum Chordata; class Actinopteri; order Cypriniformes; family Cyprinidae; genus Spinibarbus; species Spinibarbus caldwelli. The sequence continues at coordinate 8,939,406 of CM077266.1, read as the reverse complement.
TGGAGTACAGGTGGTCCACACGTATGTGTGTGTGTGTGTGTGTGTGCGTTCCTTGACAGAGACCACCACTGCTCCCACAAATCACATTCTGGTTGCAGAGGAGTTCTGACTCGGTCCCTTTCCTCTGCTCCAGTGCCAGAAAGTACAAACCCATTCTGGCTTTGGTTCTTCCATTTTTAGAAGATGCTTTTCCCTCTAAAACCCAAAGCATCCATATTTGTGTGGGCTGAGATTTGTATGAGAAAGCCTTTTTAGTTGTGTAGTCAGCTGAGCACAAGTGACCCTTGAACTTAAGCAAAACCAAAGAATTAGCCAGCGCACACATCTGATTTCTCTGTTTATTTTGTGAGATTTTGTAGTTCTGTTTGTGCATGTGTCTATGACAACCTGTGCAAACACTGAGCTTTTGTATTAGTACAAGAAGTTCACAATCGAATGTTTGATTTGATATGTTTCAGCTCTTGATTAGTTCTGTTTAAATGCATAACTGCTCTGTCATTTCCCTGAGGAAATTTCGGTCTCAATTATAATTTGCACGCCTCCAGATGTTTCATTTGGCTTTGAAGGAACTTCCATCGTGCATTACCTTTCCACCATTAGATATCAGATGAATTTATTGCTAAAGACTTTGCATATTAAACCTCAAACGGGTCATATCATGAGGAATCTAAATTTCTGTGGTGTTCTGAGATTCCAAGTTTTTTCCAACTCCAAGACTGAAATTTAAGTAATTATTTGTTCAAAACCAGCCCTCAAATCTCATTGGTCATGGAATCACTGAGCTGATTTTGAAAGATTTAGAGGTCACAAGATACACAACAACAAATGAAATCTGGCATAAGTCAAATTTTGTTCAACCCTACTTTGGGCGCCATGTTTGAATATGCACTGACATAAATGAACTTTTTTTCCCAGATGCAACAAAGTTTCATTCAAATGGTGGTACATTGGTTGGATCCAGTGTTCGTGGCACACGCTCCAAGGCGGAGCTTCAAGAGTTGATGGAGAGCTTGCAGCGCAGGAAGTCTGCTCTGGAGGCCAGCTTAAAGGCTACTGCAGACCGCGGTTACCTCACTTTGTCCCCACCTCCCAGTCCCCAATCGGCATCATCCTATCTACAGGACCGTCCACCCCTTTCTATACGAGTTCCTTCCACTTACACACCCTCCAGCAGCTTGAGCATGCCACCATCGCCCCATCACTCAGAGCGGCCCATAAGTCCAGTCCCAACCCAAACTCGTGCCCGACACCAATCGCAGGACAACCTGTTGCTTTGCCTCCCTTCGGACGGGCGACATCCTAACACTGCCAACTCACTCCTTTCTATGTGGAACGGCTCTTCTTCCTCCTACATGACCGATGCTCTTCCTTTATCTCGCCGAGGTCCAAGCGGGGCAGCCAGCATGCCCTCCAGTCCCCGCTTGGGGCGCAGACTGCTAGCAAGAGATGGGGAGTCCACCGTTGACCCATCGGTCCGCCAAAGGAAATACTCCACCGGCTCTCTGAATGGCCTGGGAGGACATAGTCGCTCTCTGCCCAGGTTGTATCGAGGAGACGTTCCGGTGCTTTCTTTGCCACCCCGACGTACCACCAAACCACGGCGCAGCCTTCCATCCTTGGAGAAGCCTCCAGATGTGACCGTGACAGCCAATGTGACCAGCAGTTCTCGCCGGGCCAGCCTCTGTTCCGTGGGCTCTGCCCCATGTTTGGATCTAGGCGTAGGAGAAAGGCGGCTGTCTTTTGGTAAAGGAGGCCTGGGACCCGGCATGGGGCCGAGGAGGGGCAGTATCAGTTCTCTCAGTGGAAAAGAAGAACTCAGAGATTATCATCAGAGACAAAGAGATGAGAGACTACGAGAACAGGAAGTGGAAAGACTGGTAAGAGGACCTTCAGTCACCCAGAGAAACACTTACACTTGTGAGTCTAAAGTAGTGGGTCATTGACTCAAATTTTAGGCTTCGTAATTCTTGGTTGGTACAAATAGTTTCAGTCTATTCATTCTTCATTTTTCTTGTAGTTTTAAAATTATGACGATGTTGAATAAGTCTTTAAAATCACATATCACATGATTTTTTTTTTTAAATATTTATACAATATACAACATTTCAAATAAAATAAATATATATAATTATATATTTTATTGTTATAATTTTATTTTTTAATATAATTAATAATATAATGATTATATTAATATCATAATATAGTAATTATATTATTAATACTTTTAAATCATATGTTGCATTATATATTGTTATTTTTCATATGGTTTTATCTAATATAAAATGTATATATAAATATATTATAAATAATATTTTAAGTGTTTATATTAAGTATTTATTTATATTATATTTTATATTATATTATATTAAATTATATTATATTATATATCACTTTTGTGTCTGAGTCACATTATAGCTTACTTTTATATCTACAGCTCTATAAATTCATGAGTTCATAGAAATCAATGATTAAGGGAGGTAATTTTGTTAATATTCTGAAATTTTTTTTAACTTTAATTCCCTATAATTCTAAGGCTTGAATTCAGCTCCTTGAGTTTCAGTTTGCTTCCTTTGAGACAGTGGTGAGACATGAAAGTGTCTAAGGGACTTTGATCTGTGCCGTGTTCTTGGCCTAGAGCATTATAAGTGCGGTTCACTGGATTGTTCACACTCCTTCATGCACTACAGACTTAACGAACTTTCATTCATAGCTAAACCAAGACCTTACATGTGTATGAACCAGCTGGTAAACACACTTTAAATTAGTTTTTGCTTTACACTTAGACCTCTATAAAAACCTAAAATGTTCCCTCTAAAAGGTCACATGACTGAGCTAACTGAGCTAAAGCAGTGCATCTGTAGTCAAACCATCTGATCTGACCACAGGGGTGTGTGCAGTGTATGTATGTGTGTTTGTTTGTGTGCAACTAAATTAGTTCAATTCCACAGGGCCAAATCCCACAATGCACTGCTAAAGAGATACAAATCTTAACAACGTGTTTTATGTAAAATCTAATGTTTCAAAGATTAACTCCAGACTACTGAGCCAGCCAGTTTTGTTTATAATATTATGTATTAGATACAATGCTGTCCAAAACTCTGAGAGTAGTAGAAAATGCTTCTATTTTGCATTATATCAGATTACAAATTACATAAACAGAATCTTAAATATTTATTTTGCATCATAATGTTTTCTTTTTAAAATCTGTCAATGATTATTGTCAATGATTAACATTTTTAATTCCACTCTAGGAACGTCAGCGTCTCGAGACTATCCTGTGCCTGTGCTCTGAGCTGGGCCGGATGGAGACCGACTCTGGTGTCTCAGCCGTATCAGACCTGCAGAAGATCAACCGAGAGCTGGAGAAGCTGCAGGTGTCTGATGACGAATCTGTGTTCTCAGACTCTGCAGCAGTGTCTCTGGACAGCGGGTTTCTGGGTAAGGGTCGCGGAGAGATCATGACCCAGAGACAGCGCAGACTCAGCGGACACAGGGAGACCAGGCCCCAGTCACCCACCACCAGCCTGCGGAGCTCAGTCCCTTCACCCTCTCCACACCTCCGCAGCAAGGTGAGACACTGTGCCATATCTTCCTGAATGCTAAAAAGGACTTTTAATTTTCCAACATGTTGCATGTACCATGAAAGCCCATTCACACATATTAGCACACCAATGCACAACATCATTCTGGTCTCAAGGTCTTTAAAGCAGGATAGATTCTGATTGGCTGTCAATGTTTTTAATCATTCATTTGCTGGAAAAAATGGTTTTAAAAGCAATTCCAACAATATTGTTCCTCTGTAGTGTGGATTCTGCTGTTCTTTTAAGCCAAGATACATTTTTAAAACTATATCCTTATCATTATCGTTATAGTTATCGTACTTGTTGTGAATGGGCCTTTACTAATGTCAAACAGTGAAAATCAATTTCATTTTTAATAAAGAAAATGAATCTTATTTGTAGGGCCATTAAGGTTTTTTTTTTTTTTTTTTTTTTTGCATTGTTTTTTATTCATGATAATTATGCATATTATGCTCATTACTAAATTCTTATTACTTTAGTGTAAAATAAATCAATGATATATTATTGATTTATATACAAGATTTTATTGATATTATTGATTTATATACAAGATATGTTATTTGTATAAAATATTTTACATAATTTGTAGTATATGTTGTACCAAATTTAATGCATGCTGAATTAATTAAAAATATATAATTATCTAACACAAAAAATATAAAAAAATTGAAAAAGCATGATTTTTACTAGTGCTGTCACACGATTAATTGCATCCAAAATAAAAGTTTTTGTAAAAAGTATTTTACATAATATATATGTGTGTACTGTGTATATTATGTATGTATAAATACACACTCATACAGTATATATTTTGAAAATATTTACATGTACTGTATTTAAATGCATATATTTATATTTATATAATTTATAAATATATTTAATGTATAAATATAAAATATTTTTCTTAAATATATACATGCATGTGTGTGTATTTATATATACATACATAATACATATACACAGTACACACACATATATTATGTAAACAAAAACTTTTATTTTGGATGTGATCTTTGACAGCACTAATTTTTACTAATTCTCATTAATGTAAAAAATTTATATATATTTAAATTGTATTTATGTATCTTAGTGTTTGTTGTATAGTTAGTTATGCTCATTTTAAAATTTTTAAATTATTTTTTATAGTAGCTTCTGATTAGTCATTTCTTTATAAGGTTCACTGGACTATTAATTTCAGCTGTGTAGTTGATATCCCAGATTGAACTAATGATGCAGTGGAAAGTATGCAATCCTCAGGGTTCTAAAGTATGCAAAACAGTTTGGGAATGCTGTGGAGACTTTATACCTAACTGATGTCTTTCTAAACAGTACGAAAGAGTGAACTTTGACCTTTTAAAAACGCTGACCTCGCACTCTGCAGTGACACCGAAACAAGTTTTAAAACAGATTCTCTGCATTTAAAACACATAAGGTGTCAATTCCAGCTTAAGAGGGGGTGGTGGACTCTGTGGAAGAAGTGTTTTTCCATTGGTTACATATAATGACATAATGGTGTGTTTGAGTTTAATAGACTTGCTCAGGAGAGAAAAGGCAGTTATTGCTTCTCCTGCAAGAGGAGAGGAATGGGAAATGACTATTCCCAGTGGATTTGCTATGCATGTGTGTGCTCAAGACACCCATGACAGTAAATGTTGGAAAGAAACACAGAAATGCAAGGAAAGAATGCAGATAATTTCCCCTACACTTATCATCTACTCTCAAGCAATATTTCTTAATAAACTCTCATGTGACAACTCATTTTGCTATTGCTAGTAACAGTTTGCATTTAAACATATGCATAGGCTGCTGGATATTTTTGGTAAATGTCAAATGCATGGAGATTAGACGCCGTTATCAGACAGTTGCGGCTCTGTAGTCTGGCATCTGTTGCTCAGCTACATTCCTCTCCGCTGTCACTGGAAACCTCATGGCCTCAGAACCGGCCAAGTTTACTATCCATAAAGAGCTGTCATGAGGAGCTGGATATTCAGTTTAGAGTTCAATCTCATGTCAGGTCTCAGTGACTACATTTGTGAATGTTTAATCCATCTTTTCTACATTACATTGTCACGTATTTGTGATTATATGTTTGTGACTGTTAAATTAGTCAAAGAGAGGTGATGTGACTATAGGAGACTAATGAATGATGCAGGAGTTCAGCTAAACTTCTAAAATTGTCCTTATGGTTTGCACAAACGTTGAATTTCCCAGTTATCATCCATGACTGAAATCGTTTTTTTTTTTGTTTCTGTATCTTTTTAGCAGGTGTCTGAAGACATGCAGCTGAGACAGGAAGTGACACGTATTGAAGAGGAGAGGATTCAGGTGCTTAACAACATCGAGGAACTTGAACAGAAGATCAGAGATCTAGACACACAGATGGATGAGTCTATCAGAGAGGTGTGTGTGCTTTTAAATGAGAAGATTTATGTGTTTTAAAGTGAGGGAACATGTTTAGTAATCATTCCTGAAGCTCAAACAGTAGTGCGTGGCGCTAGCAATGCCAAGCTCATGGGCTCGATTCCCAGACATCACAAGCCGTTTCGATTAAAAGCATCTGAGAAATGCATTAATGTAAATGTCTTCATGTCTGCCAGTAAATTACTCTTACAGATGGACTCTCTAGGCTCTTTACTTTTATTCTGCAATGTTATTTTAGTATTAATTATATACTACTATAGAATTTTTTAATGTTTTGTATGAGCTTTTATTTTTATATTATCAGTTTTTATTTTAATTTAAGTTTTAGTAATTTTGTTGTGTGATCTTTTTTTTGTCATTTTTTTCTATATGGCTTTATTTTTATTTCAGTTTCAGTAATTTTAGTACTTTAATTTCAACTTATTTAAGTTAATTGCCAAAGACACATTTCTAAATTTTGTTTAATTTTTTTTTAAGTTATTTTTATTTTTATTTTCAACTTTATTTCAAGTACCAACATTTTTTTTTTTTTTGTGATTTTAGTTTTAGTTGTGCAGTGAAGCTAAAGTCAATAAACATTTGATTCTATCATTAGATGGAGGTGGAGAGAGCTCTTTTAGACGGGGAGCAGGAGTCAGAAGTGGCTCAGCTACAGAGCGATAAAGAAATTCTGGAACAGCTCAACGAAAAAATGGCCAACGTGGAGAAAAATGCTCAAAAAAATCAAACTCAGGTAAGCATCAAGTGGCAATGTAGTTGTACAGCTTGAAATGATTCAGTATAGTATATCAAAGCTGCAGGACAAAGTTTAGTGTCTCCATTAATTCAAACATTCACTAACTATACGTAAAACTTGCGTGTGAACATTTTTACACAGAAATCTTGATTTATGAGCAAGTTTGCACTTAATAGTTCTCCCTAAAATTAAAATTTGCTGAAAATTTTAATTTCAGGATGTAGATGAGTTTTTTTTTTTCATCAAAACACATTTTGAGAAATTTAACATTACATCACTCGCTCACCAAAGGATCCTCTGCAGTGAATGGGTGCCGTCAGAATGAGAGTACAAACAGCTGATAAAAACATCACAATAATCCGTAAGTAATCCACATGACTCCAGCCCGTTTTATGAAGCAAAAAGCTACAGAAAATCCATTGGTGAGCAGATGATATAATGCTATAGTTCTCCAAATGTGTTCTGCTGAAAAAAAAAGTGAGTACATTTGGGTGAACTATTTAAATGGAGGAAAACTTGTGCTCTGTTATTAATGCAAGACACCCACTGACGTCACATCTACCTCCCTTTTTTCCAGTTGATCTCTTCCTTGCTCTAACCCAAACTTGCACTTTCTCTATTTCTTTGTCCGTCCTATTTGTGCCCATCTCACCACTGTGTGCTCTGTATGTGTGCGTCATCCGTACGGTAGGACAAAGCCCTGTTGGAGGCAGAGAGAGTTAAAGTAGAGAGGCTAGCTGAGCTGATCTCAGAGCAGAAGACCCAGTTGGACACCTGTCCTGAAGCACTGAAGGAGCAGCTCCAGAATCAGCTATCCAGGGTCAGTCAGTTACCGTGGTCTCCCTCGTACCTGCGCCCACCAACTATCCTGCTGTCTGTCTCTCACAAACACTTCCTGATGTGTTTTTTCCTCTCTGCAACAGCTCTGGAAATACCTTTTGTTCTTGTTGGTAGGCCTTTCTTCTCTGTGTCTTTTAACATACCAAAGTTTCCTGAGAATTTGACCTTTTGTCTCTTTTCTGTTTAGCACAATCTTGTGAATTGTTGCTGATTTTTCAGTTTAGTTTAGTTTGGAGTTGCACCATGATGTAAAAAATGTGATCTATTGCCTCATGCTTAGTGTTCTTGGCTTTTTTTGGAAGGACACTGAAGCTTTGGAAGCGGAAACGAAGCGTTTTGAAGATCTGGAGTTTCAGCAGCTGGAAAAAGAGAGCCGTCAAGATGAAGAGAAAGAGACACAGACGCAGCAACTCCTCAGAGAGATTGCAGAATTTCAGAGATCTGTTGTCACCCGAAAGGTGTGTAGAGGATTTTAATCGTTGGGTGTTTGTGTGTGGACGAAGAGCTTTTTAAAACCATATTTTTGCTTCTGCACATAAAAACTGTATCCATAAAAGGAGAGGCTACTTACCCTGAAGAAGCAGTCGACACAGATTACCCAGCAGGCACAGCGGGAAAAGGAGAACTTTCTGAAGGAGAAGAGCAACCTCATTTATATGCTGCAAAGGGTGAGTATGTTTACACAGAATGTGTTTATATAAGTGTTTATATAAGTATAACATATACATACATAAACATACAGTGCCTGTGAGAAATATTTAGACTCTTCGTCCACATTTAAAATGTATTAATGTTTTTAGTGATCAACTTTTTTTTAATTTTAAAAATATACACATCAGTGTTACACATGCATGTAACAGTAGCATACATATTTTTGCACATAAAACAAAATAACAGCACTGAACAAACTATGTACACCTTGCAAAGCATATATTAATATATATAAATGTATTAATTTATTTCATTACATGTCAAACCAAGAAGTTGCAAACAAACAATAAGAAATTATGTTTCTCTGACTTCTCTATTTATTATTATTATTATTATTATTAATTAATATATTTCAAGATATTTTTGCAACAGCTTTCAACTATGAACTTGGCTGTGATTTTCAGTAGATGTAAATCACTTCCCCTTAAGATAACTTTATTTATACTTACTAAAAATGGCCAAATTATTTTTTGAGCTGTAGATGTACAGTTTTATCATTTGTATACACTTCTAAATATGAAATGTTTTGCTTGAACATTGTGCTAGTACTATCTTTCTTTAGAGTAAATGACATAATATTCATGCATAATGTGTACAGATAGATTTGTTCATTTCTGAATGGTCTACTAATTTCTTTTCAGGAACAGGAGAACCTTGCATCTCTGGAAAGGAAGTACTCTGAGCTGACAGGTGGTCAAGCCTTTCCTCTCAACCCTGTGTCCATGAAGGAGGTAACATAAACCATTTCTATGAGTAAGAAACTAAGCTCATTAATGACAAACAAGGATTTTTAATATTGAAAGACTATTATTTTACCTGTCTTTCTGAATGTTCCAGCACTTTCGATCTCTAGAGGAGAGGAGGCGGAGCAATGGCAGTAAAGAGGGCGGAGTTCTGATGAGTGACAGCGGAATGTCCCGTAAAAGAGAGAGGCAGAGCTCCGGAACCTTAAACTCTGCCCTTAATCGCAGTCTGTCTCCAAAGGTCAGACAACAGATACGGCACATAGGAAAAGTATTTGATACCATCTTAAAAAAATCTTGAAAATTTCAGCACGCATTGTTTTGTTATGTGGAAGAGAGGTTTAAACAGTCTCTTTTGCTCTATATTCTTAATCCTGTAGCCCCATATGCCGCTGTCTCAAAGCTCTAGCTGTGGTAGTGTACTCCCCCGCACTCTGTCTGTCACCTCGCGTGACCTGGACACCCGCCGCCTGCTCAAGGGTAACACACTGACCGTTTTCCTATGACACTGACAGTTTTGCAGGTCTACAATTCTACAAGTTTTAAGCCGAGAATAATCATATTTCTGAAATATATTAAGTATATTTATTTGTATTAGTTAAATATATGCAAATAAATAATATATATTATATAAATATATATATTTTTATGTTACTTTCTTCAGTACACACTTATTGTGTAGAACTGTCTGCCTGGAGTTTGGTGTTATTTGTATTATTGTATGTATACAAATGATTTATTATTTTGGATTGTATACATTTTCCTTTTCTTCTTTTTATTAAATTTTATTGCTATTTGAATGTTCTGAGATGACTGATTGAAATGTTTTCAATCGGTTTAATAAAATGAATCGTATATGAATTATAATCTAATTACATTTATTAAATTTACAAATATATATAGTGAACATATACACTAATCTAAATTTCTGTAGGACTTTGAAAAATTAGGCTGCATATATTTGATCAAAAATGCAGTGAAAGCATTAATATTATGAAATATTATTACAGTTTAACCCTAAAAAGGCCAATAAAGAGACATCAGAAAAATTTATTGCTATTTTCCATCTTATTTGGACTCAAATAATACAGTTTCATGATTTTTTTCAAAACTTGACTCTTATTCTTGATTTTAAGGTTTGTATCCCCCAGGATACATCGCCCCTTTGGTGGTATAAATTCACTGAAAACAGAACACTCGTTTATCAGTGCTTGTTACATCATGGTTGTAATTTATGAACACTTTGGAATACAGACCTAAGGTTGGTCTCTTTTTTTAAAGAAGACACAGCAGATTATTGCTCTTTTTATTAATATTAGTGCTATTTGACTGTTCTGAGATGATTCATTGGAATGTTTTCAATGAGTTTAATAAAATGAAACGTATATTAATTATAATCTAATTACATTTATTACATTTACAAATATATATATATATATATATATATATATATATATATATATATATATAGTGAACATATACACTCTTCTAAATTTCTGTAGGACTTTGAAAAATCAAATTTAAAACTAGAGATTAAATAATGTAATAAAAATATCTCAGTATATTGATAGAATATAACTTATTCCGTCATGGTATTAACATCAGTAATACCTCAAATCATGTGGTGTATTGATGGAGCCATTTCTTTTTGACATTTCTAAGTGACTTGACATTAAATGAAAAAATTTGTGAAAAAATACTATTTCTAATCCATGGATCAAGAAATCGACTTGAAAATAGGCTATTTTGTCTTTGCTTAGTAAACACACTAGCAGCCACATAGAAACTATATATAATGTTAGCTGATATATACACTGCCAGTCAAAAGTTTTGAATAATTAAGATTTTTTTAATTTTTCTCTTTTGATCCCCAAGGCTGCACATATTTGATCAAAAATGCAGTGAAAGCAGTAATATTGTGAAATATTATTACAATTGAAAATAACTGTTTTCTGTTTGAATATGTTTTAAAGTGTAATTTATTCCTGTGAGGCCAAAGCTGATTTTTTTAGCAGCCATTTCTGAAGCATTCAGTGGCACACAATTGTTCATAAATTATTCTGAATGTGTAGAGTTCTAGAGAAATACATTTATTTTTCATTTGATTACTTTCCCCCCTTTGTTCTTACAGCAGGTCAGCTCTTTTTGAATGACGAGAGGCAGAGAATGAATGAGATGTCAAATAGAACAGTTTCTGAGACAAACGTTTTCCTGGAGCCGTTCCACTACATGGATAATGGGCACAACTTTGACACAATGAGTGTGGACAGTGCAGAAAGCCTAGAGACCAGCATTTCCGCATGTTCACCGGACAACATCTCAAGGTGAGACTAAGACTTTGTTCAAGATCAGGACAGGTCTATTCTAACAATTCAAAGTTTTTATTTTGCTTTAATATTTAAGCATTTAGCTTGTCCATTTTACAGATATTTACTGGAAACCTAAGATACGCTTTTTCGTAGAATAAAAAAATACTTTAAAGCATAGTAAACAGTAACACCCACTTTAAAGGCAGCTTTATAAACACACTATATCATGATATTTTTGCCATTAAAATTGTGTGTAATGAGTAAGAAGTGTGTGTATCTCTATTGTGTGCATTCATTACTGTTTATAAGGATGCTGTATAGACAGAAGTCTGCCTTTAAGTAGCCCAGATATACACCCATCCTGTCTGAGGAATTTTTATTGCATTCCAAGGTCACTCCAAGTAGCTGAAGCTTAAGATGCTTTGGGACACATTGCCAAATGAGGCTGAGGGTTTTAAACCTCTGGTTTTATTGGACAATACATTATTTTTATATGAAACTTGCTCCTAAAATCTTAAGACCTGAAAATCATCAGGGTAAAACATGCTGTCTTACAAAAGTGTGCATGTGTGGTCTGTACAGCGCCAGCACAGCTAACATGGCGAAGATCGAGGAGATGGAGCGCATGCTAAGAGAAGCTCAAGCTGAGAAGAACAGGCTGCTGGAGGTACATCATTGTCTCTCAATCTGTATGCTTATTACAAGAATACAAATATACAGATGCATGAAAACAGAACTTTCTTCTCTGCAGGAGCGGGAGATGGAGTTGCGCAGGCAGGCTCTTGAAGATGAGAGGAGAAGGAGGGAGGAATTGGAGAGGAGACTGCAGGAAGAGACAAACCGAAGACAGAAACTAGTGGAGAAAGAGGTGAAGCTCTGGGAGACTTGGAGAGTTCAAGTGAAAGAGGGAGAACAGAGAGAGACAGAGACAAGAAATGTGGAGCAGAGGAAGATTCATCTTAAAGTATTTCACAAAATTCGAACTCTATTTATGGATGCACACACAAAAAAAACAACCAAAAAAAAAAAAAAAAACTATTTTAAGGCAGTCACGATCAGGGCCGTCGCTAGTGGGGTGAAAGGTAGTGACGATTATAGGGGCCCACGGCTGAGAGGGGGCCCCCCGCCGATCTTGGCGATCTCAACCGACTGGCTGAGGCCAGCCTAAAAAGACGCCCAGGACAGTTGATGGGCCACTGCTGGACATCGTCACGAAAGCTTATCATTTGCACGTGTTTTTAAGCCTTGCCAATTTAAACATTCAAAAGAATTTAAAGTATTCAAACACAAGATGTGGAAAAACTCAACTGAGTAGGCTACTCGCGGACCATGTTCAGTGCTCATGCAGAGAGCCGTGTCTCACGTACAGCAACACCGAACCCAGCTCTCCTTTGCGTCCTCCTGCACCTGAACGAACAAATACTCACTGCTCTTAACTGAATTACTTTGTAGTTTTAACAAGAATTAATCCACAGTCAAACCAAAAATTATTCAGACACAAGATGTAATTTTGGATTTTTTTTTTACTAGTGGGTGCAGGACAGTTCATTTAGTGAGTATATAGCAAAATAAATAAACTGTGACTTATTATAACAAAAAATTTTTCATACAATGGACTACCAGTAAAATTGAAAAAAAAAATTTGGTGACCAAAAATTATTCAGACACTTACTTTGACCTGACCATGTTTTGCTTAAGTGTTTTATCTTTAATTGCTAATCTGACCTTTTTACACCACAGACTGAACAAAATGAAGCATTGCTTGGTAATTGGTCAACAAAGTATTGGTAGTTGTGTAAATATTGTCATACTAACAGCTATCTGAATTTTTGGTTGATTGTAATCCATTACATACCTTTCTATCAAAGTTATCTGACATTATCAAGATAAATTTGTTCTGACACAGTTTAACTCTGAGGTCTTGTCATATTTTATTACCATTTTCTAAACTATAGCGAATAAACTGTGATAATGTGAGAAATGTTGAAGGTGTCTGAATAAATTTTGGTTTGACTATTTAATTTTTACAGTGAAGACTATGCAGTGCTACCATGTGATTATATGGTTTCTGTACCTGGACACCTACAAACTTGAAAAAACACAATAGCACAAATAAATAAATAGAACGAACATAAAAAAAATAGCACAAATAAATAAATAGAATGAACATAAAAATTAAACGATTTCAAACAAGACCCACTGGTACAACTTGCACCGGGGCCCTGCAAACCCCAGCTATGGCCCTGGTCACGATGAATAAACAATAATAAATGCAAATAAATATTCTAATATAACAATTTTCAATTCTAATATTTGTACTTCTAAACTTTAAAAACTATTTTTTTTAACCAATTTTTGATATGTTTTAATTATGTGATGGATCATAAAAGCAAAAGTATGTTTTTTTTTTGTATGCCTCTTTTAATCTTGACTTTTTTTTTTTTTTTTTATCTTGAGGGAAGTTTTTCTTCTGTTTGATTTTTTTTTTTTAAAGCAACGAAATCTGTTTGATTTTTTTTTTTATGACATGAGACACAGCCAGGATCCAAAATTAACTTTTTGCCATGTCACCACTGTCAGATGATTTTTTAAATTTATCATATATATATATATATATATATATATATATATATATATATATATATACATATATATAAACAGGCCTTGTCTATAAAAAAAATCACGTGTGTGTGTGTCTGTGTGTATGATTTTTTTTTAATAGACAGAGCCTGTATTTTGCATCATAACTGTTAAGATATTTTTTGTCATCCATATTTCTAGATTATATTTTTAACAGTTGAAGATCCTATAAAGCACAATAAATCAAAAATTATTTAATAGTAGTATTATTATTATTATTATTATTATTATTATTGTTGTTTTATTTAAAGAGCACTTTAAAGAGGGTACCCAGTAACACTTATTGAGATAAAATAAACAAAAGCAGCATAACAAAATCTAAAAGAGCACAAAAGCAAAATAAAAAAATACAGTAACACAACATTAATCACACATTAAAACCTCATGGCCGATAGTTTTAATTTGATCAGTAAACAGTCTATAAATATGTGTGGCTGATAAATCAGTGTCTCTGCCTCTGATCTAGTATGTAACACTCTAACACAAAATGTAGCTAGTTAAGCAGATTCCTTCTCTCACTCTTTACAATCGTGCATGCACGTATTACACAGACACACTCACTAATTAGATTTTTGCTGTTTGTGTTTCTAGTCTCGTCCGCTGACACGATACCTCCCAGTGAGAAAGGATGAGTTTGACCTGAGAGGTCACATCGAGGCAGCGGGTCACCATCCTGAAACTTGTTTTCACCTGGCCATCACTGAGAAGACCTGCAGGGGGTTCTTGGTCAAAATGGGTGGGAAAATCAAAACCTGGAAGAAGCGCTGGTTCGTCTTTGACCGCAATCGAAGGACGCTGGCATATTTTGCTGGTAATTACACTGAATATTTGTCAAATCTATTAAGCTTTATCAACCATGTCTGTGGCCTGCTGTGAATTAACACGGAATATCAAATGTTATTGTCTCTCATTTTATATTAACAGTTTGAAAATGTTCTTACAGTAGTGCATTTCTAATAGAGACTTATCATGAAAATGTGATGATAAGATTAAAAAAAATCTGAAATTTGAAACATATATTTTGGGTAGTGCACTTGCATTAATTCTTCCGGTAAAAGAGATATGATTGTGCTGTGAAACATTTGCAATATAAAACATTTTACAAACTGGTAAATATCAACCTTTTTGTAAAAAAAATATTTTTCAGTGAAAATTATCAGTAGGCCAGATATATTGAACCCACGGTCTATCTTTATTTTTTGTAATACCTCTGAATAAAATTTGGACAGTGAAATGTAAAACTGAATTATTAACTAAAGAAGACTTATTAATAAGCGATTCAAAATGAATTTGCCATGAAACTAGTTTATACCACAGGGGGGCAACACTGAGCTGTGCCCTTCACAAATGTCACGGGGGCCAATGGCTATGTCCAGCACTAACCTACAAATCAAACCAGATTTATCATACAAAGATTTGATCTTATCTGTTACACACCACTTTTACTTTACACAGTTATTTGTACACTTATAAGTATGTATAAAATATTTCGTTTAACCTTTTTAAAACTGTATTATTACTCTGTATAAATAATACAGTTTAATAAAGGTTAAACCACATGCTCTTTTAAAAAAAAAAATTAAATAAATAAATACAAAAACATGACTGGTTTTATTTTTCTCCAGATAAACATGAGACCAAAATGAAGGGTGTTATCTACTTCCAAGCCATTGAGGAAGTGTATTACGACCACCTAAAGAACGCACACAAGGTGGGCTGCAGTACTATACTGCACATACTATACATAGCTATACTGATTTTATAAAAAGGGTGTAAAATGTTACACTTAATCAGTATTTTCCTTAAATTAATCTTGTTTATCCACACTTTTTTATTCAATCAGAGCCCAAACCCCTCTCTGACGTTTAGTGTGAAGACACATGACCGGGTTTATTACATGGTGGCTCCTTCCCCAGAGGCCATGAGAATCTGGATGGATGTTATCGTCACTGGAGCGGAGGGATATACGCACTTCCTGGTGTGAGCAGGACTCATCTTTGGTTAACGACATTTAACAAGCCCAAAGTGACCTTCACACTTCAGCTCGGCCTGCTGAAAGGGTCCAGATAATGGGCTCATTTTCCACATCCCCCTTTCTGAAGAGGTTACACTTCTTTGATTCTCTTTTATCAGTACTGATTGTGACGTTTTGCAGACATCCATGACCTAGTTTGGAAAAACTGGTGCTTTACCCACTGCGTCCTGTCCTGAGTTTACAGAGGCAGCTTTCAGACTTCAGAGGTACCAACT
The DNA here is from genome assembly GCA_039654775.1 of Spinibarbus caldwelli. Classification (NCBI taxonomy): domain Eukaryota; kingdom Metazoa; phylum Chordata; class Actinopteri; order Cypriniformes; family Cyprinidae; genus Spinibarbus; species Spinibarbus caldwelli. Next base: position 8,923,175 of record CM077266.1, on the reverse strand, counting down.
CTTGAATTTTTCGCCTCGTTTTGTTCACTTCTGGGGTGAGACTTAGAACAGCTGTAAATAAGAAATCACTCACTGGTCTTCACATTTCACAAATGTGTCAATTTACAATGAAGCTGGATATACCTCAAAGATTAACTGTCGTGCTTGTTAAAACCAAACACCAAAAACAAACTGTTCCTTTAGCGCCATACAAACTCTAACAAACATCAGGGTATTGTTCAGTGCTGTTTTTATATCCAGTACAGTACTGAACATGAATTTATAAACTTTTTTTTTAATTGACCTTTGTATCTCTGTACACTTTGTATTATTCCCTCATTTACCAAGTGCCTTACATTTGTCAATATCTGATGAGAATAGCTATATATTTAGCTATAAGACTTGTAGAACAGACTGTGGTTATTATAAGTGTCATTTTGTATCGACCAATTGTGCCTCCCTGATGCTCAGGAACATTCCAGAAGGAAAAAGTTAGCACCAAAGACGAGCTGAATTTGTGTTTCAGCATGATATGAATGTAATAACTGACACCCGTCAATTAAGATCCCATCTTTAACAGATGAGGCTCTTGATAATTTAGCACAAATGCATATTTTCATAAGATTTTTGATTAGAATCATAGATTTGTTGATTGTGTGTTGTACTGCAATTGACCAGCAGAGGGTTTTACTTTCCATGATATTGAAATGATTACAGAATTTACTCACTGTAAGAATTTCATTTGACCATTAATCTGAAATATGAGATGTTAAAAGTTTAGTTTTGTTACCGGTAAACTAATCTATATTATATATACCATTCATACAGTAATCTATATTATATCAGACTCTGGGTGTAATAGCATGTCTGAACTTATTGTGTATCTAGTGTTATTTTTGTTATGTAGGAATCAGTATATTTTCATTTAGAGTAATAATAATACAGAAATGATATGAATATTGATGTCAAGAAGAAATGCCATGGTTGTCGTATTAGGAAAAAAAATGAACACACAGGTGCTATCTGACAGCAAAACGTCTTGTTCAGTGGTTCTCATATGGTTTAGCTTCAGGAACCAGACTTTCAGAAATGTAGCCTTTGACGTCAATAACTAATGATATGGGGTGTTTTTCCTACTTTTTAAAAGTTCATATGCCTATTTGTTTTACCATCCAAATGATGTGCAGTTTTAAATGTAATTGAATTTTATTTGCATTATTTTTTTCCCATGCTGTCATACCAGTGAAGAACCACTGACCAAATTGTCTTGCATCATTTGTGCAGTCATAGGCTGTGAAATGAATTAATTATAGTTTGCCAGCCAGTAGATCAATGTTCAGTGTTGGGAAGGTTACTTTGTAAATGTAATAGGTTTCAGAATACAAGTTACCCTATTTAAAATGTAATAAGTAGTGTAACTATTTGAATTACTTTATTAAAGTAATGTAACTGATTACATTTGATTACTTTTCTAAATTTCTAATGAATGTTTTCAACTGTTAATCACTTTCAGGGTTAACTTTACAGTAGTACTCAATGCTGATTACAGTCAAGACTTTCAAAATCCTTCATTCTTGAATCAAAATTATAATAATTTAATTTTAAAGCACAGCGACCACAGAATCAGACTTTAGCACATCTTTATACTTTGAGATCGTTCTGAGGTTAAATACAGATTTAAAATCGTAACAAGAAATAGTATATATTAATAAAAGAAGTATTCAGATGTAACCCTGTTTGTAATTGTTAACATTTTCATAAGTAACTGTAATTTAATTACACATTTTTTTTCTCAGTAACTGTAATGGATTACAGTTACATTTATTTAGTAATTAAATTACATAACGCCATTACATGTAACTAGTTACTCCCCAACACTGTCAATGCTGATGTGCACTTTGAGACAAAACTGTTTTCTTAGAGGTGCTTTTTCAACTTTCATTCAGTAAACAATACAGTACATTACAAGATAAACACAGCACAGCTTTATATAGATCACAGTATCATAAGTACTTATTTAAAATGTATCTTTTTTATATTCAGTGTTTATCAGTATTTTTTAAACCATTCTGTGCTTATATATACAGTGGTGTGAAAAATTGTTTGCCCCCTTCCTGATTTTTTATTTTTTTGCATGTTTGTCACACTTTAATGTTTCAGATCATCAAACAAATTTAAATATTAATCAAAGATAACACAAGTAAACACAACATGCAGTCTTTAAATGAAGGTTTTTTTTTTTATGAAGGGAAAACAAAATCCAAACCCACATGGTCCTGTGTGAAAAAGTGTTTGACCTCAACACTTTTTGACCTCAAGCTGAAGCGAACTTGGGTTCTGCAGCAGGACAATGATCCAAAACACACCAGCAAGTCCACCTCTGAATGGCTGAAGAAAAACAAAATGAAGACCTAGTGGCCTAGTCAAAGTCCTGATCTGAATCCTATTGAGATGTTGTGGCATGACCTTAAAAAGGCAGTTCATGCTCGAAAACCCTCCAATGTGTCTGAATTACAACAATTCTGCAAAGATGAGTGGGCCAAAATTCCTCCACAGCGCTGTAACAGACTCATTGCAAGTTATCGCAAACGCTTGATTGCAGTTGTTGCTGCTGAGGGTGGCCCAACCAGTTATTAGGTTTAGGGGGCAAGCACTTTTTCACACAGGGCCATGTGGGTTTGGATTTTGTTTTCCCGTCATAATAAAAAACTTCATTTAAAAACTGCATGTTGTGTTTACTTGTGTTATCTTTGATTAATATTTAAATTTGTTTGATGATCTGAAACATTAAAGTGTGACAAACATGCAAAAAAATTAAAAATCAGGAAGGGGGCAAACAATTTTTCACACCACTGTATATATAAAAGCAATATTTTTATTGTAAGCATGTTTTTAGCTCATAAAATGTGAACCATAATAAAAACATATTAACAATTAAAACAAGTACTTTTTTTCATTTGTCTGTATTGCGAAAATTATGACTATATTGCTTGCTTTAAGCTGAATGTTTGTTTATATTTATTGTTAATTGTGATGAATAACTGCAGAACATGGCTGAGACATAATTTCCAGCTCACACCCTCTCACCTCCCGTTCACCGAGAAACGTGATCAAGCGTGATTCAATTAATTCATTTCAGCCGGCATGTTCAATACAGCCCATCTGTCGCATATACTACCTAGTTTCATACACATGCTACACACTACACATGCTAACTTTTTGTACAGATAAATTGTATTACGTGTGTAATGTGAGAGTCCATTTTAGACCCCCTTGCCTCCTCACCACACCCCTCCTCTTAGCGGCCCCCCATTGGCTGACCTAGTGAGGTTGCCATAGCGACGTTTTTTTTCAGTGGAGCATGGATAATTAGCCAAACATCTCCTAACAGAGAACATCTTTTCACCGGGGGTGTTTATATACACCGATAGGGAATAAGACACAAGCATTCTGTTGTCACGACCTATTTTAAAGTATCAGGAGAGTTTATGACATATTTGGGTATTTGATATCAGGAAACATAGTTTAAACCTTTGATGCACATGCTATGAAAACCCCTTCTAATGCACAACATGGGTCTAAAATGACCCATATTCATTTCCTATGTTATTTCATGCTTCGCTGGGCTTTTTTTTTTTATCTTTTGAAATCAGTTTATTTCAGCATTTAATATTCCCTGATCTATAAATTCCATGATCCATGAACATTCAAAATATCTTTTTACAATGACCAGAAATTAAAATTTAGTTTTTTTCCCCTAGGTTTTGTGTTACTACATCAAGTTTACACACATGGGTCAAAAATAACCCATCTATGCAAGCATGAAAACAAAAAACAAAAGAATAAACACATTTTGTTAAAATAATTATTTTAGCAGTTATTTAGACCAACACATGTAACACTTTAAATGTTTATTTGCCATTTTGTCACACATAACTTACGCATATCAATGATAACCGATAACACTGAAATTGAACTCTCTGTAGTGCAACTGTAGCGAATTGTAGTGAATGTGACCGAATAGATGAAAATAAAACTAACAAATTAAAATCATACAGGTACAACGCCATCTCAAACTGCCATCTCAGTGCTTACATGCCTCACAAATGACAACTACAGGTTTGTGCTCCTTGCACACAGGCCTAACACTGAACACCAGCTGCTGACTTGTCTGTCTTTGGCAGCTGTGCAGATCCTGGACCTCTTCCTCTTTGATTGACCCTTCTGTCTGATGTATACCTGTGGCCGAGTGATGGCTGTGTTTTGTTTTTTATCCCACATCTTTCCATTGCCTCTGTAATATGGTTTTGAAGGTGGAGCCTGCCCTTCAAGCACCTCTTCATATGTGGCACGACAAGCTCTTTGACCAGCTCGTATGCATTGGTAACACCACCCATGTAATAAGGGCGTTGCTCAGTGAAGTTGGTGTAGGCCAGGGGTGGTCAGCGTCTGTCCTGGAGAGCCACAGCCCGCAGAGTTTTGCTTCAACCTTGATTAAAAACTCACCTGCCTCTAGCTTTCCAGTAACCCTTAAACCTTGATTAGCTTGTTCAGATGTGTTTGATTAGGGTTGGAGCTGAACTCTGCAGGACTGTGGTTCTCCAGCACCAACATTGTCTGCCCCTGGTGTAGGCATTGAGGGTGGTAACATCCAGCACATTGTACCACAAAACCATGGGCCTCCTCCGTGTTCTCCGCTTACATGAGTAGATGCAAACCATTTTTACTCAATCTATTGGACTGGGTCTGAGTTTCCTCTTCAGAGGACTCATCAGACAAGTCTTCAATGTCATCACAGAGTCTTCTTCATCTAAGAGAGCTGGATTTACACCCACAACTCCAGACTGAGCCTGTGACACATAGTCTAGGTCATCAGCATCAGATATTTCAGACTCTGAATCAGGACTATTGCCTGATCTTCCTCATCATGCAGCATCTCTACGAACATTTCAGCCGTTAATCTAGAATGTCTGGGATCATACTAACACTCTAGATAAAGAGTGCACAACAAGCAGCTGATCATGTATATATTGATTATATATTGTCGCTGTCAGACAGAAACCTTGTATGTCCAAAACCATTACTTTTCAGAAACACTGACAGACATAAAGGGTGACCAATAGCACTGATTTATGACCAAAAAAAAAAAAAAAAAAAAAAAAAAAAAAAAAAAAAATATATATATATATATATATATATATATATATATATATATATATATATATATATATAAAGAATGAAATATGTAGATACAAGTTTTCTGCCTGACAGCAATGATATATACTTGTATATAATATATTATTTTGACTATTATTTTGTTGACCTAGCTAACATCAGTTAGCTAAAATAGAATGTGTCAACAACAAGCTAGTTAATAGTATTGGACATTTCAAGGTCAAGGTAACCTTAGCCTAACATTAAAATATTATGTCCAGTTATCTTCCACAGTATATCAAATATTTTCTGTGGTAATAAATGATAAAATAAGACTAAATGCATCAATTATACAAAAGCAGCCATGTTGAGTTGTGAAATGTGGGGCAGGTGAATAGTTTTCTGCAGTAAATATGTTCCTACTTGCAAAAAAATAGCAAATAATCAAAGGTTTCTATATGTTTCTATATTTATACAAAAAACAGTTTTTTTTTTTTTATAAAGTGAAGAAAGGAAAAATAAAGAATGATTTGTGGAAATCAAAAACAAGATATTTAATAAATACCTGTAATAATAAATGATAAAATGCATTTCTTTTAAAAATTTAGCAAAGAAACACTCCATGACTAAAATAACATAGGAAATGAATACAGCTCATTTTAGACCCATGTTGTGCATCAGAAGGGTAGTGACACAAAAATGATTTTTATTCAAAAAGTAAGAAAGAAAAAAATAAAAATAATAATATGTGATGATCAAAAACAAGTTAATTGAGGAATTCCTGGAATTCTGAATGATGAAATTAATTTCTTGCATAGATATAGAAAAAATAAACTCAGTCGGGTCACTTTAGACCCATGTAGTGCATCAAAGGGTTAAATATGCCTTTTCTTTCCAACGTTTTTCTAAGTTTCATGTTTCAAAACAAATCTCTCAAAGAGATTATAGCATTAAGCCCATGTTTGGAAGCACGTAAACTAAAAGCATATTCAGATCATATTAAATCGCTTTTTTAATCCCATTCGTTGTGACATCATCCACTGCATTAAACAATTGTGTTTGTCTGCGTGTGTAATTGTGAATATGGCTAGCAAGTCCGCCATCATTTTATGCCATCTGCTTGAGGGGAGGATCACCTCTGGTACAGTCTTTCTTGGCTAAATTATATTCCATTAGATTTAGACAATGCTGTGTAACTAGGGCTCAAAATAGGACCCTCATGCAGGATTTATCTTTTGCACATCTCCCTGCACTATTCATTTTTTGCTGCCCTAGATCAGACTGCAGGCTGCGTTTGACATTTTTTGCTTCGATGATTAACTTCAAATTTTGTAACTGAGGCTATGCGATCATCATTATTGTAGTGTTTGGTGCAGCATATGCAACAGACCAGTTAGTGCATAAGGCTTTCATCTTCTTCAGACCCCAGGGGGGTGGCAGATCCATAAGCAAGGGACGGTTTCCATTAACAGTGGGCTGCTCTTTGACTAATCACCCTGTGAAGTGGTGAAGTCCTCGTGTTTTTCCAGTTAAACAGTCCCACTGCCCTGGGCTCTGATTTGGAAAACAGAGCCTTGTTTGTGCTGTGTCTCTGTGAGGAGTTTTGTCTGTAAATATCCATCCTTTGTTTTTCTTTTTCCTTATGGGAAAACTGCAACCCCCCTCTACCTCTGTTCACCCCATGATGGATATCAATGCCTGAATTTCCATCCCTATAAACATCAGTTGCTGTTAACTTGATTACAATGCTAGGAACTAAAATGGCTGTAGCTGAAAATGGAAGAACGTGAGAAACAGAGATCCTTGCGCACCGCTTTTAGCATTTCTTGCTATGTCACGACCATCAAAAAGCACAGCTGTGATGAAACCACAAAGGCTTTCTTTTTTCCGACCCTCCCCTTCCTTGTTCTCTCTCTCCATCTGTACCACAATCCCTCTCTGTCTCATTCTCATTCTCGCTCTGTGCACCACTGTTCCTCCATTTTAGCCTTCATTCATTCGCTCAGTTATATTTTATAAAGGTTGACAATGGTCCAAAGCCTCCTGCATTTAAATATCTGTGTCCTCGTAGACAACGTAACCCATTAGAAATGTTTAATTTGGATGCAGCAGCTGCATGGTTGCGTGGCGGGAATTCTATAGCATCTTCGCTTACAGCTCTCTGACCAGGGAATGCTGACATTCATGAGGTTTGCTATTCAGGTCAGTGGGTTTTTCAGCCCAACAGCATGGCACTGCAGAGGAACCTGGGGGTTGAGGGGGGGAGGGGGGCCTGGGTCTTTATAGTGGAAAGCTCTGTAGGGTTCCACTTCTACTGTCTGTCCTCGAACCAAAGAGTAACACGGTTACATAATGTCACTACAGAGGACACAGTCAGTCTCTCACAACCTAATTCTGTCCTATGCAATCCATTCCCATATCATAAAGCAACCTGCAACCGTTCTAGGTATAATCACATTTTATTGATTAAATAGGAAACATTGTGACATTAAGATAATCACACCCACTCATTCACATACGCACAGTCATACACACAAAAAATAGTCCTCTGTTAAACATGTGCATGTGATGGCAACTTCAAAAAATGAAAAAGATAAACATAACATCACTGTCATCCATGAAAGTCTTAGCTTACCTATAACACCAACTGCCTGTGAAACATCACCTCTACTGTCCATAGCCTTCTTTAACGCAGTCTCACACAATGTTCAGTGCAGGCAGAAAAAACAATCCACAGAGTTAGATCCATATGCCTCACGGTTCTTTGATGACATGTTACATACACATTTGTTACAGCTGACAGGCACTGTGCGACTTAACACAGTGTTTAAAAAAACAGCGAGAAAAGGACATCGGTGGGGAGAGTAAAAGGAGTGAGATGGCTCATCTTGTTGAAAAAGTAGGGCATGCGTTCTGCTACATACATTCAAAAGATACTGTGGAATATCCTGTCTTGGCATGAACTGTACAGGTAAGAGATTCTGTTTGTTTGTTTGCATACAACATGTGGGTGTCCAAGAAGACTAACATTGATCCACAAAGTTCACTTGAAAAAGAAAAAATTGGAAAAAGACACCAGACAAAAAATTCTAAAAAAGAAGGCCAAGTAACAAAGGCTACAAAGATCCCTCCATTGCTCTGTTACAAAACTTTTTTTTTCTGCGTGGCAGGCATGATGATAAGAAAAAGCACCTTTGTGATGATACTGGGCTCCTCTGGTGTTGTAGACCTGGATGAAAACCATAAGACTCAGTGTTGAATTGATTGTTTCTTCTCTGAGGCTTTTAATTACCACAAAAGACCATTACGGACTATTACAATGCCGGAGATAATGGACGGATACATTGCTTGTTTCTTCAGAGAAGGTCTACATGGCTTTGGATTCCAGGTGAGGGCTCTTGTGCTTTAGTGCTTGCCATTTAATTTGCATGTTTGGTTTCCATAGGGATCACTTAGACAGGGCCTGTGCGTGTGTTGTCTGTTCCTGGTCGCACACAGAGTTGAATCCACAGCATCAGTCTGTTCAAGAGTGATGTGAATAAAAACACCCAGCTGATAAAAGAATTGTGTAATTGACACCAGTGTGTAATTTAGTTCAAATAATGGTAACAATCCAGTTGTTCCTGTGCTGCAAAAAGGCATAAACCAGGCGCAGTGATGCCTGATCGAATATCAAAAAGTAAATCTTGAGAAAACTGTTGCCAGTGGAATGTTTCAGGATTTTGCATTGACAGAATTAGTATACCAGTTATTTTCGGGTGACGGCAGCTGTAGCTGTTGGTGCAGGCTTATTGCTGGTCCGACGAATGGGCATTTTGGACACCGGTATCTTGGAACGTGTGGCTTCTGCCCTCCCCTGTACAGAATGGTAGGTTGCAGTAGATCCATGTTTGATTGGGATCTTGGACTCCCGGGTTAAGCTTGTGGCACCAACTGCAGGACGTGCTGATGTCTGGAGACCAAGTTTTCCATCGAGAAAGTCTTCTTGGCTTGGGGTGATAGCCCCTGATTCTGTGGAGACATCACTGAGGGCCTCCTTGCTGCTGCTTTCCCGTGAGAGAGTGAATGGGCTCTCCTCTTCGTGTACTGGTGTTGGTAGGTTGGAGTGGTCCTCATCTCCATTGGGCTGGGAATCTCGATGATGCAGCTTAGGAGGTCTGCCTCCACCACTAACAGGGATCTTACTCAGAGTTGCGGGCTTGACTGCAGCGTTCCTTTTCACTGCCTTGCTGATGCTTTGAGTAGCCACTGAGTCTCTATTGTCAGTTCCTTCTTGTCTTACCAGGTCCTCCCTTAAATCTATCCTGGGATCATCATCTGATCTTTTTGAAGAGATGAAGGATGGAGTAATACCAGACGGAGACTTCAGGACAGGAACTTGTGGTGCAGAGGTAACTGTGGGTGATTTTGCGGTGGCAGAGGAAGAGGTTAGAACAGGAGGTTTAGCAACAGGAGCAGTCGGTTCAGAGATGGAGGTTTTCCTTACAGATGCTGTGCCAGATTGGGTGCTAGATTTTGAAGTTTGTCCTGTGGGTTGTTTTGTCTCAAGCTTGGCAATAGGAGCGGTGTTTCGGCTTGTTGATAATCCAAATGTTGTTACAAGTTTTGGTCTTGGTGTTGGTGCAGGGGCTGGGGTAGGTTTACCAAAAGGTGGTGGATAAGGGGTGTATTTGGTCGCAGAGGTAGATGTAGTATGTTTGGATTCATGGGTAACGTTTGGAGTGGGTTTTGTTGCAGGAGCTGGGGCTTGGGTAGGTTTAGGTATAGGGGTTGGAGCTGGTTCAGTTTTAGGAACAGCAGCAGGTTCAGGGGTAGAACTAATTGTGGGTGAGGGGGAGGTTTCAGAAGGAGGGGTTGAGATGAACGGAGGAATGGGTGTAGAGATTGGGATAGATTTGATCATTGGGGTAGTTGTGGAGCTAGCTATTGTGTCAGGTCTGATTTCAGGGCTAGATTTAGGGGACAGGGCAGGTTTAGCTGGGGAAGTGGTAGATTTGGTTGTGGGGCTTGATATAGGGCTTGGGGCAGGCTGTGTAATGGAGGCCAATGTAGAGGTTGGGATAATTGGAGTAGTTGTTGCAGTTGCTGTGACTTGAGGTGTTTGGATAGGTGTTGGTGTTGGGGTAGGCTGGGTTATAGGCATAGCTGATGGCATAGGGGTGGGTTTGGTGAGAGGGCTGGATGATGGGGTAGGGATAATAGGGCCAGTAGGCGTAGATGGTGACATTTTGGTCACCGGAGAGGATGTTGAGGTAACTGCATGTTTTGTCAAAGGGCTGGGAATAGGTTTGGTGGTGGTAGGTGATGGGATGGGTTTGGTTGCTAAAGTAGGGGAAGGTTTGGAGGAGATGGTTGGGCTGAGAGTAGAAGTAGGCGAAGGGCTAGGCTTTGATCTGGTAGAAGTCGTAGAAGATGAAGTCTTCTCTGAATTATCCACTTTGAATGTGCTCGGTGCTCCCTCCATTCGACTGCTAGCTTTGACCCATTCTGCCTCTACGTCTGCTACAATATCTCCACATGCTGTCAATGAATCAAAGCTTAAAATTGATGAGATATCTCCAAGCAGTGTGCTCAAGCGTTCATTTGCTGGAGGTTTGCTTGCCCCGCTCACCTTTGCAGAGTCCTCAGATGACGTAGGGCCCTCTTGTGGTGTAGGCTTTTCCTCTGTCCCCTCCACAGAGCGAGGTGGAGGCCCGGGTGTCAGCGTGAGACTCTCCTTTATGATCTCAACACTGTTGGAGCGGGAAGCTAGAAGGGGTGGGCCAGGTTCAGCCTCCTCATCATCCTCTTTCTCCTTACCACGCCAGCGCACTGTACCAAACAATCCCTTCAGGCCCTTCCGTTGCCGCCCGGGCCTCTGAGACTCGGTCTGAGCTTGCCGTTCTCCCGTCAGTCCCCGTCTGCCTTTGCGAAGCATATTTAGGAAGCTCAGAGACTTAGCAGAGGTGAGGGAAGAGATGGACTGCCTTGTAGGGGTAGTTTCTGAATTCATGTTCCCACCTGTGAACTCCTCCATTGGAGCATCGCCCTGTTGACTCTCATCCTCCTGGTCAAGATCCACCTGCTCTGCCTCTGCTTCTGGGGCAGTTGGCTCATTTAATTCATCCAGGGTTTTGCTCCTTGATGGCGGTGATTTAGGGCCTCCATCTCCTTTCCCACGTATGGAGAAGATGCTAGCAACGCTGCTCCCAGGTTTCCGCTTGCCGAACAGTTTGAAGGCTTTTCTGATTTTACCTGGAGGCTGAGGGTCACATGGCGGTGGTTCACAGCTCTCAGACTGTGCATCCATATTCCAGCTCCACTGCAGTGTGGCTTTACCTTCGTCTCGACGTCTCGGTCTACGCTCACACTCTCTCTCTTTATAACCTCACGCTCAGATGAATGAAATACAACTCTAATGAGAATAAATAAATAAATTACCTTTTCCCTTTTCTATCTCTGTAGACTGTTTTTGCTAGCAATGTGCATCTATCTCCGTCTCCACTCTCTTTCCCTCCCTCTGTCTTTTGCTCTTTTTTTAAGCGCTCCCTCTTTCTCTCTCTCTGCTGTTCCTCCCTCCCTAGCCTCCGCCCTCCCTCTCCCTCTCTTTCTCTCTGCTCCTCTCCTCTGGCTGCTCCAGCCGGTCGCCATGGCAACTGAGGGTCTAAGCAGCTTTCGTCAGCAATGGAGCGGAGCCAGGGGCTGTCATCATCCTACCCTCTTTCCTTCGTTCTCTCTCTCCCTGTCCACTCCCTGTTTTCATCCAACTAAGTGTTCCCATCTCTCACAACCCAGTTACTCATCCAGATTTATCCTTCCTATTCGTGACCGTGATCTCTTCATATCAGCATCACTGCTGCATATGGAACAAAGGACAACACGGGCAGCAACTGGCTTGGTTTACGGCATCCCTACTGGGATAGATTTACAAACAAGCCACTCAAAATAGCAATCTGATTGGAATGTTACCACTCCAAGCCTGTGTATTGAATTTATGTACATCAGAGGGAGGACATGTTGAAGGGGTGTTGAAATTTTGTAATTAATATAACTATGATTGGTATGAATTGTCAAGTCTTAAACGTTCTCCACATAATTTCCTTCACTTTTCCCCATCTCTTATCATCTCACATGCACTGTCTTTCTCTAACAATCTTCCTTCTCTCCTTCTGCCCCTCCCACTCAACCACCCACAATCTCTCTCTCTTTCTCCCACACACACACGTACACACGTAATTCCTGTAGGACATAAGTACATGCTCTACATTATGTGCTTGTAGCCCCTCCTTTTGCTTAGCTGTGTCACACCTTCTCTAGGGTCTTATTGACACAAGGATTCCATTAGAACTCATTTTTATCAGCATTCCTCTCGTCATGAATCTGACCCATCTTTCCCTTCCAGTATCTCCATCTCTGCATCTTTCTGCCTCTTGCTGTTTTTCATGATCTGCCCATTTTTCAAAGTAGTTATCTCTCCCCATTTATCTCTTCTTTCCATTTATGTATGAGATTACATATCACACCCATCTCTCTTTTCTTGCACATCCATTTTGTTGATGTATATCATGAGTTTTCAGCAAAGTGGATTTTATATGCACATTACAAAAAAAAAAAAAAGTATGATTAGGTTGCATAATTCTAGGCAAAAGAAGTGTTAAACTTTAAAATTGGAATTTATAACCATGTTTATATATTTTTAGAAAGCCCTTGTTTCAGAAAATCTGAAAAACAACATTAGACGTTTAGTCATTTAGCAGACATTTAGTCATTTAACAGAGGCTTTTATCCTTACAAATGAAATAACTTTTTGTCTTATCCTGTGTAGGTCACCAAGTGAGCCAGGACTGTCACTGGTTTCCCCTAAAAAGTAATTAGGTACATGACACTTGGTCTGCTTCTGTCCATGTACATCTCCTTTTCTGTCCTTATCTGCTCAGTATTCTCTCTTTTAAAACAGGCCGCTTTCCTCCTTCCTTCACCCCATCGCAACGAAACAATGAATTCATTCATCCTTAAGTGGTGCTTTCATTGGGGCTCACTAAACAGGGGCGACTCGCCAGACAGAACAACACATTTCTCTGTGCTGAGACACAACCACACAAATAGTTATAAAAAAAAGAGTGATAGGCTAGAACAAATGCTGGAAGAGATAAACCACCCACGAATGTGCCACCTAATTGAATAATCTTCTTAAAACCTTTGTCAATTCGGTTCAAGTTTATTTTTCTACTTTTAGAGGAGCCTCAAAAATCATTAAATTGCGAATCATCTATTGTGACGTACATCAGAGTGAAACAGATTACAGATAACAGAAATCTGAAACACATTAAGTAAAAAAATGTAAGATGGAGACTTGGTTCTATCTATCGTTTGTTGATTGGATGAAGGCAGATCTAAATGGCATGGTTTAAGTGAACAAAAATGAATAGAGAAGTCCGGCATATACAGTGGGTAAAATGAGTATTGAACATCACCATTTTTCTCAGTAAATATATTTCTAAAGGTGCTGTTGGCTTGAAATTTTCACCAGATGTCGGTAACAACCCAAGTAATCCATATATATAAAGAAAACAAAACAAATAAGTTCAGAAATTAAGTTATGTGTAATCAAATGGAATTACACAGGGAAAAAGTATTGAACACATGAAGAAAGGGAGGTGCAAAAGGGCATGGAAAGCCAAGACACCAGCTAAAATCTATCAGTAATTAGAAAGCAATCCTGCCCCTAGTCAGTGGAAATTAATATTAGCTGATTCAATCCCAACACCTACAGTACCAGGATGATGAAGATGAAACAAGGGTGGACATTTATTTCAGCAAGACAATGATCCCAAACACACCCAAGGAAAGTCTCAATTGGTTTCAGAAAAAGAAAATAAAGCTGCTAGAATGGCCCAGCCAATCACCTGACTTGAATCCAATAGAAAATTAGAACTAAAGATCAGAGTTCATAGAAGAGGCCCAGAGAAGTCTCAATATTTGAAGACTGTGGAAGAATGGGCCAAAATCACACCTGAGCAATGTATGCGACTAGTTTCTCCATACAGGAGGCTTCTTGAAGCTGTCATTACCAACAAAGGCTTTTGTACAAAGTATTAAATACATTTCAGTAGTTCAATACTTTTTCCCTGTGTCATTCCATTTTATTACACATAACTTAATTTCTGAACTTATTTGTTTTGCTTTATTTGTATGGATGGATTATTTTGGTTGTTACTGACATCTGTTGAAAGTTTCATGTCAACAGCACTTTTAGAAACATATTTACTGGGAAAAATGGTGATGTGTTCAATACTTATTTTACCCGTTGTATGTTACCAGGGAGAAGTCTGTTATTTTACTGGAAGATACAGATTTTTTCAAGGAATAGTTTACCCAAAAATGAAAACTTGCTGACAATTTAGTCACTTTCCAATGACATCCAAGATGTAGATGAGTTTGTTTGTTCATCGGAACATGAAATTTAACATTATTTCACTTGCTAACCAATTGATCCTCTGCAGTGAATGGGTGCCGTCAGATTGAGAGTTCAAACAGCTAATAAAAACATCACAATAATCCACAAGTAATCAAGACTTGATCTGTGCATATTTTACTCCTGATTCAGATGAGGACGAGACAACTTTTTCACTGGAGAAAGCAATATTATGGATATAGAGGACTTGTATTTTAGCTGGAAGCAATGGTTTGAAGTTAAAACCGTTAATGTATTAATGAATGTTTATATTACAAGCTTTTCCCTTGACAAGACGTTAAGTGATGGACTGAAGTCCTACTTTTATCAGCTGTCTGAATTCTTGTTCTGACGGCACCCATTCACTGCAGAGGATCAACTGGTGATCATTTTTGGGTGGCTCAAGACTGTTTTGAATTTTATCATTTGAAAAGAATCTGTGCTGATTATAACTCTGCTTACAAAAGGGACTCATTATATCAATACTAAGAGTGCAGAGCACAAAAACAGTGAGTGTATCTGTGTGTGAGTATTTTATCAGGAGAAAGAGTTCTAAATCAGGCTCAGCACAAGATCTCCTTATCACACGTGAACAGACAATTTGTTCTTTGTTCCATGTTTATTTGGTCCTCTGACGAACTCACTTCTGAAACCTCCTGAGGAGAAGAGTAGAGATGGAGAGAGAGGACCAGAGGGGTCTGTTCTCTTCAGAATAGAGAAAAGAAACACATCTGGCAACAATTCTGCAATTCCCCTGCAGGACAGGGCATGAGGTGGAAAACGAATCTAATAAAGCTCACAAATAAACTGATTTACCATCCAGCCCACCAAGCCAGCAAACTGACAATGAATCAAATTATGCTCAAATGAAAAGTAGCACATTGATGAAGGTGACAGTTGGGACATCCAGTCTAACTCATTAACTATAAACCTAGCTGTTTGATTCAAATCTATCCAGACTGTAATACTGATTTTCTTTTCTGTCCCTCGCTCAAGTCCTCTCACCTCTTCACTTTCTCAACGGCAGACCAACAGTGATGCTTAAACTACTGCGCTGCTTCCCTCTGCTGAAGTAATGCCGAATTGCAAGTGAAATATCAAATTAACTTTTGTTTTGTTCTGTTTCTTATTTTAATAGCTGTAAGACTGATAACATTCTCATAAAATATTAATTTAAATAGTGATAGATCATGGATCAATTAACGTTAATAAATCAATCAAACAACGTTAATAAAAAATAATGAAATAATGTTAATAAAGGATGAAATAAGATTAATGAAATAAGTATGTTTGCACTATGTCCGTACTTTCTTCAGCACTGGAAGCTTCTATCGTCAAGTCAATTTCCTTCTGTGTGTAGACATACTTGGTAAAGCTCTATCTGACTTCTGACACCAGGGGCCAGTTACATAAACTAGCCACCTTGTTAAGACTGTGTCTTAAGTACTAGTTTGACCAACTAGCAGTTGCCAAGGGGTAATCAGTCTTACTCTTCCAATACAAATAAGACCAATCTACCTTTTCATAATTTAATTAAAAACGTTATGACCGGTCTTGAAGAAAAAAACTTAGATGACTAACTTTTTAAGACTAGTCTAAACAGTTTATGCAACCGGCCCCAGAATGTAACATCAATGACATATGTAAATTAACCAAATAAAAGTGGAAAAATAAAAGCATATTAATAAACTTTCAATATGGTGTGCACATTTAAACAGCAGTAAACACTTTGACTTTGACTTGGTTTGACTTAAACTTGTATTAAAAATATTTAATACAATATATTTGCTGAAGTATTTTTCATAATATATTTATGAAGATGTATGTTCAACAAACAGCCCATTTTTGGTCCATTTTGTGTTTATTTTTGAAATTAAAAATATACGTAGGCTATATTTTTAATGCATTTAAAAATATATTTTGCCTTTCATATATTTCAATTTAAGAAAATACATTAACACAAGGTAGCCTATATTTAACTTTTGAGAAACTTATTTGTGAACATAAATTTCCTTCTAAACGTAAAAATAAATAAAATTGAATAACAATTAAGCATGGAGCATAGGCCTAGTTGACAATATTTAAAAAGAAACATGATATTAGGATATATATATAAACAAAAATAAAATTAACATCGTTAATTCATTATATAACTATAAGACTGGAAATGTATTTTCTTGCCCCTTTTATTGAGCTTCGCAGTGTACAAAATACATTTGGCATATAGCCTATTTAAAACATATTTTGACCAGAAAAAAATTGCCTTATAAATAGTGAATAGTCTTTTAAACCCTCACGCAGCTGAAACAACAAAATTATTCAAGTTAAGTCTGACAAGATGTAAGCAACGCTGATTTAATTTGAGTGTACTGTTCCTTTAAGGTTCATTTATCACTAACACTGAACTACATCGAATAAAACGGTGCGTTTATTGTATTATTAATTTAAAAAGGGTACATTGGAGCGCAGTTGTCCGATAATGGGGAATTAATGCGCTGCTGGTGTGAAGCAGCTCTTTGTTTTTGTCCGCGCGCATAGATCGGACGAGACTGGCGCCGTGACGTCACCGACGCCCGCTCCGAGGGTCAGATTAAAGATGGCGCCCTCTCATGCGGTAAGATGCTGTCAGCGGGGTTTATCCTGGATACCTGTGATTTTTATCAACCTGGTCGTGTGCTGGTCCTACTACGCTTACGTGGTGGAGCTCTGTATATGTAAGTGTCGATCTATGTTGAGTTGGTTGAATGGAGCAGAGCAGATAAAAGTTGCTGGTTAGTTGTTGCAGTGGTTTGAGCAGGAAGTGTCAGTAACTGACTGGTACCAGATATGTATCGAAATTCCGCTCAGTTTCTCAGTAGAGTACTCATATTTGTGCATAATTCATGTCGAATGTCATGATTTGTTTATGAACTTGTTTTTTGATATCAATTATTGTATGCAGTGCTAGTTGAAGCTCGAGCGATAAACCCAGCTGTTAAACTGATTGAGACGCCTGAAGCTGTTTTACTGAAAAGAACGTGAATATATTATTTATTTTCAATAATAGTATCATTTCAGTCTGAACGCAGATTATAGCAAAGTATGTCTGTCAGGAAGATATCTGACTTAATAAAATAGTTTTTCATTTGTCAGATGAGTAACGTAGTTGTTCATGTCTAGCAGTGTCATTTAGCTATACTTTTATGCTATACTGTACTGAACATGTATAATTATCCTATATGCAGATTATCTCATTACTTGATAAAATTTATTATATGGAATATTTATTATTTTTGAAAATTCCAGTGTCACATGCTGTTTTTTTCTTTCTTCTGCAATTCTGTTATCATTTTTGTATTTCATAGGTGAACTATCTATTTAAGTGAACTGCAACAAAGCTAAAAGTGATTCTTATTTATTTATTTATTTATTTATTTTTTTGATATAAAGTGTGAAACATGAATGACCGTGAACATCTGTGCTGTTGAAGTCTATAACTTGCGCTGTTGTTAACCACTTCACAGTGAGCTCTACACTCACTGCAGTTCCACCCAGTTATTACTTCCTCATCAGTGTCTAAAAATACTCATTTCATTGTGTGTTGGGGTCCATTTATTACCCTAGTAAAGTGCAGTGATATATTATGAATCCTTCCTTATTGATTCCCCCTCCTTTTTGCTGTGAAGGTTTGTAGAGTCTTTTAAAACTTGATGTGATGAACTCATGGTGACAGTATGAGAGTTGAAAGGAAAAGTTCAAATTGACTTGTTTTTTTTTGTTCTGTTTCTTATTTTATTTAACAAATGAAACAAGGGTTGTGACATGAGTGACAAACTCTCATAAAAGATTAATTTAAGCAGTAAGAAATCATAGATTAATACAATGTAACACCAGTGAGACATAAATTAACCAAGTTGAAAAAATAAAGGAAAATGAAAAAACTTTATATATGATGCACACATTTAAACATCCTACATATGATATTTTGTACTTTTTAATTATTAAATTAAATATTTAATAACTTATTAAAATATTTAATAAAATATAGTTAATTAACAAAAGAGTAGCAAGTACAATTTCAAATCAGATTATTTAACCTTTTTTAATTTCACAAATGAAGCAAGGGTTGGAACATCAATGACAAACTCTCATAAAAGATAATTAAAATAAATATTTAAACATTTATTGAAATGTTTAATAAAATAAAAATGAATGCGTTTAACGAAAACAAATATTTAACTATTAAAAAAAATCTCTTTTAAAAACCGACTCTTGCTGTCAGAGATTTAACTGACTGTGCCATCACGACATGCATCTGTCAGTCACTCGTTGAGTCGTCATGACAACCAGGGTATTCCATCCGTGATGGACACAAGGCTCTTTCTGACAGCTCTCTGCCAGATGGCAGTACCAGTCGCCCGGCGCTCTGGCCTTACTAGGAAATAACTTACTGGAAAATCAGTGGTATCCCAGCACTCAGCAGATGGCTTTGTGAATTGGGCCAGTTGTTCTTGATGGGATTTCTGATAGACCTTTGCTTCTTTCTCTCTGCAGACACAATCGCCAACACAGAGGAGCAAGGTAAGAGGAACTCCAGTGTAACCAAGCACACAGTATTGCAAAAACAGTTAACAAATCCTTCTCTTAGCCAATCTGGCCTCCTGTTGTTCTATTTGTCACATGTTTTGTCACACCAGAATGAGCAAAATATCCCATTTAGATTATGAAGTAACAGCTATTATTGTGTTAAGTAATTATGAATTATTTGTTTTACTAAAATTCCCCTCATGCTGTTTTTCTTGCAGTTATTTATCTCATAGTGTTTCACGTCTTTTTCTTCATGTTCATATGGTCTTACTGGAAGACCATCATTTCCAAGCCTGCCAGCCCCTCAAAAGAGGTACTCGTTCTCTCTATTTGTCTCTCCGTTCTTGTTCCTTTATTTACGTATTTAATGTTTAATTTAGTCTGAGCCATATTTTATTTTACTTAGTCTAGTTCTGTTGCTGTTTTCTGAGAATGCAGGCAAGTTGTACAACTTGTCCATGTTGCCATCTGTCTAACTTCTACCAAGTCACAGATGAATTAATAGATACACAATCTTAAATGGCTGATGTTATAGTTATTTTAATTATTAGGGACTGTATTATTTGCATGTAACATTGGTTTTTCCTCTTCGTTACACTATCAGAACAGACATGTTTAGATTCAGTAGTGCAGTGTTGTTATTGTAAACTAAAACTAAAATAAAATATAACTTTTGGATGAAAAAGTAAAATAAATAATAAAACATAGGAACTGTTGCTTTGGAAACTAGCAGATATACAAAAGTACTAATATTACTAAAACTGAAATAGTAAGTAAATTAAAGCTAAATAGAACAAATAAAAATAAAAACAATTATTAAAACTAACTAAAATAAAATAAACTGAGAATATAAAAATAAAAGGCATAAAACAAATATAATAATTTAAATTTTAGTAAAACAACACTGCACTGGTCTAGATCTTGTTCATGATTTCTTCCTTATTGCTTGGCTCTCAGGTTCTCATTCCACCTGGACTGTGTGGGAGCAAAATATTTATCATACTGTAATGTGTATGTGGTTGGCTTCAGGCTCTGTAATGTTCCTCACATCTGGAGGAGGAGCAGCAGCAGCGGGAGCCTTTAAACTCTGGCTGCTCTGTAGTTTTATTACCACAGAATGTAATGACAGAGAATAGGAAGAAAGATGTAAGAAAATAGGCATTTTGAACTGCCTGTGGGATGTGAGTTGTGGCTCAGTAATTAGCACACATGCTCAAACAAGTCCGGCTCTGTCATCTTGTCAATAAAGATGACAATTTATATTAAAAGTGTCTTTGTTAAAAATTAAAATATGTGGTTGAATTTAGTTGCATATGCAGATTCGTAGTTTGTTCTCATACTCATCTCCATCTAACATCCTGTTGTCTCTCTTAGTTCTGTCTCCCAAAAGCAGACAAAGAGCTGTATGAGAAAGAGGAGAATCCAGAGGCCCAGCAGGAAATCCTGAAGAGAGTGGCCAGAAATTTGCCCGTATATACTCGCACAGGATCTGGGGGTAAGCTTGAAAACTTAGTAGCATTGAAATCTGACATACTTTTCTTTTTTTTTTTTTTGTTATAATGTTCTTCTGCAGTTAATTCAGCCCCAACCACTAATACTTTGTGTACCTTTTGAAAGTGTATTTAAAACTTATATCTTAACAAAATGTGTCATTTAAAGTTTGCATCAACTTTTTTACTCAAACTGTTATGGTGATAACATATGTAATATAAAAATTAAAAAGCATTAAGTGATAAATGTGTGTGTGTGTGTGTGTGTGTGTGTGTGTATGTATATGTGTATATATATTTATTTGCACACTGAATTGTGTTTGGTTGTCTTCATCTTATACACCACCATTCAACAGTTTGAGGTCAGTAAGATTTTGTTAATGTTTCTAAAAGGCTATCATCACAAACGCTGCATTTATTTAATCAAAAATAGAGTAAAAACTGTAATGGTATAATTTCATTATATTACTGTTTTCTATTTTAATATACTTTACAATATAATTTATTATATTGATGATCCCTCAGAATTCATTGTAATATGCTGATTTGGTGCTCTAGAAGAATTTTCTTTAATAGTTGGCACTGTTGAAAGCTGTGATAATATTTTCACAGGATTCTTTGATTAATAGAAAGTTCTAAAGAACAGCATTTAATAATAATAAAAAAAAAAGGTTTCTGTAACAATGTGAAAGTCTTTACTGTCACTGATCAATTTAATGAATCATTGCTGAATAAAAGCATTCATTATTTTCTGTAAAAAAAAAAAACAAAAAAAAAAACACTTTACTGACCCTGAACATTTGAGTAGTTGTGTATCTATCCATGTCTATAACTAGTGACACAATATTTAGTTTTTTTTGAACAAGTCCTTTGTCCTCCTCAGCTATCCGGTACTGTGACCGCTGTCAGTTGATCAAACCGGACAGATGTCATCACTGCTCCACCTGCGACAAGTGAGTCCACTCAGAAAACATAGCTACCTTGCTTGTATTGGATTTGCACAATATGTATTTTGATCCTTTTTGTTTTTTCCAGATGCGTCCTGAAAATGGATCACCACTGTCCGTGGTACGTACATCTGGGGATGTGTTCAGTCAAAGACTATAGAAATAAAAAGACTTTTTAAAAAATAAGCTTTTTAAGCATAAGAAACAACATTCAAGGGGAAGTTCATTTCAGATTTTTTTTTTGCTGATTTGAAATATGTAATTTAATTGCGAGTTCAGCGAGCATTTTTTGAGATTTCAGGATTCCCCCATTCATTAAGATAGGGCTTGGTCATGTTTGAGCTGCCCGGAGGCGTTGCAAATATGGCGGCCGAGTGAAAGGGATTTTGGTTCAGTTTGTAATCTGAAGTTATGTTGCCACATAATCTGTCACTTAGTTGCTTTAGCTACTATGTAGCTTATAACTCTGTGTTTCTCTGTGTTCTTCCAGGGTTAATAACTGCGTTGGATTCTCCAACTATAAGTTCTTTGTGCTGTTCCTGGTGTACTCTATGCTGTACTGCGTCTACATCTCCGCCACAGTTTTACAGTACTTTATCAAGTTCTGGACAGTAAGTCCACACATTCACACAAAGACATCTGATTCCTTTCATTTCTCACACTTCTCGCTTCTCACCTTCTGCTATTTTCCGAGAGCCAACTTCAGCTTGTCTTTCCATTAATCTGTTCTCCTGTCTGCATGAAAATGAACTGCAGATAGCCTAAAGAATTATGTGAAGGCTAATGTACAGTCAGGTGGTCATTATCACAAAATAAACCTCAAGGAGAGGATTTAGGATTTATTTAGCTTACTATATCCTGCATATTACACAGTTACACACTAACTAACTAACTAACTAACTAACTAACTAACTAACTAACTAACTAACTAACTAACTAACTAACTCAATCAATCAATCAATAAATAAAATATATATATATATATATATATATATATATATATATATATTAATTTGGGTTTAAATTATTTTTTAAGGGGCAAAAATAAAGACCGAGAATAAAGATTTCTATTTCGTATAAAACTTTCTATTTATCAAAGAATCTTAAAATAAAATAATTAGGCAGCGCAACTGTTTTTAACATCAGTAATAATGATAAAAGTTTCTTGAGCACAAAATGAGCATATTAGAATGTTTTCTGAAGGATAATGTGACACTGAAGTCTGGAGTAATGATGCTGAAAATTCAGCTTTGCCACCACAGGAATAAAATCTATTTTAAAATCTATCAAAATATAAAGCAGTTATTTAAAAAGTAATAATATTTTTACAATTTAGCTGTTTTTATTGTATTTTTGATTACAATTTTTTTTTTAATCAAATAAATTTTTTTTTGAATAATTTTATTTTTAAAATAAAAATACTTTTTTTTTTCAGTTATATGCACTAATATAACTATATTTTCCTCCATATTTTTTACTAAAAAAAATATTAATATTCGTAAATGCCATGCAATGATTTTTTGTGTGTGCGTTAGTTCTTGAGACAGAAAGAAGGAAGAAAAAAAGGGATGTGTCTGCTTCTAACATTCTGTCTGTGTTTTTAACACTTTGTCTGAAGCTTTGCAGACGGAGAGCTATAGAGCATTGCCCGGAGGTAAACCACTCACGCTTGCTTTGCACTGTTGTGACTGTGGGCGTTGGTTTGGTGTTGCACTGTTGACTCATTTTGCTTTGTATTCTCTTACTGATTAAAATAAACAGCAGTGTTGCAATAAAGAGCGCAGTTTAGCATATTACATCTACAGATGCTTTTTAGTAGTATGGGAGTCAGTTCTTGCCAGACGTGGATGTTAGTGTTGAGGCTGTTAGATCAACAGGTTTTCTTGAGGTCTACAACTACATCTGATGCCAGTAAACAGTTTTGGACATCTGACGATATTAAAGGTAATGTGTGTAAAAGTTTTGCCCTATAGTTTGAGAGCAGCACTGGCTCAACAAGTGGTGTGTTTGGGGTGGGATTTTGATTTCACAACACTTCGGGAACATCGTAAACGGGAAGGTGTCTGGAAATATTTTTTCACTTTGTTTGGCGATACTAGTGGTGCAGAAATTACATACTTCACCTTTAAAAAATCAGCTGTCATTTGTTAAATGCTTTGTAGAGCAGCCTTACAAATAGCCCAGTGAGTGAGAATCTTGCCTAAATATGCCTTTGTAGTTTTAATGAAATATTGGTCTACAAACTACACAGGTATATTTTATGAACCTGTCTCCAAAAAAACCTCTTTTTTTTGTCAGTTTCTCATATTCTGCTTTCCTGCTCAACAGAATCACCTGCCAGACACTCATGCAAAGTTCCACGTGTTGTTCCTGTTCTTTGTGGCAGCCATGTTCTTCATCAGTATCTTGTCACTCTTCAGCTATCACCTGTGGCTCGTGGGAAAAAACAGAACCACTATAGGTAAGATGTTAATACTTGCTGCTTCTTTTATTATACTTTTCAATTCATTTCCATCCGTATAAGTATTGCTGTTGCTTGCTTTTTTCAACTCCTCCTCTTCCTTATCTTTTATTTTGGTTGAAATGTTTTTACCTTCTTAGAGGAGGAAAGGAAGGAGAAGAAAGAGAAGTAGAAGAATGAGGCTTTTATTCCTCTGTTTCCTTATTCTTCTACTCTTTCTTTACCTCCTTTTCCTACTTATACTTTCTTTAGTTTTATTCATATCCAACTATTGAAATGTTATTAATATTTGCTCTTCCTTCTCCTCCTTATTCTTCAGCTTATTTTCTTATGGTTCTTTATTTTTTGAATAATGAATTGTGGTTGGTTGTCTTTCGCTACAATGCAAACACTGCTGTTTCTTTCAGGAAATGCCTGTCTAGTAAATACAATTATTGTTTATTTAGATTCTAATTACTTCCTCAAAGAATTTCAGTCCAGGTTTATATTCCCTTTTTCCTGTCACTGTTTGTTCTTCTAGTCCTCCTATCTCTTTGTTCCATATTGCAACCTATTTTTTTATCGTTTCTTGCTGGCAGTCACATGTTCAGACAACAAATAAAACTTTGCTGATAGAAGTGAAATGTAAATGAACGTGGTGGTGGATTGTGGGCGTGCTTATGAACAATATTTAGGTCAAACTTCAAGAGGATAGTTCTGTGCCCTACAATGCAGTTTTGATGCGCCTCCCAAAGCAGGAACAGACCGCATTCTAATCTCTCATCTGTCTGTTCAGAGGCGTTCAGGGCACCGGTGTTCAGAAATGGCCCAGATAAAAATGGTTTCACTCTGGGCTTCCGCAAGAATGTCACCCAGGTGTTTGGAGACCAGAAGAAGTGTTGGTGCTTGCCGCTTTACAGCAGGTACAAAACACATCCATCAAGCATCATTTGTAGGGTCCTATGATTTCCACGATGAGGAAAACGTGGACGAAAACGTGGAATACAGTCATAAAAATGGAATTTACTGTATAACGCGGAATGTCACAGAATTGAATAAATCAAAAATAGGTAACTGCAGCAACCCGTCAAAATAAAAGTTTGGTTTAACTTGAAGAAACTTTGACAGAAATGTATAACTTAATGTAATGATAGTACTACCACTGCTAATAAAATTATTATTAAAACATTATTAAGGAATATTCACCAGAAAAAATGTAAATACACAGCAGTGTTTTTTGGAGAAAAAAAAAGTTTATATTTTTGAAGGAAATCAATTAATTAGAGATGCTTTTGATTATTAAAATTTAATAAAACCATTAAATTGGAATCCAGAAAGTTAATGGAAAACACAGAATTTGGTCAAAATATACCTGAATTTGAAAACGTATTTTATAGGGTCATAAAATTGTAATTTTTATTAACATTTTAATACATTGCTGTAAAATTGTGAAAAATTAAAACGGAAAAAAACGGAACCCAGAGAAATTAAAACGGGGGAAAAAAATGGAATTTGGAAAAAAATAAAATAGGGCCCTACATTTGGGATTTTACAGCGTTTAAGAGGAAGAGTTATTCTCTACATTTCAATTAAAGATTACAAAACTTAATCTTTTTTTTGTTTTGGAATAATGTTACACCAATTAATCATTCACAATTCAATGCAGGAATGTGTATTAAGATGGTGAATAACTCATGTTCGTTAAATTCATGTTAATATTAAATATCTAAGCATTCTCATGAGATGTTTTTGGCAGGTTATGGTAACTGTTAACTCTTTTTTTTCCTCTAGTTTGGGCGATGGCTACACATTCCCTACCCGCCTAGTAAACGTTGACTCAGAGCAAGGCAATGTTGAACACCAGGCCATTAAATGGTAATTACAATCTCATTTGTTAACAATACCACTAGTCACTTGAATGACAGTATAATTCTGCAGTTTGTCGTGAAGACGAGTTAAACTGATTATTTTTCCCCTCAGCTGTTTCAGATCATTTTATGTCAAATCTTTTTTTAATCCCAGATCTGTTTTCCCAGAAACATAGTCGTTAAAAGTATAGTGTGATGTGAGGTGAGGCCAGTGAAAACATCCGTGAGCGTTTGTGACTGACACATAATGGTTGTTATGTTAACAGCACTGTTGATGGACAGACAAACCCCAGACCTCTGAGTGAGTCACAGAATCATCTCCTAGGCAACAATATGCACTCTGAGGAGCTGAAAGACAGCAGCCCAGCGAACATCGGTACGTCAACACTCAGCTTTCACACCCCTCATATATGCTAGAGAACACTGTGAATTCTTTGAGGCATCATTAGACATTATTAAAAATCCAATGATATCCCTGAAGATTTACTGAGACACACTGCTCCTTAATATACACTCACCTGCTTCCTAATGTAGTCGGCTGATTACACTGTAATATGAGGAAATGTATGCATTTATGAAACTGATCTGTATGGGTTTGTCTTGCAGAGGTATGTCAGCCTGTTTCAGTTACCATGGAGAATGAGTCATAATCAGGTGAGTCTTCAGTTTGAATATCCAGCCAGTGTTAAGGCCTGTTGACACCAAGGACGATAACTATAAAGATAAAGATTTTATAAAGATAAAGATTTTCTATAAAGATTTTTTTTACTTTTACATCTGAATGGTTGGAAATTTGCTAAAGGTTTTGAAAAAAAAAATCATGAACATAATTCAGTAAGGTTAAATGGTCGTGAAAAAATAGACACTCCTGTATCATTCGCGGTTGAAAATGCCCACATTGGAAACGAGTGGGAAGCAAATTTCATCTAGTAGAAATATTTGGTACTGCACCCAAACAAAATCTTACTGAAAGCTCATATTTTAAGATATCAACCTCAAATTTGGAACACAACTCGTTTAGATTTATAGCTTTGATTTTTGGAGTGTTTTAATTTTTTGCATGTTTTGGAAAATATATATTTCTTATAAATGTTTAAAATAGTGTTTTTTTTTCATAATAATAAACTGTAACACTTTAGTATAGGGACCAATTCTCACTATTAACTAGTAGTTGCTTATTAGTATGCCTATTAACATATTGCCTGTTTATTAGTACTTATAAAGCACATATTCTACATCTCTAATCCTACCTAAAACCTAAACTTAACAACTACCTTACTAGCTGTTAATAAGCAGAAAATTAGTAGTTTGTTGAAGTCATAGTTAATAGATCCTTAATAGTTTAATTTTCAGTGTTCATTAGTTGGAAAAAAAAAAATTCTGAAATTGATTTCAACTATATCCTTCCTCTCTGTTATCATCATCATCATCAGTTGTTGTATGGACTTCTCTTTTCTGAAAGATTAGTTCAACTAGTCATTTTAACAATTAAAAGTTGTGGTTATCTTTGCACCAAAGTTGTTTACTTAAAAGTTTTCTCTATTTGCTCACAGGACTTTGGAACGGCACCAGGATGTTTTCCTCTCTGGAGAGTACTGTTGTCATGAGACCTCATGTGAAAGAGCACACAGTCCTCAGATATCATGCCTTAAGGTTAGCAGCAGCATTCTTTCATATGGAAACGACCTGCAGCGCGTCGCTGTGGTGGATTCACAGACTCTCAAGCTCTTCACACCAAACATCCACTCAACTTGACGGCTCTTTCACTGGGCACACTTTTTTTTCTCCAAACATGCACATTTATTTGACCAAAATACCCAAAAATGACCTTCAGGTTGCTCTGTCCAATGTATAATGTATTTATACTGGTTTATCTCTGGGACGACTTCATTTTTGTAAACCAAAAAAGTCAGGCAGGTGTTGCTACCCAAGATGCACTTTTGTCACCAAGTATTTGAGTGGAATGCTGATGTTTACGGATTTGAATGAACACGAAAAGTGTATTGAAGTATTTGATTAGAATGTGATGTTCAAATAAGTTACGTTTCACTACACAGCAGCTTCAACCTCAGCTATTAGGAGTTATTTATTCAGAAGAAAGTGCAATGAGGTGTTTAATACTTTCCTTCTAGATCTTTACATTAATGTGCTCTATTTGTGGAAAACTCTATTTAGTATTCAGTGATATCCAGCAACTTTGACACCTCTACCCATTCATTAACACTATTTTTTTCACTGCATTTAAAGGTTTTAATTTTTTCCAAACCTCATGCCCCTAAGCATTATACTATCAGCTTTGTGCCTTCAAATGAGGGTTAAATTTTGCAGCAGATGGTGAATCGTGACAGTAAAGCACACTTAAGATTTCCAGGTTGTGTAGCACACACAGCTCAGTTGTTTTTTACAGAAGGAACTCAGGCCAAGATGTTAGATTTTGCCAGCTTCAGTTTAAGTTTGAAGACAGCTGAAGTTTTACTCCACATGTTGATGTATGGTTGTGTTTCTGATATTCAGTGAGGTCTGTTTACAGCTGCACTGGAGGACTCTGACCTCATAAGGAAGCTCTTGTGTGACTGAAATACATGCATTTCACTGCGTGAGCAAGATATGAGTGTTAATGTTTAAGACTGTCTCTAAATCTCATCATTTGAGTCGATGCTCATGGAAGTCATTGAATCACGTTTTTTAATTTTTTTTTTATTATAGTTTTATAGAATTTTCTATTTATGTTATTGCATGTTAATGTGAAAAGCAATGAAGGCGCGATGATTTATTGCTTTAGTCGTGACCTCTCTATAGCAGAACTTGAGCTGACCTAACCATAGCAACATCATACTGAAATCTGCAATGCGTGTAAAAATAATTCCTGATAGGCTGCTGCATCTGCTGGAAGTCACGTGCTATTTCTCTGAGGACATGATTGTCTTTATGAACATTTCTACAGGCAAGGATGGTGATCATGCCAAATATAATCATTTTAATATCAAGGAACTCACTAATCAATCACTTACTCCCTCATGAATATGTAATATATTACTGGAATTTGAATACCAAACATATAGGACCTTTTTCTTTTTCTGATTTTTATTATTCTTTAAATTGTACATAATTTTCAGCTTTTTTTTGTACTTACCCTGCAGGCCAGTTTGGTTCATGATGTTATATTTTAAGATGTTTCTGAGGTCTGAACAGTTTGCACAGATTTTCCATGTCTAATTCAATTTAATGTTTGTACTTTGCAGATTTAACAAGTATTCGATGTATGCATTATAGACTTAATAAAAAAAATTCAGCACTCTGAGAGCATGTGATTGAGTTTGACATGAACAAAAAGTTTTGGGTAAGAAAAAAAAAATAGGACAAAGAATTTTCTTTTTAGGTTAAACTAATTTAATTTCAAAAGTGACCATCTTAAGTCCTGAAAATGCAGGGTATTTAGTTGTTAGCCTTAGGGCTGGTAATTAGAAAAGCCATTTCAGATTTACATCAAAACCTACAATTAACTGCTGTTACATAAATGCTCACTTCCTTTGATTAAAAAAGGAAACAATCCTAGTGCACTGCTTAGTGGAAAAAGGGGAAACAAAATAAATAAATAAATAAAAATAACTGTGCCATATTTGAAACCAGTCAACTAACCATTGACTTTAATTCACACACAAAGTTGTCAGTGCTGATCTTTGATCTCCAATGACATCAGATGAAAACACGACGCTGATCTTAAATAAGCACTGTAATTATGGGGTTAAATTGCTCCAATGCAGTGACATTAAACCTGTAATCAGTATAGAACAGTGACATCTAAAGCAGCAAAGGCCAAACAATACAAATGATTAATCCAGAAATTAGTTTTAATTAAATCCACAACACTAAAAACAAATTAGGAAGACTTGTAATCAGAGGTGAATAATTCAGATGCTGCTTTTTCTTACCACAGAACAGAAAGGGGAGGATGATATATATATATTTTTTTTTACATTAAAACAATGACAAGACTGTAACAAGATGACATACCAGGTCCCATTAGAACTACAATACTTAAGCTTTGGAAATGGAATACAGATGTGAAAATAATTTGCACAGAACATCTGAAAACATTTCCAAGACTAAAATGTGAACGAGATAGATGCTTTTTTTTTTTCTTGATGGTTGTGGGGGAAAAAAAGGCAACTGTTTTCTGTTAGCTCGACCCCAAAATGCAGATTTCCATTTAGAGACATAAAGTTTGTGGTTAATTTTCAGCAATGACAATGCATTGAAAGCCTCATTTTAGTCTGTATTAAAACTACTGTGATGACAGATTCATTACTTCAGTATTTACTCGACACACAAGTTACAGTATTATATTCTGACTTGGATTCACACACTTATAAAGATGCTACTACAGAAGATCAGACGGATGTTACAACTAAACCATGTGACCTAAATGAAAACAAGAACCTGACAGTCCAAACTGAAGTCAAAAATGCAATGCAAACTTAAATAAGCAGGTAAAAATCATAAGAGCTTTAAAACATGCTCAGAACAAACCAAGCATGTACTGAAGCGTTGAAAACGCAATCAGGGCCTCATGGGCCGCTGAAGTGGAAGGTGAGACCGCCTCACGCCGCCCCCTACTGGAGCTCTCGCCTCATCGCAGGCCCTTTGAGAGAGGCCCAAGCACTGGAATGAGCTCATCCGCAGCACGTGTGACTTCACACAAACACTACAAGCTGACACGCTCTCACTCACACACGTACACCTTGTGTGCATCTTCATCCTGGCTTTTAATCAACCCCCGAATCAGCTAAACTGGTTTCAACCCCCTCCAATCATGTCTATCTCACCCTCAGAAGTAAGGTTGTCTATGCACACTGCATTGTAAGGGGAAAATCCTCATTTCTTTCTTGTAAAGTGGCTTGATGTGTCACTCCGCTCTTTTTTTGTCGTTTGACAAAAAGCTTGTGGTATTTCTTCCCTTAATATTCATCCTCTCTGTGTGACATCATTTCTTCATCTCCAACTTTTGCAGTGGAGGATGATTGGTTTGTACAGCAGTAGGTCAGTTCTGTGCTTCAGCCTACTTTAGCCCAGATCAGGAATGCTGGGATGTCCCGAACTGGCACGTTGCGTGTGAGAGCTTTGACTCGCAGATTGCGGTCGTCTGTGAGCAAGACCACCTCCCTGCGTAACCTCACCGGCCCATCTGGAGAATGCAAAACATGATGAAGAAACAAACTCATCTAGGGCTGCAAAACGATTAATCACGATTAATCACATTCAAAATAAAAGTTCGTTTACATACTGCGATTAATCGTGATTAATCGTTTTGCAGCCCTAAACTTATCTACATCTTGGATGGCCTGAGTTTCATTTTTGCATTAACTATTTCTTTAAAAACATAGCAATCATAAAGTCTAATGCCGTAAAACTGTGTAAATGGATTGATAATTAAAAACAAATTCAGATGTAATGCAAAAGTGCGTCCCGTTTGAATTGCGCCTAACAAGTAGAAGTAAGTGAACTGACTTCTCTCAGCAGGCATGAAGTCCTTGGCTTTGTCCTGACAGTAGTGCAGACAGCAGGACAGGATGACATCATCGTTGTTGCCCTGGGGAGACAGAGAGACGCGCAATGAGTGGGCGGATTTAAAATAGAGTTTAAAGCCTCGTGTGCTGAACTTTTCTGAACTTCTCAAGGGATTTTTCACACTAGAGTTGCTGGTTGATGTGGAAGCCATTATCTGAACTTGGGTGCGCACCATGAAGCCGTATCTGAGTCTTACGTTCCCTGAAGATCATCGTTAGACTAATTCTGCAGTCTAGCTGTCGTTTTACTTATGAGAGTCTTAAGACAGATCTTAAAAGCATCTCCAATTTTAACTTCAGCATCAAAAGTAGCTTTAGAGCTGACAAATTCAGTTGCCAGTTATGAATTAGTTTGTTCATTTCAGATCAATTCAAAATTCAGTTGTGTAATAGGGCTGTCACGATATTAGATTTTTCATATCACGGTTATTGTGGCCAAAAGAATTCACGATATCGATATATCGCGATATCTATGGGGGGGAAGGATATCAGTCAAATTATTTTTTTACTTTGTTTATTGAGTTTTTCTTTTTCACCCGACAAACAAAGATACTGATAAACAGAGCACAAGACTGGCTTTCTCTGTCTTCTTTGGAGCTCCTATGAAATAACGAGAGAAAATACTTTCAAGTTCAACAGTATGATGAATAAATATTAATGGTAACACTTTACAATAAGTTGTCATTTGTTAACATTAGTTAACGTATTAACTAACATGAACGGACAATGAACAATACATTTATTACACAATTTATTAATCTTTGTTAATGTTAGTTAATAAAAATGCAGTCGTTCATTGTTCATGTTAGTTCACAGTGCATTAATGTTTACAAACACAACTTGAGATTTTAATAATGCATTAGTAAATGCTGAAATTATCATGAACTAAGATTAATAAATGCTGTAGAAGTATTGTTCATTCTTAGTTCATGTTAACTAATGTAATGAACTAATGTTAACTAATGAACCTTATTGTAAAGTGTTGCCATATTAACATCTAAACTGATACATTAACCTGTTAACTTGTGTACCCGTGTTTTAAGTTCTTTAACCTATCGTTGCGCCGGCGCCACTGAAGTCATGCAGTAAGAGCGCTGCTAATTCAGTTTTAATGTGTGTCTAGAATGGCCGCAGATGAGGGATTAAGTGCTTGGCACTGCGACCAACTTAACATTTTACAGAGTTTAATTTAGCAATGTGGTCGCTCAGTTTTTCTAGATCAGTTTTAATCGTGTAACTGTTAATAGATTTGAGCAAAGAAATAAAGTGCTTCTATGCACAGGCTATATTGATTGCAAATACAAAAATAAGACGAGTAAAGAAAACGTGGTACTTATTAAAATAATCACCCTTTACTTAAATATATGAACACAGAAAACCTCTGTTAACAGGTTAATGTAACATTTCCCATTCTATGACTAATAAAATAATCGCAACTTACTCTGTATAACTGAATATGGCTCTTCTCGGAGAAGCTGCAAGCGCTGCGTCTTCTTATTTGACAGGTGTCAGTGTTAAGGCACAATACTGCCACCTGGAGGTCAACCAGGTACTGGCGATGGAGTATTTACATGTCGTGTTATCATAAGAGTCCTGTTCATTTTAAATATTGCGGTTATCGCCAATACCGGTATATCGTCACACACTAAATTACCACGATATCGATAATCGATGCTTTGAATATCACGGTTCTCGTCAATACCGGTATATCGCGACACCCCTATTGTGTAATCACTAAACTAAAATAATTCTAAAAAAGCTATAAGTAAATGTAAGTTATTTATTATGATTGATCATAAGTTATAAATATAAGTGTTTCACTGGTGCATAAAATCATTAAAAAAGCATTTTGTATTTAATTGGCAACACAAATTTAAACAGCTGAGATGATACTTTGACTGAAAAAAAAATACAATTTTAAGGGCATCAAGGATTTAAACTTCACTAAACAAAGCAAAACTGTTTCTGGTAAAATATATCAGTAAATAAATATGTATTGTTACACTGGTGCATATATGAATTAAAAAATATATTTAAAGATCAATTTTGTGAGAAACTGTGTGGGAAAACAGCATTTAACATTTTAAACTAATTGCCTACAAGTATTTAAATAGCTGATAGTCAAAATAACGATTTCTTTGAATAAAATAACACAATTTTAACAGCATCAATGATTTGGACTTCACTAAACTAAACTAATTATTTAGCTGTCCAGAACTATTTGCTATTGGTATTAAGGCAGTCCTTAATACCAAATATTTTGGTATTAAATTTTGCAGACGTGAACCACTACTGATGACAAACAGCTGTCTTGAGCAGTGAAGTTAATGACAAACTTACAGTGGTTCAGATCCAAATAAAACATGAAAAGAAACTCGCAGCAGAGAGAGGAACAGAATGGGAGTGTGAACTAAGTGCACAATCCTCTGTATTTTAGCACCACCATTCTTTCACAAACCAGAAGAAACACAGATACCTTTTGTCCAGAAGTGTCCTCACTTCGGAAGGCGATGGACTCCAGTGTGTTTCCTCTGCTGGTGAGCGCTCTGATGCAGGGATCTCTAGACTCGAATGCTTTCTCCAGAAACATGACCGCTGCTCTGGCTCTCTCCTGCACCTGTCGGGCATGGGCACCATTACCGACCCCCTCACGACCGTCCTGTCCTTTAGCCAGACCGTCCAACTCGGTGATCACTGTCACAAAGATATAGAAACATTAAACATAAAGGAGGAGTGAAACATTTGTGTGTATTTTAATTATCAAAGAGGTTCTCACCAATAAGAGGCACAACCAGTATGTACATCCCACAGGCCAGAAGCTTCCTCAGGCCGTCCAGATGATCTATGAAGCCGTTTGTGTCCGGAACCAGATAGAACGGCCTGATCTCAATCTCCAGCTGCCCACCCGTCTGCAGAACAGCCTGGAGGACAGAAACGGACACTTTGTCAGCTCTATATCATTAGCTTGAAATATTCTGGTGCAACAATCATTAACGTTAAAAGTAGACAAGGTGTACAGATAAAGATGGCATCTGGAGATACCTGTATCTTGTCCCGGCGTTTCTGCTGCTGTGCCAGCTTGTGTGCGAGAACGTGACGCCGTGCCCTCAGCTCTCTGATATCATCCTCACTTCCGTCTCCTTCCATCTCTCCATCGATCTCCCCTTCCGATGCAGAAAGAGACGTTTCTTCCACAATGACATCATCCTCCTGAGAAAACAGAGGAAGTAGCATTGCTCTGTTAACCACAATTAAAATAATTGTCTCAGATGAGAGGAAAAGCAAAATAAAACGGATGAAATTCTCTTTCATACATCCCGGTAATGAGAGGTTCGCTGTACCTGTTCTTGCGTTTGCACCTTGTTCTCTGTGTTTACGCTGGTTGTAGGAGGTGTTGCCATGGAAATGTACTTTCCTCCTTTAAAAGCCAGCAGCGGCTCTTCCTGCCCGCACAGAGCTTCCAGGAAGTACTTCAGAACGGTCGCTCTCTTACAGTCCGCTGCTATAGCCTACAAATAAAAACAATCATTCAGATTTGAGATAACTACCAGCAGCTAAGTTGATTTATTAGAGAAAATGTTTAATATTATAAAATGCAAAATTGATTTGACTTAATTCAGCCTAATTCAGTTGTGATTTCTATGATTGATCAGAATAAGAACGACACCACATATCCGCTCTCATTTATTAGCAAATGCTGAAAAAGTTGGCTAATCGATTTAATAAATCAAATCAAGATTTTAACTAAAGTCATTTGCAGCCTTAGTATAGAAGAATTCGATTATCATCGGCCATTTTCTTTCATATATATATATATATATATATATATATATATATATATATATATATATATATATATGTAATCTCTTGACAGCCCTAATTTTGACAATACAATCCATGGGTGAGTACATTACTGACCGCATCAGTTCCCTGGTCTATATAGCAAGCTTCCTGTGGGGCAGCGAGCAGCGGGACAAAGCCAGAGAGCATTTTGTCCTCCTCCAGCTGTAGGACTCTGAGTTCCTCGTCTCCTTCTCCATCTACATCAGCTTTATAGAGCAGAACCTCGCCGTGATACACGCGGGCCAAAGAGTTGCACAGATCTGCAAGACACTGCCACACATCTGGACCTTCCCTAGAAACACACAGAGTACCACATTATTACAGTTCAGATTCAAATCAACACGGCCCTGAGAATGTAACGCGAGCAGGACTCACTGAATACTGCAGGGAGGAGGGTTCCACTTGTCTGGGTGGCCGAGCATCCAATCGGACCAGACCTTCATGCTGGGCAGCAGCTCTCTGAGGTCAGAAGGGAAGACAGACACACGCACCATCCCCTCCTCATCGTCCATTTCATCAAACTCCCCCAGCTCTTCTGCTGGGATAGGCTCTGGCAGAGACAAAAGGGAAGCAAACAATTAGACAAAGCTCCATAGGAGTCAAAAATACTGAGAGTGACTTTATGCCGTCTATGTAGACAGCACACTAGTAAAACAGCCATTGTCGACTCACCAGCAGGTGTTTCTTTTAGGAGTTCAGTGCAACGTTGCACAAGGAGACCAAACATAGCTAAACCAAGAGATATGGTCTGCTCCTCTAACACAGACCGAGTTTCACCCTGCCCTTCAGCTAGAGAAAGAGAGAAAGAGTGAGGCACAGCAAGGTGAGAAGCAAGAGAGACTCTTTTCAATGGACCAGACAGGATTTACGGCCACTGATAATGTTGAATCTTCACCTCTGATCTGTGCATAATGGATGGTGAACATGTTAATAGTGATGATCTGCAGCATGCGTGTGCTGCCGAGGGGGGAGGGGCTGTGCTGGAGGAGGGCCCGGAACTCCTGCAACACTCGACTGGCTACAGCAGGAAAACTCTCCATCCTGAGGACCAATCACAACACATTATGCAAATAAGTACAAAAGATTCTCAATCAAAATTACTTTCTGTGGTAATTATCAGCCTCTCATGTTTTGTTTTATTTGTTTATTTATTTAACGCCATATCACCAGCAAAGGCTATTTCCATGGCAGCTCAGAGTAGAAATTTAAATAATCATAGTAACAATAAAACTTCAATCAAAAAATTATATACAAAAATGTAACAATATTTTCCATACAATATAAAGCTGCACAATTCTGGATAAATTGAGAATCACAATTTTTTGTCTCAGATAGAGATCACGATTCTCCCACAATTCTGAACTAAACAAAATAATGTGTGACAAAATATTATTGCTGCAGTCTATTTAAAAGTGTTTTCTTTGATTTGAATGAATAATTAAATATTTAAATATATATGTATTTAAAATATAATGTTTAATACACCAATTTTTAATATTAAAATTATGAAAAAGTGGTTTGAATGAGTGATTCAATGGTTCACTCAAATACTTCACTCGTTTTATTACTGGATGAATCAGCATTTTTGAACAAATCTCTTGAATGAATGATTCAATGACAAATAATTTTTTTTTAAACAGTCACTTTTAAAAAAGAAACAACGTAATCGACAAACATTATTTGAAGCAACAGTTAGGGTAATTTGCTCTATTTTAGTCGTTATCGATAGACATCAATGTTTGTATCTGAACTATAAACTTTCATCCCAGTATTTCTGTGATGATATGAATAACTGAAAGACAGAAATAATACTGTGTAGTAGAAAAGACTGTTTGTGAAGCTGTTTCTTACCCAAACATGGTAAATGTCTGCTCTCCGTGTCAACGGCAGCGCGAACGCAGATTTGAATGTTCTGGTCTGGTATTTTTCAAAGATTTAATAGACACGGGTGAATTGTTGTCATTTAAAAATGGGATTGCATGGGTGTTTGAATCAAGATTGCGATCTTTTAACGATTAATTGTGCAGCTCTAATACAATATAAAAAATATAAAAAATTTAAATTTTGATATTTTGTAGAAAATATAAAATCTTCCCAGAACAAGTCTTTTTAAAGGGGTGGTTGACTGTTTTTTTTTTCTAGGCTTGATTGTGTTTATGGGGAGCAGTCTAACATGTGTTAATGCTTTGTTTTTTAAAAAAACGCATTATTTTTCACATAATTTTCCTTTATTACACACCGCTCTGCCCCTTCTCTGATAAACACATCGATCATTTCCTGTTTCTGTGAAGGCCCTCCCTCAGAAATACACGATGGGCTCTGATTGGTCAGCTGGTCCAGTGTGTTGTGATTGGCTAAACCGCCACTAGAGCGCGTCTAAATGTCCCGCCCCTCAGCTCAGCAGCATGCGCTCTGGTTGTATTGTAAACAATGATGTCGTCTATATTGCTTATCAATTTGAGCCTGATTGAGACGCAGAGGATATCAGTGAAGAGGATCGCGCAGAACCTGTCCAAGCACGGCTTTTAATGGTAGGCCTAAGATACGCTGTTATTTGTAAATGCTACTATGTTAGCTTTTAATATATGGTTTTATTCTAATTAAAGCTTTAATACAGTATGGCAACCGCACAAGCGTCCATGTATAACGCTTCTTATAGCTATGTGAAAAGTGTATTCACTGAGCTGATGATCTGAATGAGAGAGAGAGTGAGAGAGACGGATGCAGAGCAGAGCGTGTGCAGAGCAGGGGGATGCGAGGAACAGGATTGAGAACCGCTGCTTTAGAACATTGATTTTGAAACTTGTGAATCCATTAGAATTGTTAGAAGACAGAATCGCGATTCATATATGAATATATTTTTTTGTTCACCCCTAGATTTCTCTTCCTCTTCTCTAAAGCAGCGCAGCATGGCCTTGCCCCCTTCTTTGCATGTTCCCGGGGGTGGGGTTTATCTGGGATCTTGATGTAACGGACCCGAGAAGTAACTCATTGTAGTCCCTTCCCAGTCATTTTTGTAGGCATTAAACTGCCAGAATTTTAAAAGACGATATCTCCGTTTGCATTGAACTTTCAGCGTCATAACTTTGCAGATATTGTTTATGCTCAAACAGCAACATTACACACTAACGTTAAAAAAGTGAAATCGCAATCAACCACCCCTTTAAACATTAATTACATCTCTAACACACCTGACAAATATAACTGAAGATTATATTCCAATCAAATATGTTTTTAGTTAGTGCTGTAAATTGACTAGTTCTGATCCAAAAGCATTCCTTTCAGGAGCTGTTGCTTACTATAAATAATCTAGGATCTCTTCTAAAATCAATATGATTAGACTAGATAATTTTCGGTCCCAGTTTTATTAGGTGGCCTTAACTACTATGTACTTGCATCAAAAAATAGGTACAACGTACTTAGGTTAGGGACAGGTTTGGTGGTATAGGTAGGTTTAAGGCTAGGTTCAGGAGTTAGGGATGGGTCTACAGTGTAATTAGAAATGTAGGCCTAATTACAGAAAATAATTAGTTACAGGTGTAATTACATGCAGGTTTTTTTTAATACAAGTACAATATAAAAACAAGTATGTACGCAAAAAGTGCATTGTAACAAATGATTAATTTAAATGTAAATACATAGTAGTTAAGGCCACCTAAAAGTTAAGTGGGACCTAAGGTCAAAGGTCAAATTAAAAGCAAAGCAACGCAGTAAAAATGGATGTTTACAACAAATCTGTTGACATTAAGACTTACCCTACTTTAGTGAAGAGCTTTCCATGAGCATGCAGGAAACTCAAAATAAACCTCTTGTTGAGCTGTAAAGAACAGGAAAAAAAATGTAAAGAAAAGAGTAATTTAACTCTTTATCTAAAATTATTGTAATTATAGCGATCGTTCATCAAAATAAAAAATGGCTCATGTTTTCCTCCTCAAACCAATAGCTCTATAGGTGTGCACAGTCACCAACTCAACACGCAAACAAAACGATCAGAAAATTGACAAACTCGCCACAGGATGAGCACCTTGTTTAGCTGATAAACCTAAAGCGTTCTCATTTAATTAAATCAGTGTACTGCCTGAAGCAGCGGGCTCAAAACAACCTGTTAACCCTTACAAAAGATGAATGGTGGGGTGGAAGAGGTCAACTTTCTTAAAGTGTAAGTGTGCATTTGTTGCTGACGTGGGCAAATATCCAAGGTTACCAAAATGAAGGGTGCATCACAGCACAATGACGCCCTTTTCTGTCACTGATGGGTGACTCATAGTCAGCCTCATCCTGTGCGACTCATAAACAACTCAACGTGACCTCTTTGGCTCTCCTAATGTGCGTGGGTGTTTGTACGTGTGTCACACATGTGCCTCTTTGTGCCCGCTTTTTGAAACATTTGTGAAAACATTTGCGTGGCTCAGAGGAGTATTTCTTGCCTTAAGTGTAACAGGCTGCTAGATGTTTCTTGATGGATGTTGTTTGAAAAAATATTTTAAAAATGTATCTGTTTGTTAGCAGATGTATCAGCAATGGTGACATCTCAAACGGATTTAACTGTGAGCAGAGCAAATGACACATTTTCATAAACACTCACATCACTGGGACTCAGAGTTCCCAGCTCTCCATCCTGCTCAGAGTCTTTGCCCGATTCACTGCCTGTCGGACGAGAAGTGCCCGGATGCCCGGTGGGACGTATCCAGATCTCCACACGGGTGCCATCCTCACCACGACGCCCACCTACATGACCTCGGGGTCCAAGGGTACCTCCATCTGCTTCCTGCTTCCGTCTACATTCAATCTGGTCAGCCTTGGTTAGGAGAAAAGAACAAATAACACTAAGAATATTGAAATTTTTCAGCTGCACACCCAATATTGTTTAATATTTCCATTACTATTTAAATTAAATTAAATCAAAGTTGAATTATTTTGTTTGAGCAGCAGCATTAACGTGCATACCTTGCGCTTGGCTTCCTCGAACAGACTCATCAGACTCTCCTTGGCTGTGAGGATTGGGTTACTGGCGGCTAGACTACGCATGTAATAGTATACAGCATCCAGCTTTCGCTTCTAAATGGGAGGAGAAAGAACTAATTTAACTTTAATTTTAAAGGGGTCATATGATGCGATTTCAAAATTTCCTTTCTCTTCGGAGTGTTACAAGCTGTTTGTGCATAGATAAGATCCCTGAAGTTACAAAGACTAAAGTCTCAAAACCAAGGAGATATTCTTTATAAAAGTCAAGACTCGACCACGCCCTCCTAAAACAGCTCATTCAAACACGCCCCCACATGTCTACGTGTGGGAAGATTTGCATAACACCGCCCAAATGTTTACGCAAAGAAAGAGGGCGAATTATTCTTCTATTATTCTCGCTGTAGTATTGTTGTTGTCGCCGGCGCCATGTCCTGGAGACGCTGTTTTGTTGTGAAAGCGAAACTACTTTGTTTGGGCTTCCAAAAGAGGACACAACTAGAAATCAGTGGTTAAGTTGTGTTTACAACACTGTTCCAGAACAGTTCAACCCAAATATTAGAGTGTGTGTAGCGCATTTTACAGAGGACTCTTTCCTGAACCTGGGAGTAGCCTGCCAGCTGTGCTCAAAGACTGTTTCTATAAAGTGGGACAACTCCAACTTTGCAAGGACAGTCTGGGGCTTCTGACTCACAGCCTGCAAGTACGTTTTCTAATTTAAAGAATTTGCCACTGACTATTCAAACGTGAGTTTTGAGCTGTGTAGAGTAGTGCTTGTTGTTTGTCGTTTCTTCGATCACAAATGCAGACATGGTAATGTTTACGCGGCGCGGTGCAACGTGACGTGTAAAAAGACAGTATAAGTCATTATAATCAGTAATTATGTCCCCACTGGACGCAACAAATGCCTCGTTTATAATGGGTTTTATTGTTTTTGTGTCGTCGCGCCGGGACACGGCATCACAATACGGTAAGGGGTGTAACATTTCCGTCTCACGCTTGAGGTATTCGGCCAATCACAACGCACTGGATAGCTGGCCAATCAGAGCACGCCTCGCTTCTCAGAACGATGAGCTTTGTAAAAATCGACGTGTTTCAGAAAGGTGGAGCATAGAGGAGCAACAATAATGTGCAGTATGTGGAAAATAATGTGTTTTTTGAACCTTAAACCGCATAAACACATTGCATTACACCAAATACACAAAATAATGTTCTTTTTAGCAACATCATATGACCCCTTTAATAGTCATCATATAAGCCAATATCAAACAAGCAACTCATAATAAACCTTAACCTCATAATAATAAAAATAATAATATTTTGATTATCAGTGCAATTAACCAGTCTTAACATTTTTAATTAAAAATGTTAATATTCTAACCCTCAATCTAATAAAAATTATGTTATGCTGAATTCTCACCGTATACACTGCTAGCAGGGCCAGTTGATTGTAGGGTCTTCCATTTTTTGGAGCAATCTGCTGAGCTTTTAGATACCAACTGCACATGAGGAAAAAAAAATAAATAAAAAAACTTAACACTGAAATACAAAAACTTAATTGATGTCTTTGTCATTGGTAAACTAATGAAAAATATATTCATGCTGTGCTAATTCATTTTATATACTATGATATAAACAAAAGCACATGTATGTATACCGAAATAGTGTACTATACTATAAAATACACTTTTTCGTGACATACATACCTGCGTGCCTTCCCGTAGTTAGCAGAATCGCTA
The DNA here is from genome assembly GCA_039654775.1 of Spinibarbus caldwelli. Lineage (NCBI taxonomy): Eukaryota > Metazoa > Chordata > Actinopteri > Cypriniformes > Cyprinidae > Spinibarbus > Spinibarbus caldwelli. The sequence goes on along the minus strand of CM077266.1, from coordinate 8,881,187 downwards.
GCCTGTTCACGATATCGTGCGATATCCCCCTGACAGATCATGCAGCGCTGGGCACTGATCAGAGCATACTTCACCTGCAACAAGTTTAAGTGGATTCACACTTGTTGAATGTGCTCAACAATAGTATAACTAACTATAAAGGGCCTGTTACAACTAACTCTTAAAAACAAGAAAACCACTACAATTAGAAGTTGCTTAAAGGGCTTTATTGCAGCTGGGCACATACTCATAAGTAATTCATCACATGATAGTATTAAAAAACAAAAGGAGCGTACTGTCTTGCGTAGAGGTCTTGCTCGTATAGCCATGCAGTCCATATAGTCCTCCAGCTTGAACTGAAAAACAGTCTGCAACTTCTGTAGCAGCGAATCAAAGAATACTGCCCCCTAGGGAAAAAAAATAAACATTGCATCTTAACATCCTGTCACAAATTGATTTTATTACAGAATGATGCTATATAAAATAAGTTTTTCTTTTTTCACAATTTTACTCTTCCATAAAGAGCAGTGAATATTTAAAAAATCTCGTATTTAAAGCCAAAGCACTTTTTGTAAGTTGCTCTGGATAAGAGCATCTAAACCTAAATAACATTCAAACGTTTAGGTTTGGTAAGCCTATTAAAATGTTTCTGAAAGAAATCTCATATGTTCCAGCTGCATTTATTTGATTAAACTGTGGTAAAACAGTAATATTGTAAAATATTATTTATAATTTAAAACAACTGTTTTCTATTTTAATTACATTTTATTTTAAAATGTAATTTATTCCTGTGATGGAAAGCTGGAGCCAATATATGAAACTGTGACATTTCTTTAGAATTTTTTTGAAGAATAGAAAAGTTCAAAATAACATCATTTATTTGATTTTTTTTTTTTTGAACATTATAAAATGTCTTTATTCAATTTATTTTCTCCTCACTTACTGAAAAAATAGACAACGACAAGGACTTTTATAAGAAGGATATAAACCACTCTGCATATCTACCTCTTCCAGTAAGGTCATTAGCATGGTTTTTATCTGTGCGGCTGTGTCTGATGTCTGGTCCTTCAGTAGCTGCCTAAACCTCTCTATCACCTGGTAAAACACATTCTTCCACAGAGCCTGATCCAGGTTTTGAGAATCAGAGAACTCTATGTCTGTCAAAATCACCCGCTCATACAATGTCAGGAGTTCAGCTCTGCATAAACAACAGTAGAAATAGAAACACGTTAGAGAACAAGTTCAAAATAAAGTTAATTTTTACTAACTGTAAAACTCTAATAAAACAAATTTTTCGATGCAAAACGTTCAACATTCAATACACACCTGAGCTGGGCCATCCTCTCCAGTCCCTCCTGGCTCAGTCGTTCCCGGGACAGCAGGTTACTGAGTTGGAGCTCCTGACTGTCAGCCAGCCGAAGCAACTTTCCCAGCTCTCCTCTGGTCTGCACCTCTGCCTCTTCTGGAGTGAGACCAGATCCAGCCGGAGAGGAATAACCTGGCCCACCTTGTCCGTAGGGTCCATAAAAAGGTGGCATAGAGGCAGGATACATCCCATTGGAGCCAGGAATTTGGTAGGGAATGTGATATGGGTAAGGATAGCGTGGTGGGGTGTTTGGGGAACTGGCCGAGAGCGGATAGCAGTAAGGATTATCGGAATTCTGGAATTTGTAGTAAGCCATGGCAGCGGCTTGCTGGTTTTGAAAAAACTCGCCCTGGCGGACAGGAGGACTTCCTGTGGTCTCGTCATCAGTGTCCAGAAAGTGCAGTGGCCCGCATCCACCCTGCTGCAAGTACAAAGCCTGCTGGAGAGATGCATGCTGGGATTGTTGGCTTGACACCAGTGCTGGTTTCTTATCCGGGTTATTTGGGTCCCAAAGGCGTCTTGTCCCTCCTCCACGGCCGCCTCTTCCTCGGCTAAGACCCATTCTTCCTCTCACTGCTCCAAGCTGAGGCCCTGACTCAGGGGTCAAAGTTAGATCAGTGTGGGCAGGAAGCACCAAGATGCCCCTTCCACGACCTCTAGGGTTTTTTCGGCTCGCTTGCTCCTCGCTTGAATGCTTGTCCAAAGAAACTCTCAAAATTCCTCCTCGACCGCTAGATGCAGGCGCTCTTTGCCCTCTTCCGCCCCCTTCAGGACCTTTGTGGGTGTTCTTGGCTTCGTCAGCAACTCTGCCTCTTCTATCTTCTCGCTCCCTCACCTCATTTTCCTCCAGTGAATCTGTGGAGGACAATGTCCGTGCTGTCCGTCTCCTCGGACGGCCCTGGCTCCCTCGGACGAACTCCTTCTGCCCAGCGGTCCTCTCCGCAGTGCGTGCCGCCAAATGCTGGCCCTCCCCTCTAAGTCTCTCAGCTTCAGCCAGACCGTCCATACTGGTCCCGCTACTGGCCGAACTCGTGCTGTAGGTGCGGTTTCGAGGACGCCGGATGTCTGAGTGAGAGTAGCGCTTTGAAGCAGAGTTGACTCGGTTTGAATCAGTTCTCTCAGATGGTCTCCCTTTCTCTTTTGGCCTGTTCCCTTGTTTTTCATGGTTCATGTTCTGGTCATGGCTCACGTCTTTTCCGCCAACACTTCTCTGCATTTTTCCTTCAGGCTGATCTGCTTCTGGGCCTTTTCCTCCTCCTTCCCCTTCCTCTTTCTTGGCAAAGCCCTGGTTGTTACCTTTTTCCCTTCCTGCTCTGAATTTCCCATTACCCCTCTCCTTTTTTTTGTCTTCTCCAGTCCTTTCATTCCCTCCACCTGCTTGGCTTCTTTGCCCTTCCCCACTAGGTTTTCTCCGGCTTGTATCATCCTGCCCAGCTCCATCTTTGCTTTCCTCAGACCCTAAATGGAGATTGCTGACTTTACCCGTGATACTCTCGACATTATTTTCCTTTTTGTTTGTAGAAGGGGAGTCTACAGTTCCCTTTGACTCTTGCTTTTTCCTGCCATCTTTCCCTCGCCTGTTTCTACGCTTTTCCTCTTTCTCGCACTTAATTGTTTCAGCAGATTTCCCACTCATTTCCTCCTCCTCTCTCCTTCGATCCCCATCTAATTCTTTGCTCACCCCGTTCTCTTTGTGTACTTGAGACCTTCGCCCCCCTGGTTGATATATCTCACGGTCAGGTTTACGCATCTTTCTTGACTGCTTCGGTGATCTGGGTGTACCAGCACCTTCAATGCTTTTAACAGCATTTCCATCCACAAGTTGGTGGTTATTAATGCCTACATGTCCTTTAGTGTTATGATTTGCTTCAGGCTGGCTGTGATCATTTGGAAACTCTCTAGTGCTTACATGAGAGCATCCAGGACTGGTAGGTGAGCCGTCAGTCATTTTGGAGTCACTACCAAAAACACAATCGTCCGGTGGGTGCACGGGGTCTGAGCCGGCTCCTTCTGCGCTATCCTTACGTCTGCGTGGATGGGCAGCACCAGGTTTGTACCACTGCAAGTCTGGACGTTTGCTGTCTCGTTGCCGGTGCTTCTTACTCTCCTCTCGCAATTCTAAGAAAAAGATGACAAAAACAGAAAACAAATATTTTGTTGCCTGAAGAGTGGTTCTCAACCTTTTTGACTTCATAGACTCCAATTGCCCAACAATAATTTTTTCACTGATAAGGATTAAAGACTAAATTCTTTTTTTTTTTTTTTTACTCAATTTCTGCCTAATAAAATATTTTAGAGCTTGACATAACTGGAAGAAAATATATTAATTCTAAAAAATGTACATTATGTCATACGATTTCATTAATTTGCATTACTTTTCCAAGTCTAGAAATCTCACTTTTAAAATTAAACTAGCTCAAATATCTAGGTTGTCCAAGAATGTGAGAATGTGAAAATGAGAATCATTTAAACTAAATCACTAAAATGAATTCATTTATATTCATATATCCATATACATACATTGTACAAAAACTGGGCCAAGCTTAATGAACATGTTTAAGAAATTGTTTTACAATCATTACAATACTGGTTCCTGAAAGAACAAAGCTAAGGAATTTATTGAAAAGGTGAATTAAAATAAATATCTTGATTTCTCAGTTATTTTGGCTCATTTTAATGTTTTTTTTTTTCTTATTTGAAATCATTTTAAGGCATTATGAGGCCACCTAGTGGGCCCCAGCCCCCTAAGTGAGTAATGCTGCATTAGGGAAATGTCATACATTTTAGTAAATGTGTGTTATTTATACTATTTTATAAAAAATAGAAATATATCACAACATACAATGCTTTTGTTGATAAAAATCCAAGACCAAATTGTTGTTGCTATGGCATCGGAGGAAAATAACCTGTTGCATGTGCACTGTAACAAGCTAACCCAGCAATATACATTGACTACAATCACATAAACAGCAATAATCAAATTACGATATAAAGTTAAAGAGCTGGCGTTGGATAACAGCTTATTTATAAACTCTTCCTTTGAAATAATTATCCCATTCAAGAAGTTGCCGCCTTCAATAACAGTTAGCATTACACTTACTTCTTTAAACAAATTAAAAAGCGTTTCATTTACATCGGTGGTTTAAGTTATATGGCACTATTATTATTTTATAATTTTGAATACATTGCAGCAAAAACACGCAAGAGATGTTAAATGCTTTCAAAACATGCGCCGTTCAACGCACATGAGCGACGACTGTTGTTGACTGTTATGCTAGCTATTAGCAAACTGAACCCTAACTTTAACGTGACATGTCAAAATAAGGCTTGTCTTCGACTACTACCTCTCTTACATTGTTATAAACATTTAGAGAGCTCCTAACCTTTTATACTGTCGCCGTGTGTGGTGAAATTCGACGCTTCTGCTCGTAGCTCCGCGGCTGAAATGCGTACTCTTTCCAGTTCGTCCGCCATTTTCGTCAGAATCAAACACAAACACACGGCGGCTTGGTAGGGCCAAAAAGCCATAAAGCCAAAACGCGTTTAAAAATCCCGTTATAATGCGGAGTAGGTTTTTATTCTAACTAACATATCATAATTGCAATAAGGCAATAAAACAAAAAGGGGATCCAAAGAACCGAGCATAACACAAAAAACGATTATTAAAATAAAACAACAAATGAAAACAACAACTTATATATATTTTTAAACAGATAGTTAACCCAAAAATGAAAATTCTGTCATAATTTACTCACCTTCAAACCTGTAAAAGTTTCTTTCTTCTGTTGAGCATAAAATAAGCTGTTTTGAATAATGTGAGTAACCAAACAGTTGACGGTAGCATAGACTATTGAAGTCAGTGGCTAATGTCAACTGTTATTTATGTTCATACAGGTTTGGATCAAGTATCCCTTTGATTAATTAAAATGTACAAATAACCAAATCTTTTTTTTTTTTCACTTTTCGTAAAACTCAAAGATTTACGGAAATTCCAGAATTCTTTTTGAAAAACTAACAATGGCTTTGTTTTAAAGAACTTACATTTATGAATAGGCTAGGTTATACCATTTGAACCCAAATAAAATAAAAATGAAATGTCTACATATTCAATTATTATTTGTATCCTCTGAATAATGAAAAAAAAATGTGATTTTTAATGATTTCTAATCAAATATTATAACCAATAAGAAATTTAACAACCCTTTTGACAAATCATATAAGCCTACGTAATTATTATCCATTATTTTTTTTATATAAATGAAATTTATAGTTATATTTTCACATCAGGCAAAAAATAGTATGGGTGTATGTGTGTGTTTACCAACTACAAGATGGAATAGCTGCTAAAATTGCTCTCAACCTGACTTTAATTAGCCTGCTATCTCTCTCTCTTACTGAGAAACCTTACAGCGTGAGCAAAATGACTTCTGCTTATGCTAATTACATGAATTGCCAGAACATGGTACATTATTTTGAGTGCCTGTGAGGAAAAATCCAAGTCCAAACTAGTGTGACACTCCTCTGTGGATTTACATTTTTAAGGTTTTGTTTTCACTTGAAAGAGACTGGACCATTAACAGCTCCAATAAAAGGGCATCATAAATCAGTTTACACAAACTGGAAGCACATCACAACCAGCAATAATTTGGTTCAGCTATCAAGTTCTGATGGCAAATTATTGAAATTAATGAAATCTCTCCTTGTCAGCCATCACCCACTACATCTCTCTCTTTCTCTCTCAAGGGATGACAGTGAAAACAGAGAGGTGGGTACTATGAGTCATCCTTGTGAGTCATGTGCTTTGTGTTCATGTGTGTGCGAATGGGAAAAGTGAGGAAATTTCATGGCAATTAAAGAGCCATAAAAATAAAAAAAAAAATAAAAAAATATAAAAAAAACCTCACTGAACATGCAAAAATAGAAAATTAGTAGAGCATACAGCCCTTTGTTGCAAAAAAGAACTATTTTATGTCTCAAAGTATGGCATTTTTGACAAATGTGATGTGCAGTTCCTCCGAATGGCCACAGGTGTCAGTGTTGTTGTATTTTCAAGAGCAACCTAAAGGACGTTCATTAGAAATTTCTCTGCATAGTTTTGTCTTTTATTTCTCTTCTGCTTGACTAGAATATGCATTTGTCTTCTTACAGATATGAAACCTTGAAATTTATCACACTCTTTAAAAATACAAAACTTATACGGTGAAGGTTTGGCAATTAAAACACTTGTTGAGACAAAGAAAGAAGTGGCTTCATTAAAATGTGATTCAAGAGGTAAGTTTTTCATAATTTTACTCATTGTTCTCATTTCTAAGAATCTCACGACAATTCTGCACATGCATGTATCAGTAATACCAACATGAGTTTATTCCTTTTAAATTAAACCGGCCTTTTCTGACAGTGTGAGGCAAGTAGGAGGATAAAAGCATCAGGAGATAGAAAAATGTACAGAGAGAATGAAAGAGGGAGAGAGAGCAACTGAGAAAGAGAAAATGTGGAAGGACACAAGAGAGTCAGCCAGCTCACACTGATGTTGGAGTAAACATCTGCATTTCCCTAGCAACATGGCATCAGCCAGGCATTTAAAGAGACAGGAGCCTAATTCACCTTTTGTCTGAATTTCTTATTTATGGAAGTGCTTCCTGTCAACTCCACAGGGCGTAACAACACCTCCCTGATAGCACACATACATCGTTCAGATGTCAATTAGAGGTGTGCATTTTCATCTGGAAGAATTTTGTGCTCATGTGCCATATGTATCTAAAACATTTCAAGTTGGAGTCATTTATGATTTACAGTGCATGTGAATTTATTTATTTTTATTTATTAATTAAAGCCAGTATGCATCCTGCATTAAAATTGTTGCATATAATGCTATATTGCACTGAACTCTCAGAAAGAAGTACAAAGTACACTTTTGTGCCTTCTTTAACCCTAAAGGGTGCATTTAAGTATATTAAAGGTACATATTAACAACACATTTGCACATTTTGAAAGTGTACCAGCCCAGTGACAGTGACAATTTGATGGTACCATGGTACTTCAATATATACAGTAGTACTGAAAGCTTAATTTATAGTAATCTTTAAATAAATATTGATGTACCATGTAAATTTCATTCATACACCATGAATGGAATTTACAGGGTACTCCAATTAATACCAATTTATAAATGTGTCTTGTTTCAAAGCATTATAATACCACGTATACTGCATCCTCCTAAAAATAAAGGTTCCAAAAGAGGGTCTGATGCCATAGAAGAACCATTTTTGGTTCCCCAAATGAACCTGTCAGTGAACAGTTCTTAAAAGAACCATTTTTTTTCTTAGTGTGAAGAACATTTTAAAAATCCAAAGAACCTTTTTTCACTGTAAAGAACCTTTTGTGGAATGGAAAGGTTCCATGAATGTTACAGGTTCTTCACGGAACTGTGGAAGGAAACAAAGAACTTTCATTTTTGGTGCCAATGGTGCCATGTCCAAAAATCTTTTTAATCTTTTTAATACTTAATACTGATACTGAACTGTGATGAACTGATGAACACTGGAAACTAGCACTGATGTTTCATTGCTGCACTATGCTGCAGGTAAAGTAACACTGAGGGACAGAAGCGAGGGAGGAGGGGGCAGATGAGATATCGAGGCGGGAGGAGGGAGAACGAGAGCAGAGAAAAGACTCGGAATACAGATGAGCAGAGCGGAGGTGGGAAAGGCAGGGAGTTTTCTGCAGGTGAATTCACAACACCAGGGGGTTTTTCCTGCCCCCTCATTTATCCATCCCTCTCCCTCTCTCTCACACACTCCTGTTCTCTCCCCCACTCTCCCTTGGGATGTAAAGGGGAGGTGGGTGATCGGCTGAAGGCAACTTTTTAGAAGTAATGAGAGAAGAGGTGGATGATGGTAAAAGGGGGGATGAAGTGGTCCAGGTGACACACGGGGTAAGAGACAGTGATTAATATGAGAGAATTAAATGAAGAGGTGGAGAAGGTGCAGCAAGAACAATGAGCAATGCGGAAATAATGCAGTGAGAAGATCCAGGAGGGACGAAGAAAATGAGACATAGGGTTGAAAAACATGACGTTTGAGGTAGAGAGGGTATATAGAACCTGTGACGTATGTATCCCAATAACCTCAAGCCTCCGAAAGCTTTTTAATGTTTAATTCACATTAACAGCTCCTGGGAGGAAGAAGAACAGAAGATCAGAGATAGATAGACAGAGAGAGTGAGACAGAGAAGAGAGAAAGAGAGGATAGCAGCAGAAATGCTGGACTTCCCATGAAGCAAAAGAGTGAGGAAGTGTGTTTAATTTACAAGCTACTCAAATATGCACTAAATGAGGAAGAAACAACTTTGCTTAACTAAAATATTAAATATGACATCAATTATTCACGGTATATATACAGCGGGATCCAAAAGTCTGAGACCTAATTTTTTGTATTCAATATATACAAATATACATTTAACCCTTCAGAAATAATTTCTGATTATTATCAATGTTGAAAATAGTTCTGCTGCTTCATTTTTTTTTCATAATCAACATTTTATTGTCTTTCAAATATAGACAAAAATAACATCATTGGAACAATCAAGGAAGAAGGAATAACAGACATATCGCCAATAATTCGACAGTCTGACAAAAAAGAAGGAATACATAAATAAATAAGCAAGAAAAATAGAATAGAAATAAATCTAAATGCTTCAAAATTTTGTGGAATTATTCAAAATTTTGGGGTAGGAAAAAACAAATGAATATTTTTATTTAAAGATGAATTGATCAAAAGTGAATGTAAAGAAATTTATAATGTTACAAAAGATTCCTATTTCAAATAAATTTGGTTCTTTTGAACTTTCTACTCATCAAAGAATCCTGAAAAATAAAATGTATCACCATTTCCACAAATATATGAAGCAACACAACTGTTTTCATCACTGATAATAATCATAAATATTTCTACAGCAGCATATCAGCATATTAGAATGATTTCTGATGGATCGTGTGACACTAAAGACACTTACAGATCCCAAACATTTAACCAGTTGTGTATATAGGTCAAAAATATGATTTAATATAAATAAAACAATCTAACTACACTATATTACACTACTGGACAAGAAGAAACAGCTGCACATTTTTTCCTTTTACACTGTGTTCTGTACATTTTATATATTGTACTTCCATTGTATATTGTGTTCTTCTGTCACCGACTGCAATGCTAGTGGATGACGCACCCAAGATTTTTCTCTTGCATATAGTTCAGTGATTTAATATGTATCTTGTTAAAGAAATATCACATCTGTCGGCAGTTACTGGTCACACTGTGGTTTCACGGCAGTCCAGATTGTTCTTTTGATGTATAATGAATGAACTTGTATCAGAGAGAGTGTGTGTGTGTGTGTGTGTGTGTGTGTGTGTGTGTGTGTGTGCTGGGCGATATGGGCGGGGGTGGTAGGAGGAATAGAAATGTGTGCATTTGGGGGTCTGAAGGTGTGTGTGTGTGTGTGAGTGTGTGTAAATGAACATGCGGGGGTGGAGGGGGTTTTACCAATCAGAACCCACTTGCCTCTTGCTCGTCCTTCTTTTTCACTCGTTCTCCCCGGTAAACCTCATTATATGCAAGTCAGCCTAGCAATCAGAGACAGAAAACACAAACTGGGCTCAGGCATGCAGGGATTTCTGCACGAGTCAGAGAGAGAGAGAGAGAGAGAGAGAGAAAGAGAGAGAGAGAGAGAGACATGGTGGGTGGGAGGGGGTGAAAAGAGAAGGGAGACAGAGGATAAGGGAGGGGTGTGGGCTTTTTTTGTATTGATCTGAGTGCATTCTGTGCGGCGAATCCAGAGCAAGACACAAAAAAAAGAAAGTGAGAAGGGAGACAGAGATGGAGGGAGCAGTTACTGTCTCCAGACATCAAGTCTCGCCTTTTGAATCAATCTTCAGAAAATTCTGATATCGTTATCGGCATCCCTAGCAAATTGAGGAACATCTGCAAATGCGGGGAGAGAGAAACAATAAAGTGACAACGTGGAGAGACACGCGAAAAGCAGGGAGAGAGAAAAGGGAGGGAGGTGACAGTTTCTGTGGGGGCGAATACATTAGAGAGGGAGGAAGAGAGCAGGATGAGAAGGGTGGGCGGAAGTGACAACGAAATAGAGAGCGAGAGAAAGAGAGAGAGAGGAGATAACAAAATTCAGCATCTCTTCTTGTTATTTGTAACGAAAGCTTTAACAAACAGCACATTGCAAAATATGCCCACACATGACCAACAATCTGTTAAATTTCTTTTTGAAATCATCCATGCATACATTTTCATTCACGTTAATGATCTGTGCTTTATAATCCTACATCTGTATGTTTTAAACGAAGACATTTGGAGGTCAGGATGTTCTTGAAATGAAAAAAAAAAAAAAAAAAAGAAAAAACTTCTCACAGCTGGAAGAAACTCATAAACAAATAGAAATCAGGGCTGGGATGACAAAAAAAGGAGCTCCTGATGAGGAGATGGGCCTCTGAAAATAGAAGCGGAAGTAAACGCAGCCTCCCAAAGACTCTTCCCACTCAGCGTCTAAGAGAGTTATTTTCTCTCCTCTGCTCTGAAATAAAAGAAACTGAATCCGGCAGTGAGCTTCCTGCTATTGGTGATGCGTGCATTTCTCTCTAAATTCAAAAAGGAAGGCACGTGTTCACCCGAAATGCCCTGCTGAAGTTCAGATAGGGGTCTGTGAAACAACTAGATTTGTGTTTTATTAAAGAAACGGGATTTCCAAAACCGCAGAGCTATGTTAAATACTGTTTGAATATTGCAAAGCGGCTTACATCAAAAGTCCAATTGGACAAATGAAATTCAAATCATTCTTATATTACAATATGTTTGTGAATTCTGTAATCCAATCTAACATTTCAATATATATGTATATATATATATATATATATATATATATATATATATATATATATATATTTTTTTTTTTTTTTTTTTAAGTTGTATAAACAAGTGTACACAATAAAAATGGCATATATATTTAGGTAAGGGTCAGCTAAATCAGTGGTTCCCAACCACGTTCTTGGAGGCCCCCAACGCTGCATGTTTTCCATGTCACCTTAATCAAACACACCTGATTCAGATCATCAGCTCATTAGTAGAGACTCCAAGACCTGAATTGGGTGTGTCAGAGAAAGGAGAGATGCAAAATGTGCAGTGTTGGGGGGGAACCACTGAGCTAAACCACAGAACGTGGTTGGGAACCACTGAGCTAAATAATAAATGTCGATTTTAACAGAAAGGTTGAACTGTGTTCTCAGGGTAGATTTCATTAATGTCAGGTTGGGCCAAGTGAGTGCAATTTTATATAACTGATTCATTCAAATACCTGTAGGTTTGTATAGACCTCAGGGTAGCACCATGTATTAATGAAAATGAGGCTGTGAGGGACAGAATTACAGTGCGTTCAATGGATTGTACCAATACCAGTTGTTCAGCTGATTGTTCAAATGTCCCACTGAAATAAAAAAAAAACTTTCACAAGACAAAACTCCATAACAGTTTTGAAAGTTGTAATTTGTGACAATTACGTAGGATCTTTATACCATTGCAAAGGATGTATCTAAAACCACATAATTCCCTACTGTTTAGTAGACGAAAAACAGTATGTGACAAAAGAAGCATGTCTGAATAGTACACAGTACTTATAAAAGAGTAAGCAAAAAGTACCTAGATTTCCTGCGAGATTCTGAAGTGTGCATACTATGAACATTGAGGCCATGGGAGAGGATTCATGGATGGCAGTGAACTGACGCTGTTAGGTCAGGTGATCTGTCAACATGGCAGATATATTACATTTATGTTACTTAGTGCATACATACTTTTTAGCTGTTGCGAAGCAATTATGTATTCAAAATAAGTAGCCAACTTACTCAAGAGAGTAGCCTATATGTGGTTTTGGACACAGCCGAAGTGTATCTCTAACAGCCTAGTTTTCATCTGTTAAATTCAATATGGTGTCTAACATAGGCAGGTGTTCATCGTGAGAATACTGAGTAGAGTGTGTAGTGTGGCAACATGACCATCTGTCAGAGCACAAAAGGTTAACGTGTGCTCCACAAATTGCATTTTTTTTCCGGAAATGTTTAACAGGCTACTTTTTCATTCTTTTTAAGGTGTCTATGCAGAAATGAATTCAAAAGTCCTCAAAAACATCGAAATATCTCTTTACTTGGTAGTAAAAAGGTTTATAAATGGGTCATTAAAATCTAACAATGCAAAAAGGTGCCTATAAAGGGTCTTAAAACATATATCGATGAGGCAAGTATGTGTGAGGTGGCAGCACGCTGTTAAATTCAAGTTATTCTTGTTTAAATAATATGTTCTCTACTACAATATTCTAAGTTGATATGAGCACAGCGAAAGTTCTGCAAACTTCCTCAGGGACGGACCCTTTGCGGGGGCACGCGGTGTATTCCGCTGTCTCGATCATCCCACGTTCAGGAGGGAGAATACGAGCTACCCTTCTGACACGTGCGTTACGTCTCAGGGTTCCCCAAATCACTTTCCAGAATTGGTCATGAGGACGTAGACTACCGGTTGTACGCATTTGCGTGCTCTCGGCGCACTTAGAGATTTCAAATCGAGTTACACTTGTATTGATTTCAGGAGGCTGATCAATCCTCTGCCGCTTTGACTGCTTCTCATTGACGTCTGTCTGAATAACTAAACGCATCTCTTCGAGAATGATTCAGCGACGCGATCCGCAGAGAGCTCGTCGACGTTCTGCGCGTTATATGATTCAAATCGGTTTATTACAACAGCCGGATGGCGGTCGACATTTCTGCCGCGTCAAACACAAGTAATTAGACCGCGATGTTCCGTTCTTGCTGGAAAAAGGGCGTCCGCGCTGAAACGCTAGACTTTGGTTATCAAAGGGTGAACGGCGCGCGAGGAATCACGACTCACGCGCTCACGCAGGATAATACATAGAAATCCAGAATTTGTATTTTATTTTCATTACACTTTATTCATTATACAGTATGGATATATTTCCATAGAAAGTTTAATGAAAATAAAAGCGCAACTAAACTGACACGATTTCATATAACTATTGCTCTTAGACAGTACAGAGACAGAGGTGCTGTAATACATTGTTTATCCATCTGTAACATTGGTGTTTTTGTGCTAAGTGTCTCAAACTTTAATATAATATTTCCATATATATATATATATATATATATATATATATATATATATATATATATATATATATATATATATATATATTAGTATGAAGTACAAAGAGGGCTGTTTTTACCACCTGTAACACTAACTGAAAACATTATAAAATGTGTTCATTTGTGGCACTACATCAAATTCACTTCTTCAACATTACTATTTTGAGCAAAAACTTCATGATTGCTATGCCGTTGTCCATTCCCCTATTCATTTTAATTCAAAAAGGTAATAAATAAATAAAAATAACATAAAAAAAAAAATCAAAAGCGCAAAAGACTAAAAACTCTAAAACATAACAGCATGTGTTTGTGTTTCTGCCATAGTTTTGGTAAATGTGGCCTATACACAGTCATATTGTGTGCAATATTTGGTCCAGTAGAAGTAGCCTACATTGGAAAGTGCTATAACCTGATCAGTCATAATATTTCTATGCGATTTACTCAAATAGATGAAAAGGTTGTGTGGATGTTATATATTTGTTGAAACAAGAACCTAATGATTCAGATGATAGTTCTGTCATTTAACATCCATTAATTTACGAGACAGATTAAATTATACTTTACAGCCTACTTGTATCTTTTTAAACTGATGGTGTTAGAGGCTTTCCTGGTCTCCCCTACATTAAAACAAGACCAGTTTTTAATCACCACAAATGTATTTAGATACATTTTCAATCTTGAGAGTTTAACTGGAAGGTTCAGAAGAAGGAACAAGGACACACAGTCTATATATAATCATTCTGTGCTCGTTTAACTGAGCATTATGAGAATCAAATCTCTCCTTGGTCTTTATAAATAGCAGCCCCGTTGACAAAATTCCGTCAATGACGTAGTGCACGCGCGTAGTTGAGTAGGTGATGGTTTTTAGTGAATGAGTCCCCCTCCCTCTCCAGCTTACTAGTACTATCAGATCTCTATAAAAAGCGCACGGTAGATGGAAAGGCGCTTGAGAGCTGCTTGTTTCTACCAGGAAAAAGAAGAGAAGACGAGTGTAGACAGCGGCCCATATGGAGACACTCGGGCGAGAAAGAGCTTCTCATTAAACAGTAGCTACACCGAGCCTCCTACTGGAGCGCCAACATCTAATAGACGAGCGACTAGAAAACGGACAGCCGTCAGAAAATCCACGCATTTTTACGAGGACTCCTATATTTCAAGGTAAGTGTGATTTGACACTGTTTGGTTGAAAATGGCACAGCCTATTAGTTCATTTAGAAATGACCCGAAGGTTGACAAATACCGCAGTCTTAGAAGTTTTTTTATTCCCCAGATAATAATTTTTATGCGTGTTTATTAAAAGATGTACGGCATACTGCAGATGACCTGAAACTTGCTGCAGTGTGACTCACTTTTTTCGCACGTGGGCAGCATGAAGACCCTTTAAAGAGAACAGTCTGTTGGACAATGCACAGTTGGTGCTGAAAAAGCTTGCTTTCATGCGTTAAACTAAAGAATATGATTAAAAAAAATAAGAGTATGAATTTGTGAAGCTAGGATTTGTATTATTATTCATTATACAGCTGCCTCATTGTGTATCGAGTTTTCGGGAATGACAACCAGACATATGTTAAAATTTTTGGAACGTGCATGTGTTTATATTTCGAGACATAAGTCTATCACTGAATATCGCTGTAAGTGAAGCATCTCCTGTATAATGCCATCCTCGCTGTAAACTCTCTCGTGAATGTGACACCGGGAGATTTCCGGTAGAGATGACTGTCGTCGTTGTTGCCAGGTCCTGACAGAGAAAACATTTCAATATTAATTTAACTTGGAAAGTATTCCGTATAATAGGAATCGAAATAAAACAGTAGTTTTGTAGGAAAGGAACGATTTCTTCTGCTGCTCGTCTGAAGAGTTTAAACAGATAGAGACATATTTCACACGACGAATCAGTCAATTGTGTATTCTAAGCCTAAAAACAGCACATTTTTAAGCGGAAAACAAGGACTAAGTCGCTTATAACAGCTAGGCATGGCAACACAGCCGCTCTCCTTTCTTTCCTGTTGATGCTCTCTCGTACCTCCGCTAACCATTGGTTTATTTTTGCTGTTATATTCAACGAAGTGTTTTTGTTTTGTTTGTTTTACCTCCCTCATTCCTCCCCTCTTGAGTGTAGGATATGATTTTCCTTCATATCTATCGTTTCCGTTCACCTTTTTTCCTACACAGTGACGTGTATTCAGGCGTTGAAGTCAGGTCTGCGTCACTCTTGCGCACTTTGCAGATGATTCGTAGTCACCTACTGTAACCCTTTAAAGAGACAGCGCGCTCAGATACAAACACACACACACAAGCGACTGAAGCACAATCCTTTTATTTTTCGCGGGGGTGTTAAAGAAGGGAGTTGGCGTTCGTTTTCATTCATTGATGACACCGTTATTCATTTTCTGGAGATTAATGAATGTACAACTGAATTAGCATTAGCTAACGACACTAATGACCAATATTTTAAGCTGAAACAAGTACACAAAATGTATTTTAATTCTTAAAGGAACAGTGCACCCCAAAATTAAAACCCTGCCATTGTTTACTCACCCTCATTGAACTCAAAAGCAGATGTTTGGAGCAGAATAACACTTTAATTGTGTCTATGAAAGTGAATAGTGATTGAGGGTGTCAGTTCATTATATTCTGCCTACCTTCTCCTTTTCATTTTAGGGTGAACTATTTCTTTAAGTTAGCACCTTGAAGCTTATTTGAGTAGGCTTTACAAGAAAATACCATTTCAGTCTTTCTACTTCAAAATTTTAATGTGTTACTTGCCATTTCTTTGTAATTATTTGTGAAATTTGAAAAGTGAAAATTGTTTATACACCACTTTTTCTTTTAAAGTAATAGTGCATTAGGAAACATTTTTTTTAATTATTTGATAATAGCTTAATCAGTCATATATTTAACCAAAATGCTGTGAAATAAATAGGATTACAATATTTAAAAAAAGTCATTCATCAGAATAAAGCAGTGTAAAGCTGTGTGTTCAGCACCACGGACAGCGGTTATTGCTCTCAAGTCTACATCCTCCTTTCAGAACCAAATGCATTTAAGCAGTCTAATACTGGGCTGCCAGGAAGAGTCACTAAGTATCAGGTAATATATGGAGAATAAAACATAATTGAAAAAAACTTTCAGGAAATGGAATGACTTTCAGGGGGTTTAAGCTTGCATCTACGTCACTGACCTGGCAGCAAGGCTCACGGGAATCAGCGTTCCCGAGAACATTCTGCTTGGGCAAACCAATGCCCTTTTTAATGAAATAACCCCTGTTATGCATCAGATTCAAGGCCATAGTCAATGAGTATCATATAAAAGCAATATCTTATTCATCTAGATACGTTTGTTTGAGTTCTGCTGTGTTTTCTGTAACACTTCTCTTTAATTGCAGTAGCTGTTCTGTCTCTCCATGTGAGCTGAATTCTTCTCGGTGTTGCCCAGCATGAGTCTTTACCAGTAGGCCAGCACTTCATGACCTTGGCTCTAGACTGCTTACTGCTTATGTAGTCCAACAGTACAGTAACAGTCTACAGTCATGGCTACTGAAGTCTGGCTCCAGCATCACTAATACAGAAGCGTATCATCTGTATAACTTAGGTTGTGATTGAAAAGGGAAGGCTGTTAAAATGCGCATGCACGCATTCATCAGAAATACTCGGCTGTGATGGCAAACAGTTGTGTATATCTGAGCCTGTATTGGGGGAGTCCTGTGCTATGGAGGCATGGCGTTTCATCGAAACAGGCCAATAGAATCGCACTATTTCCAGTTACCATGCCAACATCCCCTCATCCCTACCTCTGCTGTCTCCATGGTGACCGTGGCTTTAGATTGTTACTGTAGTGTTGGCACGTGGTAACAGTCTACAGCCATGGTCGCCAAGGGGCAGGTGTTATATCGTCAACTGGAAGCATCAGAAATGATTGCGTGAAACCAGAATGCATTTGAAACTGTAACACGGTGAGGATTTTCTAAGAAGCACTTACAGAATGATTTGATTTTAGAAAGTAGGTCAAAGTCTGAATTTATTTATTTATATCTTTCCCTTCTTCTGAAACTCTATTAAAAGACTCTTTCCGCCGATGTGAAAGTAAGCATGTTTTTCTCAGACTGAAGCATCAAAGCTATGCTGTGATTCTTGATTTGAGACCCAAAACTTTATTCTTTGCACAACATACATTAAACACTTCAATGCAGATTGTAATTAAATCATGTACTGTACCAGAATATACAATTATTTCTCTCTAATGTTTTCCTGATGATTCAGTTTGTTCCCTGATGGCCAAGTGATTCATTCTAATGTGGAGTGCCAATGACTGCTCCTTTTTTTCCAGACAATTTCCTGTGGAACAGGGAGAGGCAGTTTCAATTAGGATAGAGTGACAGAATATGTTTAATGTGTAGCTGATGAAAGCGTACATATTCTTTTTACCGGCTGTGGTGACATCTGGGACAACAGGGCAGGTGTTTCAGTCATTTCAGTGAATAATTAATACATATTAGCAGGGTTGTGTTGTTTAAATGTATTTTGATCTGGAGCAATTTTCAGTGGTATGCAATAGAAAATGGCCCAAATGTAAAAAAAAAAAAAAAAAAAAAAAAATGATATTCAAGTTTAGCAGTCACACATCTCCCTCTGGAGGAGAGAGTGTGTAGTTGCGGAAAACAATCTGTGGGCCAGTGTTGTGTGGTACCATTGATGTAATAAAAAATAAATTATGTTTAGAAATGTTTATATGAAAATTTGAGTAAAATCTCAGCATCCAAAAACAATGTCCCCTGTTTTGGTTTTAAATGTTTAAATTATGCCGGTTTTTAACAATTATTATTATTTTTTTTTAACCAGGGTTATCTACATTTTAAGCATTTTTTGGATCCAAAAAAAAAAAAGATTAATGCATCTAAACCACGATGATCACTACATTTTTTTTTTTATCATTTAGCAGACAACAATAAATAAAAGCACTTCCTATACATAAATTTTGGTTTTAAAAATATTTCTCTAATATTTTCTAGCTTGTGTAGACATACTCTTGAAACTTACTGAATATTGTTGCCTTTTTGTATGATGAACTTGTGACATTCCTACATATTTTAAATTATAGCAGTTTTTTAAATTTATTAATTAAATAGTTTTGCCCATGGTCATTTGCATTTTAAGGATTTTTGGATCATGGATCCAAGTTTAAAAAAATGCATCTAAACCATGTTGATCATTACATTTTTCATCATTTAGCAGACAACAAGAAGTAAAGCCGCTTCCTATACATAAATTTGATTTAAAAAAATAAGTAGGCCTAATTAATTTAATTTATTAAATTATGGCAGCTTTTTTTTTATTAATTTAATAAAATATTTTTTGCCCGGGGTTATCTAATTTTTTAAGCATTTTTGTTTTGTGGCTCTCCATTTGAATTTTTTTTTTTTTTTTTTTTTTTTTTTAACAATTATTTTATTTTTTTTTTAATTAAAATTATAAAATACAATTAATGCATCTAGTCTAAACCATGTTGAGCATTACATTTCATCATTTAGCAGACAACAGTAAATAATGGCACTTCCTTGATTTAAAAAAGTTCTCTATTCTTCTAGATTTTTTATCATCTGTACTATTAAAGTTTACTCTTGAATCTTTCTGAAAATTGTTGCCTTATGTATGCTAAATTGTGACATTCCTTATTTGTTGCTGAATGATTAAAAGTAAATGTTGGTCTTCCAAAACAAAGTGAATACTTTGAAACAAAGCGATGAGAGGTCGATAGAGACTCTTTTCCCTACAAGTAAGAGACCATGTGCTGATACTTGAACCTCAGCACATAAACTCTTACTGTTCAGGGCTAAGGGCATCGTACAGGGACGGACACACACACATACACACATGCACACTGATTCACAGCCACTCTAAGAATTATTAATTACACATTCAGCCTCTAAAACAAGATAAACTTGGCAGTGTGTCAGACCTTGAAGCAGAAAAGCAGAAAAAAATATGTAAGACATAATCAGCAACATGTTTTGCCCTAATTAAAGTTTAAATTCTGTATTTTTTTTAAATCTGATTTTAAGTTCTTTTTTCTATCCATTTTAAAAGGACAAAGACAAATTAACTAGATACATTAAATGCAGTGATTAGAAATGTAAAGTGTAGTCTGTGATTTATCTTTCTAACTGACCCAAACGTGCCCCTGTAACAACTAGACGCACAAGAAGGAACAGCCAAACCACAAGAATTTGAAGGTTTTTGTTCAGATCAAAGCATTTCCTCTTCACCAAAACCTTGCAGGTCTTACCACAGAGAGTTCCTGCAGCTCAGAAAGCAAGAAAGAAAGAAAGAAAGAAAGAAAGAAAAAGAAAAAGAAAAAAGACATGAGTTTGGGAAGTTGAGAAGTCAGGAAACGAACTTTGGCTTATGATACGCACTGTCCACATAAACAGGAAAACCATGAAGTGGCAGAGCCGTGTGTTTGGATCAGGCTGGAAATAAATAATAAGTAACTCAAACCACACTCTGCTGGATGAATTCCTGAATTCCTGGTTATAAAACACAGCCTGACCCTCTAAAAGAAAAAAAGCCAACATCGTAACAAAACAATCCCTCATCATCCCCTAATTTCAGAACATTTAACTGTTTTCAATGGAAAAATTAACTTACTCTTAGTTGTAAATATGGACCATGTGCTTCATCACACTGACATCAGAGTGACATCATGGTTGTTCTTTAGGTTAAATAACCTCCGCAGGAAACTCCCTCCACCTGCCTTGTCACTGCTGAGATCTGATTGGTCAGTTCGGCCACACCAACAAAACAGTGTCTTCGCAGTGACCTCTTCACCACAACAAAATTTCCTGGAATTAACCTTCATCTGCTCTTCTGGGAAACCTCATAAGTACCTTTCAGTATTCTTCAAATATTAAAGGTTTTTGATCCACTTTAAAGCAACATCTCAGCCAGATTCATCTTATTATAATGGCTTAAAATAGCCTGTGAATAAATGCATATACATAGGCATATACAACTAAATCATATATATACATATATATAACACAAATAATCTTTGAAATGAAACCATATTTGTCTGTACGATACAATACATACATGACTCCAATATGTGACAAACTAGATACCCAAAATCATCATTGCTCCAAACGCATCACTCCTCCAAATTCTCCTGTAAAGATGTAGATTTCCAGTATGAAGCAAAAATAAATGCAAAAGTCCAGAAATAGTGTGATATAGTCCATAAAATCAGCTTTCAGGATGAGAGAACGCAAAAGATTGTTTAACGGCTTGCAGGATGAATCTACTGAGTCCTACTACTCTTATAAAAACATGTTGTAGCTCCGCCCACATTCTCAAAACCACACCTTCCTCATTCCTCAGAAAAAAAAACAAAACAAAAAAAAACACCTCTTGTTACTTTTAACACAGGTTGCTGGCATCATCCTGCCTTCTACTATAGTCCACCAGAGTCAAAATATAGCCTGATACACCACTCATGTCTATCTTTTCCAGACATTTCTTACACAACTCTCCCTCTCACCCCTGACCACTGCTGTTGTGTAAGACCATGGATTCCTGAGGCCGGGAGTCACGGAGCTGTTGTAAAACTTACTGGCAAGAGGGAGTTTCTGTGTTTCTCCTCTTCTCTTGTCTTCCATTTATCAAAACCATGTGTTTGACTGGAGAAGGAGACACGTGGCACTGAGAAGGAAAGAACAGCAGAGGGGAAAAACAAACGAAGAGGGGAAAAAAGCTGTAAAATGTAATCATTGACTTGGTAGTATATGGTGTTAATAATGAAATCATATTTAAAAACATTTAAACATAGAATATTTATACTAATTATATAAAACTAAAGGATGAAATGATGACAGAAAAATGCCAGAAAGGAGGAAAAAAGTCAAAGGAGGAGACAGATCTCACATAGAAAAATAAATGGAAAAAATTGCAACGTTCTTTATAATATCCATATGAATTTAAGTCCTGCCTTTCAGGACCAAAATCCTACAGAGCTTGCAAAGGGAAATAGTGATGGGGGAAAAAAAAAAAAAAAATGAAATGGTTTGCTTACAAATTTTTTTGCATTTCCCTGAAAGAAAAATTGCATTTACTTTCGGTTCCCCCTGAGAAACTCTGCATTTGCTCGCACATCATTTGAGAGAATACAAAAGATTTGCGAGCGAATGTGAAGTTTCAAAGTGGAATGCAAAATTTTGTGAGAGAACATTAAAGGTTTTTAAGCAAATTCAAAATTTCTTGGAGAACGAAAATAAAAAATGGAAATATAATTTTTCATCTTATCTGATCTCATCCGAACATTTCACTCAAATTCATCTTATTTTAATGGATTTAGCTAACCTAGTAATCTTTTTTCTGTGTGAAAAGTTTCTCAGGGGAAAGCAAAAGCATTGAGATATAATATTTCCTAATCTCACTTTCCCTCTATCACCATGTCCCTTTAGGGGCTCTGTAAAAACCTTTTTATAGATTGTTTATTCTAGTAAACAAACTCTAGCAAACAAACTGGACCAGAAAAATACAGATTTTAAGCAGAGAGAAGCTGCTCTAGGATTACTTACATAGAAAATAGTTGCCTCGAGGCATTTTCAAGATGACCGCAGAGTGAAGTGACTTGACTTAAAGGGACTTTGACAAAGTGCACAATGAAACCACAAATGTGTCGAAATAAAGTAAGCAGGATGAATTTTGAGTTTTGCTAACTTTCTTTAATATACATATAGTAGATACAGTGCAAAATGCTTATAAAATAAATCAGCCTAATGTCTGAGCTGTTGTACAGAGTTGTTTTATTACCATTTACAAGAATAATAGAGGGATGGATCCAGGGAGAGTGGGAAAAAAGTGAGCAATCAGGTCATTTAAAGGCAAGGGAAGGTACGGGGACCCTCTGGCTACATTGGAAAGAATGAGTGAGACTAGAGGAGTGCTTCCTACAAACATCTGGAAGTCATCAGGAATGCAATCCTGGGCCGCCAATCTCCCTTTAAACTACACAAGAACACAGAGTTCCCAATCTGCCTGTGAGCGCGCACAAGCACACACAGACACTGACAGAGAAATCAAAATGATAAACAGCTGCAGGGGAAAGGCACTCACTAACGCCCCCACTGGAAACCGGAGGTACTGCAGGTGTCAGCACTAAACTCAGATTACTCAGAAAATCCGAAAATCCACCCACATGAATTACATCAAATTCATTCCCCAGAACAGTATTCCAACAACCTAAGGACTTAACAGCTCCACTAACACACTTTTTTGTATACAATAATTAATACAAGCACTTTTATATATTATATCAACATCATGTTAACACGTTAAAATGTATCAAATGCAATACACCAGACTTTTGATGAACCTTTTTTTTTTTGTGTGTTTCTGTCATCATTGTACTGCATTGCATTTTATGTTTTGACCCCAGCAATATAAACTACAGTCTTGATCATAAAACTAAGCATTTAAGTATAATCTTATTAAGACATTTTATTTAGACTGACAATTGGAGTTTAAATGCATTTTAAATGAATAAAAATATTATTTATTTACATTACAAGCTATTAGAACTTCAACATTATTTTGGCCATATAAATATCAGCAACTGGACTGAATTGCATATTTTTGCTTATGCATATTTTTGCTTAAAATTATTTATTAAATTTTTTACAATTCTATTTAATAAACTCCAAGTACAAATATATTATATTCAATGTTATATTTAATATATAATCATATATTACATTTACATTTAGTCATTTAGCAGACGCTTTTAGCGACTTCCAAATGAGGACAATAGAAGCTATAAAAACCAACAAAAGAGCAATAATATGTAAGTGTTGTGACAAGTCTTTGTTAGTCTAATGCAGTAAATAAAAAGAAAACAAGTAGATAGAATAGAAAAATAATAGCGAACGCTAGTGTTAGAGGTTCAATTTTTTTTAAATAAATAAAAAGAAAAGTCAAAAGAATAGAGAAAGCTAGTGTTAGAGGGTCATATTTATTAAATAAAAATAAAAATAAAAGTCAAAAGAATAGAGAACCCTAGGGTCAATTTTTTTAAATAAAAAAAAAACAAGTTAGAATAGAAATAGAATAGAGAGTAGTTAGAATACAAATAGAATAGCTAGGTATTATATGAATATTATTTTCTTTGGCAAACAACACCATGCTATAGAGCCTAGCTTGTTTTGAATTCCAAAATCTCCTTCAAATAGACTCCGCACTGCATACTTGTGAAAGTCTTTATTCAAGTAACCATTTCCCTGAGAACAGTGTAAAACATCTTTTTATTGACCGTTCAATTTCCAAGGCTTTTATAATGTAGCAATATTTCAAGTGGTACATTTAATGTAGACCTAATTTATTCCAGGAACTCTCAGATACTCTTTTATCATCTCACTGAAACTTCTTGAGGAAGTCTTGGTATGTCTGCCTGTGCGAAGATGCCGCTGGAACAAAGTGTCCACCGGGATGAATGAGGATTTCAGCTCCATCAAACACTGGCAGCAGATCTCGGCTCATCTCCTCAGGAATTACACGGTCATCCTGTCCAAACACATGCAGAGAGGGGATTGTTATCGCCAGCCCTTCGTAAAAGCACCGATGCTGGGAACAAGCACTGCGGAATCCGGCGACCAGGATGGCAAAGCGGAAATTAAAAGCAGCCTCTAGTTTTTGTTCTTGCAGGGCACACAGCATAGCCACCAGGGCGGCACCTTGACTAAAGCCCAGGATGCCATCGAAGGGGCCAAGATCCTTCACTGCAGTTTTCACAGTCTCTACACTCTCTTCCAGACCCAGGCTGCTCTCACACTCCTGCTGAGCGCTGAAACTTCGTGCCTGGACATCAGAGAACCACCAGCCCCTCTGGTCCTCATCACCACCACTGGCCGTCTTCTCAGGCTCCTGATTGGCTGGTTGCATTGAAAATGTAATAAGACTGAATGAGAGTGGAAAAACTCAAAAATAGTAGCACAGGTATATTTGTAGCAATAGCCAGCAATACATTGTATGGGTCAAAATTATTGATTTTTCTTTTATGCCAAAAATCATTAGGATATTAAGTAAAGATCATGTTCAATTAATATAATTTTGTTAATTTCCAACCATAAATACTTTAAACTTAATTTTTGATTAGTAATATGCATTGCTAAGGACTTTATTTGGACAACTTTAAAGGTGATTTTTTTTTGCACCATCAGATTCCAGATTTTCAAATAGTTGGCCAAATATTGTCCTATCCTAACAAACCATACATCAGTGGAAAACTTTTTACTTGTTAACTTTCAGATGATGTATAAATCTCAATTTCACAAAATTGACCCTAATGACCGCTTTTGTGGTCCAAAGTCACAAATGACACTAATGTATAAAATAGGTTTTTAAGTTTGAATGTACTTATGATACTAGGTAACCCACTAGGTTTTGAGATACAGCAAATATTATCAGTTTTAAACTCACTTTGGTTTTGAATTGAAGGAACTTGGTGTGGTGCACTAATATACACCAACTCCACTTGTTTCTTTAATATTTTGCGTAATGCTCCTGTCTTCTCTCTAAAAGAGCTCCCATTCTGTCGATAACCGTGAATACAGAGAATTCGAAGAGGAACTGCAAGTTTGGACATTATTAATAATCTATCAAAGCTGTAATTTCTTGCTGTTCTCCAAACTCGAAACAGACACTACTGCTGAAGCGCGCGCGCACAAGCAAACAGGGACAAGCTGAAGTAACACTACAGTCATATTGTGCTGTATTGTTTTAATAATTAAAAGAACATCCGAAATGCTAAAAAGAAACTAAACTTGACATGCTTTCTTCTTGTGCGACTGTTTTGTTACCGTGTTGAAACATAACGAATCAAGAGTTCCGCCCAGGCGAATATTATCTGCAAATTGTTTACAGGACTCCCAGAATACAAGCGAACATTAAAGCTATTTTACAACACGTGGTTTTATATTTTTGACCTTTAAAAGTTTCATAAATCTCTAGGTGTGCGTTCCATAAATTGTACATTATTGTTTCCCACAAATAGAAACAGAAATGTACTTCCCAATGTAAACACCAGGGGGCAAGCGTTCCCTGTAGAAATGCGCGGTGTTCTCAGTGGCTCATAAACATTAGAGTCTCATAAGAAAACGAATGTCTCTTAAAAAATGATTACAACGAATTGTTTTACCCATTTAATTTAATTATCAATAAATGCATTATTTCAAGGCTCTCTATGCACTGAGTATATTAGGAGCCTACTGACAGCAGACAAAAGCAGACATAGGCCTAAGTTATTTTTTAAATCTAAATTGATGTCTAAGCAGGAAAGTATAGCTGCATTTAATTATATAAATGGTGCATGAATACAAATGCTAGATCATTTCTGAATAATTAAAGCAATGAAAGCGACAATACATAATTTCTATGCATTTTTTTCAATTATGCAAAACGATTTAGGGATTCTGTGTTTCCCATATTACCAAATGTTTGTATAAGAGGAAATTAAAAAACAAAACAAAAAACAAAAAAAACAAAACCATGCCTGCAAGCTTTCAAAGAATGTAAATAACCGCACAAAAAGTTTAACATAAATCTGTATGCATTCAATATTTCATGCTATGCTGGAGGGGAAAGTTCTTAATTTGGTTAGATGATTATTTCTCTCTGTTGATCTCGGTGAGTTTTCTGGATGATTGTGCCTCCTGAGCACTTGACAATTAATCTAAAAATGAACAGGAACCCTGGAGGCCTGATGCCTCTAATACTTATACTCTTACACACAATAAAGTTTATCTGTATAATACTGCTGATAGATCGATAGATAGACAGACAGACAGATAGATAGATAGATAGATAGATAGATAGATAGATAGATAGATAGATATAACCATAGAACAACAGAACAACATACAGTGTGTTAGATCCAGCGATAGACAATAAATGGAACAACAGATAGAACGACAGAACGACAGAATGATAGATAGAATGATATAACAATAGATAGATAGATAGATAGATAGATAGATAGATAGATAGATAGATAGATAGATAGATAGATAGATAGATAGATAGATAGATAGATAGACATTGATTATTTGTTACCAAGTACATAAACATAATCTTTTCCATAAATGTTTATTATTTCTTTTTGTGTTTGCGAGTGCATCTCATCCTTGAAATGTTCCATGTGCTGTGGAGAACGCAGGCAGCAGAAACCAGCACCAAGCATATGCTTCAAGCTATAATTAAGGGAGGTTTTCTGGCAATCCAGCATGTTAACTTAAATGAATATCTGTACGAGAAAAAGAGGTTTAATTAATGAGAGTCTCTCTGTCTAATTTAATGTCTTGTCTGTGCGTATTGAGTATATGCTAACCAAATTCTGAGCCGTTCCCTACGGACACTCTATACCTCACTCTCCGCATTAACAGATTTACTTAAACACATCCAAAGCTATTTTCCCAGTGCGAAGAATTTCATTGCACATTAAATGCTTCAATGTGCTCCTTCATGGGACTTCCTGCATCAACCAACGTCTTGTTTGCACCTGTTCATTACCTTTTAGTTTCTCCATCCTCTGTCTGAACTGCTGTTCTCTTTAATATTCACCATGATCAACCAGTGAGATGAGTCACAAATGAGACCAAATAAATAAAACAGGCCCTAAGGCCAACCTTCCTTTCAGTGCTGTTTAAGTGATTTATTCTCAAATGCGGCTTGTTAGCGGCAGGTGAGGGTGCTCCATTCTCACCCTTTGCAGCAGGAAGTAACCCCTGCAGGAACATCAGTGCGGAATACAGATGAGATGAAGGATATATCCACAGAAACACACATGAAACCAGAGCGTTAGCACATTTGCGCCCACAATTGCTCACAAACAAGCACACGCACGGTCATTTAACAAGTGGACCGCTGGATCAGAATGACATGGATTGCATCAGTATTGGGATGAGTAACCATGTCAGTGGCACCCACTGAATTCGGTAAACAAACAACAACAGACGCTATACAGAAACTGTGTGAAAAATGAAACTCTTAAAAATGAGTGTCAGGGAACAGAGAGCCTAATTTTTACAAAATGTTGTTTGTGCACCTCAGAACGAAACTTACTATTATATGTGCTGGCTTTTATATGAGGTTTGCAGTTTTTGGGATTGTTGGGATTTTTTTGTGATTTAATTTTGTTTTATATAAATAAACATATTAATTTAAAGGTTGAAGATAGTTATGTTTCCCATAATTTAAAGAAAAAAATAGTGGTAATTTTTAAAAACTTATTAAAAATTATTTTTAAAATGATTTTTAATATAAATATAATAGTTTTTCCCCTACAATAAAAATAATAACATTTATCAACTAATTAAATTAAATGAAAAAATAATAAAAATCGGCATTGTATAATTTTAATTGCTGGATAATTGAAAGAAATAGTTTTATTCACCCTCTTTATTTATTCAAGATGTACATGAGTTTGTTTCTTAATCAGAACAGATTTGGAGAAATTTAGTATTACATTACTTGCTCACCAATGGATCCTGTGCAGTGAATGGGTGCCGACAATGATGAGAGTCCAAACAGCTGATAAAACATCTCAATAATCCACAATATGACTCCAGTCCATCGTTTTTAACTTCAAACTATCGCTTTCAGTTAAAATATAAGTCCTTTATCATTAGTACCATTTACAAGCAAAACAGTCCAAAGCTATTCTAAACAAATATGTCAAATATATGGCTTTTTCAATGGAGAAAGCATTATTATGGATTATGGACTTCTATTTTGGCCAGAAGCAATGGTTTAAAGTTAAAAATCCACTGGCACATACCTAAATCACACACATGTGAACTTTGAATATCACATATCATGATACTCCACTCATATCAAGTTATAAACTGTCCATTCCCTTACAATATTGACACATTAATGCAGTTAAAGTGCATTATAAGAAATGTAGGAATATCATGTATCAGGTAATGTGTCAGTAGAGATAAAGGCTCTACAGAGAAGGACATTATGGAACTGCATGCAGGAAAGGAAAGTATAACAATATATTATATTAATATCCCAGTTCCAGGCTGTGGAACTGTTATTTTACAATAGTGATATATCCATAGATCATAACCAGCAAATCTGTCATTTGTATGTTGTTGTAACTTCATAAGCACACTGCAATCACAAAGCCTCTTTATCATAAATGGAAGTCATATCATCTCTGAGCTTTAAAGCATGGATGCAATCTCTTTCACACACACACAGCAGCGGCGGTGTAGGTTTAACACTGTAAGAGAGATATCGCAGCATGCTACCTGTAATACTCCGCTCACAAAAAGCTGGGATTTGCTTCTGCTTCTTGCTTGTTTGCATTGTAGCCATCATTGTGGGTGGGATGTGCCGATTCCCATTCCCTACAGCTATTCTGACCAAATATTTATGCCTCTGCTGAGTGACCTCTGTGTTTGCTTCATACCGGCTCAGTTCAGAAAGCTTTAGAGCAGTTTATCAGTAGCGTTTCACAAAATAACATTTGGACAATTTGTGCCACAGACCACCGATAAACATAATAAAAGCATTCAAACCACATCATTGTGGTTTTCTGTTGTAAGTGAATTACTGTAAATGTATTTCCTGTTTTACTGTCTGTAATAATCAACAGCATGCCACAAATGTCCATAGATGAATAGTTTACCCAAAAATGAACTATTTAAAGCAACTAAACTATTTAAAGCAACTCTCTTTTTTTAAAGGGGTTATATGACGTTGCTAAAAAGAACATTATTTTGTGTATTTGGTGTAATGCAATGTGTTTATGCGGTTTAAGGTTCAAAAAACATTATTTTCCACATACTGTACATTATTGTTGCTCCTCTATGCCCCGCCTTTCTGAAACGCGCCAATTTTTACAAAGCTCATCGTTCTGAGAAGCGAGGCGTGCTCTGATTGGCCAGCTATCCAGTGCGCCGTGATTGGCCGAATACCTCAAGCGTGAGACGGAAATGTTACGCCCCTTACCGTATTGTGATGCTGTGTCCCGGCGTGACAAACAACAAGCACTACTCTACACTGCTCAAAACTCGCATTTGAATAGTCAGTGGCAAATTCTTTAAATAAGAAAACATACTTACAGGCTGTGAGTCAGAAGCACCAGACTGTCCTTGCAAAGTTAGAATTGCCCCACTTTATAGAAACAGCCTTTGAGCATAGCTGGCAGCCTACTCCCAGGTTCCTTAACCACTGATTTCTAGTTGTGTCCTCTTTTGGAAGCCCAAACAAAGTATTTTCGCTTTCACAACGAAACACAGCGTCTCCAGGACATGGCGCCGGTGGCAACAACAATACTACAGCGAGAATAAAAGTCCCGCCCTCTTTCATTGCGTATACATTTGGGTGGTGTTTTGCAAATCTCCCCACACCGTGATGTAAACATGTGGGGGCGTGTTTGAATGAGCCGTTTTAGGAGGGCGTGGTCGAGTCTTAACTTTTATAAAGAATATCTCTTTGGTTTTGAAACTTTAGTCTTTGCAACTTCAGGGATCTTATCAATGCACAAACAGCTTGTAACACTCCAAAGAGAAAGGAAAACTTGAAATCGCATCATATGACCCCTTTAAATTATTATTATTTCTGCCATAATTATTATTATTAATAAGTATTATTATTTATTATTTTTATCTCACAATTCTGACATTTTTTCTCCTCTGAATTCTGAGTTTACATTCTGACTTTTTTTTTCTAAATTCTGAATTTGCAATTCTGTTTTTTTTTCTCACCACAAAATAAAAAAAGTAATTGTGACTTTATCTTATAATTCTGACTTCTTTTCGTTTCTCTTGTGAATCTATAGCTCACAATTCTGACTTTGAGAGTTTATATTTCACAATTCAGAAAAAGTCAGAATTGTGAGATATCAACTCAGAATTGTGAGAAAAAAAGTCAGAACTGTGAGATCAAAATTAAATGTAAAATGTATTTATTTTTTTTCTCCCATGTCCCAAAACTGCCGTAATTCATTTTTGCTAAAAGTATAATTTTTAAATTTATAAATACTATTTCAGTTTAAAGGACCAGTTCACACAGAAATGAAAACTGCATTATTTACTCACCCTTGTGTCGTTTCAAACCCCGTATGACCTTTTTTTCCTCTGTGGGACACAAAAGGAAAAATAAATTATACAATTGTACTGGTACATAACAAATCATTCTGACTGAATAGTTCTGAATTGATTCATTGATTCACAGATGATTAGACATTTTTTTTAATGGATCAACTGATTCATCAAAAAGATTTAATTTAAAAGAACTACAACAACCAATAATATGCATGTGGATAACTCCCTGCTTGAGCAGCTATAAAGAATCTTATCTGAATACATGGCAAGTGTGATACACTGATAATTAGGACCATTTTAAAGTCTTCCCAGAGGATATGGCAATTAGCACTAACCATTACATGGCTATTTATAGTGTAATATTCTGTCTGCGTTAAAGAATGGCAGCAAAACTGGCGGTAAAGAAGAAAGGTGAAAAGGTTAAATGAATGAGATCTTTTTTGTTTTTATAACGGCACAATCCAGAGAGGGCAAAGACGGGTCAGAATGGATAAATGATCAATTTCGCAAGTAATTTTATCTTAAGTTTCTCTTCGTGAGCTTCGCTTATGTTCCAGAACGTTATGTGGCCGTGAAATTGTGATGTGAGAGACAATAAAGATCAGAATCATTGAACTGATTGAATGTTCAGACATGTGTGAACAGAAGAGCAGAAATGAGCTTGGCTTGATCCAGGATCACTTTGGTCAATTAGGTTGACTAACCAGAAATTGATTCAGTGGATTATATTTAGTCTTTCATCTCGGCTCGGGTCCCTACCTGAATTTAGTACATGCAAAGATCTTACCAATGTGACATTTAGCCGAGACCAATATTGGAGCACAAACATCCTAGAGACTTTCAAATCAACATTAGAGATGAATGATATTAAAATTCCCACGATAAAGCTGATAATTATCAAGTAGAGGAGATGATCATGAACATGAACATGAACAATTAAACATACAAAATCAGTTGATAACAGTGTTATTTTAGTATAACTAATATTAGATACTAACATAGATTTATTTATATTTTTAATCAGTTTATTTTTTCTTTTTACATTTTACATTTTCATTGTAATTCTAGTTAGCTTTATTCATTTTTTGTGTGTATTTTGTGTGTATTTTTGTAATTGTTTTATGTGTGTGTGTGTGTATAAATATATATATATATATATATATATATATATATACATACATACTGTTGAGGTCAAAAGTTTACATCCCCCCTTCAGAATCTGCAAAATTGTAATTATTTTACCAAAATAAGAGGGATCAATAAGACGGGTCATTCAAATTGCATATATATATATATATATATATATATATATATATATATATGAATATATGAATATGAATATATATATAATGCTCTAACATAAATTATTGATTGCTGGGCACAGAGGTCCGAAAGCAAGATGTTCTGAGATTAGAGCCAAAAAGACATGACAAAAGACACAAATGAGCCAAATCTGACTCTCATCTTCTGAGATGTGTGAAGTGCCACCCATGTCGCTTCGTTGTTTATGGAGGAAGTGAGATCAGCTGCCCACTGCTGAGAAGATGTGTAGTCTGCAGAGAGTGAGCAGGTGTCAGATATTATGAGGTCAATAAATGTGAAATGTTCTGCGATGAAGAGACGTTGAACTTGCATTCAAATTCCAGTTCTCTTTCTATTGCTGCGGCATGAGCATGTGCCCACTTACACACACACCAACATGCGTTTCTTTCTTCTCATCAACTTCATCTGCATACATGTACACGGACAGTCTAGACTGACTGTCACTTCCCATTAGGATCAGTCCCTCTCCCTCTCTGCCCTCTATTTCCGTTCACACCTGGCCATAAGAACTCACCGCTGGCACCTCTGGATAAAATCTCAGTTATACCATAACTTATTATAATAGCTTATTTGATATTAATAAGTCTCTTAAGACTGGAATTAACATAAGTTTTGACCATATACCCAAAGAACATGCAGGACTTGAAAACAGTTTCAGTCATTTCGGTTATTGGACAATATTCAATATTCATTTGATTGGTTATAGGACAATATTCAAGAATTATTTTATTTATCAGTAATAAAAATAATAATAACAATAATAAATCAGGCTTATAATTTCATATAAATTATAATGTATTTAAATAATAATTATTTAAAAACAATTACATGGAATTTTATATCAGACATATTAGGATCAGTAAGGTTAATGCAATGATGCATTAAAGTGAGCCAAAGTGAAAGTAAAGCGATTCCAATTTTTGGAATTATTAAGCAGCACAACTGTTTTTAACATTGATAAAAATAAGAAATATTTCTTTAGCAGCAAATCAGCATATTAGAATGATTTCTGAAGGATCATGTGACACTGAAGACTGGAGTAATGACGCTGAAAATTCAGCTTTAACATCACAGGAATAAATTACATTTTAAAATATACTCAAACAGAAAACCGTGTTTTATTTGAAATGTATTTAGATTAAAAAAATGTAGAACTTTAATATTGGCAAATTATCTGAGAGATCGAAAGCACACATAAATGATTTCATATTTCCAAAATGCAGCTGAGAACACAAATATGCTACAATGTATGAGTCTTAAATGAAGAGAAATATGCCTAACTTATGTCAGAGAGTTTCCAAGACCCCAGACTTCTGAAATATGAACATTTAAGTGGATGAATAGGGGTGCATAACTAATTCACATGCACTTAGCTGAGCAAAAAATAAATAAATAAATAATAAAAAGGCTGAATCAAGAGAAGGATTACAGCTGGTACACAGTGATCCAAATTCTTGAATTATTTAAGGAAGTGGAATCTTCATTAATATATTATTGTATATGTCTTAGTGCGGACAAGCTAGAGAAGTAAAGGACAGAGAGAGGGAGAGAGAGAGAGAGAGAGAGTGGAGTGAACGAGAGGGGTTTGATTATTGACAGTGCAGTTGTTAATACACAGAAAAAGAGAGTGTGAGAGAGCGATCAGAAGGGCAATAAATACTTTTATCTCTTACACTGTTTATTTTCTCTCACAAGACAGAGTGAAATATCCTTACTTGACTCTCCTCGACTGCAGTGACTGCATTTATCTCATGCCGGACAACACAGAGCTTTTCTGGGAAAACAAAGAGATGGATCGGATCTGGGAAAAAGAGATAATAAGTCAGGCACATTTTAAAATGTCAGGAAGAAAATAAGAGGAGGAGAGAAAGAGCAACTGGGTTGTGAGATGTAACAAATGAGGAATTAGGCCTACAGGCAGATGGATAGATGAAGGAGGGATGGGATACAGGCAAAAAAAAACAAAAAAAACCTTGTGTACCATATTCGACCAGCTGCGACCAACTGCTTGGTTTCCATGCATGTCATCTTCATTTGTTTGGTAGCCTTGCCCACAGTGAAATTTTTATTGGTCGATGACATCTGCTCCATCACATATAAAGCACAAGATGCACTATTAGCTGACATAGTTAATAATCTCCACTGGCCTGAAATCAATACGCGTGTACAGTATGATCGATCTCTCAGTCAGTGCTGAGGAGAATAAGGTAAGTGCATCTATCTGCCCTTCATTATGTTCTTTTATTTCCTTTGTGGAAGGTAGGAAAGATATACGTAATTAACAGATTGACCACAAAACCATGTTATAGTTTTTCCTGCACATTACATGCAAAACATTACACAGTTTTAATTATAAACTGAAGCAGAATCATGAGATTCCCCAATGACTCTTGCTGAAGCGTTCAAGTCAATACATACATAGAAGTTCATATTTTAGTTAAGAAATTAGATGCATTTGCATAATCAATCACACCAACCTCTATACTCTCCATTCTAACTCTCAAAGCAGAATATTAAAATCTTGTGCTCTCTTTTCACATGTGTAAAATTAATCCAGAAGTTTCTTTTGGCACAGTGAGCTTAAGAGCAGAGGAAGTAGAGAATGTGATTTGCTGTACCATCTGCTCTGCTGTATGTTTATGTGGGGTGTAACTGAGTGTTAACAGGAACTAAAGGTGTGACAGGACAGATGCTACACTTAGGAGTAAACAAGAATAAACAAGACTAGTAATAAAAAAAGATGTGTCAAGGTTTATGCTTGATCACGCAATTAATTAAAAATCTAATTTTAAAAAAAAAACTGTTAACTTTTTTGTCAATTTGACATTGTTTCATTCTGTTGTGTGAACAGGGCAAGAGGCAATGACTTGACAGCTCAGGTGCCTCATGCACACAAAAGGCCTTAGGCGTTTATCAGTACAGGATAGAAGAAAACTCTTTTTATTAATAATTTATTTAATGTTTAACAAAAGTAAATTCTTTCATTGTATGGTGATTCGAAAAAAAGTTTTCCACTTTCAAAGCTCAACAAATATCTATGATAATTTCAATAATAAATTATTTAAAATAAATTAAAATGAATCACAATTTATATTAATAATTTAATAAATTCTTGCAAAAGTTGTGTTGGAATAGATTCTTTAATGGCTTTTCTTTTTTCCCCATTTTTTTTAGAGGCGGTATAAATGCAGGACTGGCCTATCTCACAACAGTAGACCTAAACAAACAAACAAAAATAGTGGTAACATTTTCATTCATCCATTTTTTTAATTTACTGACAAAACTCATAATGCGTATCTTTAACTACAAACATCCTGTCAGTGATTTACATCCCACAGCTTGTTTGTGTTTGATTCATTAAATGGAATCGGCTCATTAGAGTCTTTCATTCGAGATTTGGACTACACTGGTCGCGCTGTATGTTTTTAATTCAATAAAAAAAGAATTGGCTCATAAGAATCACTCGTTCGTAAGTCACACTACACTGTTGTGAAGAACTGTAAATTTGTGATTCCCTAAAAAAAGGACCCGGCTATAGGCTACATAATGACGTTAACTGTTGGATTCAGCAATTTTGTGGCGCCAGTGAATAATTACAACACATGAAAAGCTTTGAAGAATGTACGTGCAAGAACCATAAACACAAGCTAGTCATTCCGGTATTATTTTTTATCCTAATCTTTATACATAAGATTATATGCTGTGAAGATTAGCATTGAATTCAGTGCATATAAATACATTTTCAAGAATAAATAATATCTGTCGTTTTTTTGTGCAAGTGAGACTCATAAATACACATGTGCCTATTTAGTTTAACTTGTTAAAAAATCTGAACGTGCTAACTGTGGAAGAAATGTGAATGTTTTAATCAACAGCAGCCCTCATTACAATTCAAGCATTCTAGAGGTGTTTATCACGTATGTGTGAAGCTCAGTCCAGAGTTGAGTTCTGTAAGATTCACAATGGATAGACAGCTCAATACATCACCTCTGCCACTCTACTTCAGATGACTAATTCAAACTGAACTTCTCAGCAGAGACAAGACTGGATATGAAAAATCAACAAAATGACAGAGTAATTTTATATCAAACATTTGAGGAAGTGATGCAAAGAGCTGAACAGAGAAGTGAAGATAGAATCGAAAAGAAGAAAGGTGGAGGAAGTGAAAGTGAACAGTAATGTAGCCTATCTGGGCCGCTGCATTCAGGTGTGATGGGAATGCTGCTGTCAGTGTGATTTATGAAAATAGAAAATGTATATATTATAATGACCATTCTGTGTGTGTGTGTGTGTGTGTGTGTGAAAGAGAGAGCATTTGAAAGAGGGACAGAGAGTATGTTTTCATATAACACAGCCTACATAAGTAGACAACAAGGTTGCATCGAAATCTAAGACCTTTCCTGACCTCATCCTACATTTTTTCCAGGACGGATTCCCTTTGGACAGAAATCATGGAATTGTATTTGGCTTCAATCATTGTGAAATAGCAAAAACACTCTCTGATCAAAAATACTGTTTCATAATGTATAAAACATCTTAGTATTGAGAATTTATTATCATGTCAAGGCCAAAAACACATCTGCTCAGTGACTAACAGTGGACCATTTCATTGTTTCCTTAAATGGTCTAAAAGTAAATGACTAAACCAAAGTACAAGAAGAAAAGGATAAACAAATGAAAGTGATAACCTTGACGAGAGATGTGTGATTGCGCTATTTATATTTAGTCTATTTATACATCACTGTTGCACACCCAAACACACACAGTGTCACAGCTGTCTGAGACAGCGAATGTAATTACACCGAATTAAACAGAGCACATTGATCAGAAGGCATTTACAGAAGGCAGACTTTGTTCGGCTACTGCACAGACTCCAATATCTTGTCTTTTTAGCATACTGGAGTGTAAACACCCATCAGAACAGACTCCAGCCAACTCTTTGATTTCACGAAATTGCGCAGCTTGCTGAGGAGCTATTTCTATTACTTTTCTAAATGATTGGACTGACATTTTTTGCCTGGCAGACAATAAAACAGAATACAAAATATAAACTTGCATTGAAGGAGGATCCTAGACATATCTATGAGCCAAAATACCATACAGATTATTTATTTATTTATTTATTTATTTATTTTAACTTGGGCCAGTAAGAAACCACACAGAACTCTCTAGCACCCACATACTATCATGCTAATAATCACTCAGAACAAGTTAGCAATTACACAGCACAAGCCTAGTAATTAACAAAACACCTAAGCTACCACATAGCACTAACAATCACTTAAAACATATTTGCAACTGCATAGCAATGTCTTTGCAACCACCTGGCAACCATATATGGTGAGTGGTAAGAAGTTTCTTTGGGAAATGTAAAAATGTAATTTGAATCTATATAGTACACTATTTTATGGAAGCCCGTTTCCACCACTAAATAAAAAATTAAAAAGGTAATTTTATTGTGAGTTTACATCTTGAAATTCTGAATTCTTTTCTCAGAATTGTGATATAGTCTCGCAATTGCGCAATTCTGACATTTTTCTCGCAATTGTGAGTTTTAATCCCACAGTTCTGACATTTTACTACATTCTACATTTTTCCCGCAGTTGCGAGTTATATAGTCCAATTTAGTGGAAAAAAGATTATTTTCTTAAAATTGAGAGTTTATATCTCACAATTCTGACTTTATAACTTGCAGTTTCTGACCTCTGACCTTCTGACTCGCAATTCTGACCTTATAACATGCAATTGTGACTATATCACCCAATTCTGAGAAAAAAAGTCATAATTGTGAGATGTAAATTCGCAATTGTGAAAAAAGTCATAATTGTTAGATGAAAAGTCACAATTACTTTTTTTATTTTTATTCAGTGGTGGAAAATTTCCATTTTATTAAGCCAAAACTATACTTAGATTTTCCATTTGGTGCTAAATGTCATCATCAGAAAGACTGATGCAGATGGTGTGAGGGCTTCCCAGTTTGACCTAGTCCAAAAAAGATGCAAAATGGCAATAAAAACTACAGAACATGAAGTTACAGCAATAATGGATGTACACTTCCACAAGTGTACACCCATTAAAACTGCTCAAACTTGAGTTTGGACATTTGGAGAACTCTGGAGGAAAAACAAGCTACTAAATACATGTCATTTCTCAAAGATGCAGATCACCAATGTCACTATTAACAATCCAACAGTGGGCTAAAAATATAAACAAGCATTAAAATAAGACAAAACGTATAAAGTTTAAGGAATATCTTATTTTTATTCACCTCCTCAACTGTTTTTTTTTCTTTGAAGAATCTGGGTTCCCATCTAGACAACCCAGGACATATTAAGTAGTGTGATTTCTACACTTTCTACACCCTAAAGTTAAAGTGCCCCTATTATGGATGTTTGAAAATTACCTTTCATGCAGTGTGTAACACAGCTCTAAGTGAATGAAAACATCCTGCAAAATTTTAAATCTGAAAGCGCACCGTGCATAAAGTTATTGTCTCTCAAAAGAAAGAGTCGACTCTGAATCATTGAAACGAATAATTTTTAAAACGAAGCTGTTTCATGTTGACGTCAACATGAAACACTAGCATATTTCCCGTCCACTAGTTGGTCTTTTCGCGTTGGTCTGAATTAAAATGCAAATTCATTTTTTGCCACTAGGTGCCGCTTTTGGAGCAATAGCTGTTTCCCTGGTAATGGCTGTAC